>JAGFMF010011752.1:15784837-15946017 GCA_019455555.1 Galemys pyrenaicus | reverse complement strand
CCCTCAGCAGTGTACTTCAGTTGATCTGCCTGTTCTGCTCCCTGCTCTCTGTGGTGAATCCTCTCACTCCCCACACCTCTGGCCTGTACCCCAGTGCTTGTATGCATAAATAAATCTTTAAAAAAAATAAATAGGGAAGTGTTAAATTTAAGCCATCTTCTGGCAAACATAACAGTCCTAGAGGAATTTCAAAATGGTATAGAATCTTGGGAACTCAGCTTCTGAAGTACTCTATGGAAGCTTGGAGGCATAGTATTGGGAAAAGCCCCACCCAGCTATATCAGTTTTGAAAATGACAGGGCAAGCATGTAGATAGTCTCAATCCCTTAGCCATTGTAAGGACGAAGGAAAGAGAACAGGCATCACTGAGTGATCTGAGGTACCTATCAGGACTGTCCTTGCTCAAGGGACCAATGAGCTAGGGGATATGAATTGAGGGAAGTTCTGAAATAATAAAGTCCTATGAGGAGGTAGTCTCTGCATTGCCTGATTTCCTCACAGAGGCAGTTCAGAGGAAATGCAACTTGCTTCAGTATTTGTCTGTGCAGCAGGCAGTTTCTACATTGTGTTACTGATTACATGCTCATCACAGTCTGCTGCGATGAGGTCTGTTTGTGATCATTATAACATTATTAAGAAAATTTTATCACACTTTCAGAATAATCATTCTCAACATGTCAGATTTATGCAATAGGTTGTTAAAAGATAATATACCATTCCAAGAAAACAGTAATATCCCTAATAGATAATTACTTATATTTTGTAGGGTATACTGGAAAACAGTTTTGACATGAGTGCTGACTCTGTGAATATGAATACATTGAATATGTATGATAACTAATTGTGTAAAAGTCGAACTTCTGGCCTAAAAGCATACAAATCAATTGAAATCTCTTACATATATTTTCAGCTCATATGTAATTGTAGCAAATGGAAGAGAAGTGAGATAAAAGATCTTCAAAATAAAGAAAAATTTTCCTTACAGTCCAATTAAGTAAAAAGAATGTGCTTTGCAACAAGAAAATGTTCCACTTTTTGCATCCTTAATACAAATAAAGATTAATTTTAACCAAATTTCTTGATATGAATATGTGAGTAAAAGCGAGATAAAGAAAGAGAAGACGTGAGTGAAGGATGGAGGGGAAAGGAGCTTAAGTCTTGGCAATGATCTTGTCATGCTCCAAACAGTACTAACCTAGGAATTTTTCCTATTCAAGTAAGATCAAGAGAAGATCAGTATAGTAGAGTTCTACATTCCTTGAAAGTTTGGGGACTTAAAAAAAATAACATGGGTATGAGTAAATAATCATTGAGAAATGAATAGCATAAAAGAAAATAATGTTAAAACAATCATAGTTGCAGGAATTCATGTGGGGAAAAGGTTGGTATTAGTGTGTGTGATCTTTATTAACCAAGAGAAGAAATTAAAAGAGATGTGAGAGAAAAAAATCAGGATGGTGGTTTAGAGTTTCTTTGGAAAATCATAGTATCACAGCTTAAAGTATAGGAGTTTATGTTTGGAGTAGAAAACAATAGGTTAATAGCCAACACGTGATCAGCTGTGTATGTAGAGGGAGGTGATGAGAAAAAATAGTACAAGGAATATTGAGAAAATCATATTGACTGTTAGTAAGGCTAAATATAGCTGGAAGTTTTTCTATTCTTGAAGATTTGTGTGATTAGGTTAGGATCATCTAGCTGATTCATGATAATCTCATCTCAAGAATTATAACCTTTATCATATTTCTTTTGCTCTGTGGGGGAACATATTCAGAGATATCAAGGATTATGACATTGAATACATCAAATTTAAGAACTATTTTTCATTCATTTTTGCATCCTTTATACAAATAAAGATTAATTTTAACCAAATTTCTTGACATGAACATGTGAGTAAAAGCGAGATAAAGAAAGAGAAGATGTGAGTGAAGGATGGAGGGGAAAAGGAAGGAAAGAAGAAAACACATAAGAAAGGAGTAAACTGCGCTTTATTGGACAGAAATCCAGACCATAAATGTTAGCTCCCTGCTACATTAGAGAAAACATAAAAAAAGCATTTAATAAAATGTTTTGAAAAGATCTGAATCATGTTTATGAATGTAACTATGAATGAGTTTACCAGTGGCTTAGAATTTCATCTTACTGTATCATCTAGCAAGGTTGGAAATAAAATGTTACAACCAGTTAATTATTGCTTGTGTTATAAACCATATGATCCTCCCAGATACATTTAAAAATAGTTAAGAAAATCTTGAAATGAGTCTTATCATTGTAAATATCTTTCAGGTTGCTATCACCAGCTAGACAAACTTTTTAGCAAAATGCCAGAGAAATAAAAATGTACTGTATCATTTCTTTTGAAAAATTTAGTTTTATTACAAATGCCATTTGACCTTGGAGATGTCACAGTCATTTCTAGACTTAGGTATAATCTCTCTGAGGGGAAAGAAACATAAGGAGTAACTGGAATTTGTTATGTGTTGCTTTCATACTGAAGAGAAGATAACCTGTTGTGTAGCCATCTTGGTTGGGTTTTATGGAGATACCCTTGAACAAAATAATTATCAGAGTGGAATAGTTCATAGAACATCTATGTTCTATGTTCATAGAACATAGAAAACAATGTTATAAATAAAAGCAGTTCAGGATTTCTCAGAAAGATGGGCATCTTATGATTTTTTTTTATGGTTTTTTCATTTATTTGTTTTTGACGGTTTTAGTTATTCTTCAGCTGACTAAATGATCATAGATCTTTTGGTAGGAGTGTTGTTGTGCATAGTTTTTTATAATTTAAAATCTATAATTTTATTATTTATTTATTTAATTGAAGTACCTTGTTTAACAACACTGTATATGACTTAGAGGTATAAGATCACACCTTACAATGCACGTTGCTGTTGCTCTATCAGTAGATGCAGGTCAACTATCCTTATGAGGGAAGAAAGACTCCAGGGTCCTGCTAGTCTGCTTTGATCTGCATTTCTTTGCTCTTAAACTTTTATCTGGATGAAACACCCTAGATTTTTTTTTATATTATCAAAGAACAAAGAGAACTGAGTCTTTATATTGAAGTTTTGTTACTGATTTCAGATGTTCTGTTCTGTTCTGTTTCCAATAGTTACAGTCTGGGTACCTAACATTGAGTATAGATCCTGAATCTTCGTGATTTTATATTTACTATAATGTAAAAGTAAAGCTAAACTTATATAAAAATAAAGTTACAATTATAATTATGGTGTTACTGGAGATCATGAAAACAAATATTAATAGTTCAGTGTCATACACAAACTGAGAAATATTCTTATATAATTCTTTTTTCAACCTTATAAAAGCTGTTAGAAATTTATTCTCATTGACAAAGTTGTCATTTCTACAATTGCAAAATAAAAGAAAATATATAAACTCTATATTCTTAGAGAAATCTTGATATCCTGTTAATCAAAACATCTCTGGAGAGTTAAATTCCTATGGTAGAATTTATTTGTCCATTAGAAGTAGATATTTATTTTTTAAACTTCCTCCTTACAATAGTATCTGTGTACTTCCACATAGATGGGAAATACTAATATCATGTTTCTATTATGCAGCATTTAAAAAAAATACAAAACTTCATTTGCTCATATTTTCCTAGTGTTCATTTTTCAGATATTTATTGATTTATTGGAATGTATAAAACTAATCATATATAAACCTTGCTGCAAGGAAGTTACAAGTGAAGGCTATAGGCCATGCATGTAAATAACTAATATATCACGTAGAAGGTAGGAAAAAAGGAAGAATTGTGTATAGAAGACATGCTGTGGAAATTTAGAGGAATAACAGAAGTAATAGTGATTAGAGGATATTTTTATGGAGAATATTATTAATCAATTATTTATTAAGCATCTACCATATGTCAGAAAAGACAGATGTAATTCTTCCATTTACAATTTGATTGGAGCTAGCAGTTACATTTGATTTGAAAATCAGCTATGACCTAGAAGCATAAAATTAGAAGAGATGGTTACTTCATCTGTGGTTCAGATTTTTTGTGTTATATGTATTATATGTATCATCATTTCTAAAGTTGGACTGCCTTCATTTGGAACTTCAATTATATTATATGAATATTAAAAAATGCTGATTTAATAGACAAGCTCTCTATCACTCTTCACACATATGGATATGTGACCCATGTTTGATATTAGGAAAACCTTTTGTTGCTTAATTTATAACTCCTGGGGATTACTTATATATATATGTGTGTGACTTGATATATATATATATTATATATGTGATATATATATTAAGTTATATATCTGTCCTGACTATGCAGAGGTCATATGTTGTGAAACACAGGATCACTTGCTTGCTGCCTGTTTTCCCCAACATTAACTGCCACCAGTATTTTAGTAAAGAGAAATATATGACTGTCACCTAGATCTTCACCTTAAATAATTGCTGCCATGAAGAAAAATATGAATGAGCATTTCTTAGAGATGGAAAATATTATTGGTATTTGATGTGGTCACATTGTGGTGAAATAGGCTTTTGTTAGGTGGAGAAAAACTTAAACTAGTTGTCTATGGATATGAAGTTTTAAAAAACATTTTATAAGTAAACTTTTGGAAAGTAAAAATGGTGGGTTGCATATATTTGTCAATCAAATATGTTTTTATAAACTTACTTGTATGGCATTTTGCTCAGAATAAAGAATCCATCTTGAACAGCAGAGCAGTGAAATATCTAAATATAAATATCCCTGTTCCCAGCAAAAGACTTGTATTCAAGGGGCAAAGAAGACAATGACATTTATTTATTCTCATATTTATTTTAGCAGCCTCAAGGTTGATGTAGCACTAGTATTTTTTCTTTCTTTTCTCTATGTATGACTCAATATATTTCTTTCTTTTGGCTCACACAGAACTGTGAAGGATGAATAATATATGTAGGAGGTGTTTTTAATTTCTTCAGGACAATTACTTTCATCAATTATTAAAAGCTGATAATGTTGATTACCTAAAAACGGGCTAATAAAATTAGAAGCTTGATAGATACATATGTAATTTGTATATTGAGGAAGAAGAGTATAAATTAAGGAAGAAGTTAAGGGGTTTAAAAGGACTTTGAAGTTTATCTGTAATTGCAGTAAGCCTTTGATGTTTGAGATGGAGGGATGCTGGCAGAGCAGGCTGTGGGACAAACATGAGTAGCATGAGATGGATTATTAGTGGATAGCAAGTTGAGCAGATATGGCTAGAGTTGTTAGCAAGACTAGAGAGAATAAAATGATCAGTAACATCATGAACCATGTGGCGATGTGGCCAAGCATATGGTTCTAGAGGATTAAGAGGATTAAAATTTCTAGGAGGAATATAAGGGCATGCAATAAGAGACCAAGGAAAAGAATGATACAATAAAGAAAATCACAACACAACAAAAACAAAAAGACAAGGTGGTCGGAATTTCATGGGGACTACAATTGATGTCAAATATATATATAAATAAAAAAACTTTAAAAAAAAACTCATGTTGTGGCAGATGGTGCAAAGGAAATGGATTTAATCTTGAGAGTGCTTTTGGAATGAAAGATAGGAGTTTGAGGGAAACTTTATCCAGTTAATGTCATACATGAGTTTGAAGTCAGGTAAACAATCATTGTTACAAGAACAACACAGTAGCTATAGCACTGGTAGTAATGACAAGATTTGAAATGGTGGAACAACAAAAAAAAAAGACTAGTAAGCACTATTAATGAAAAAATTACCCCCTTAAAGATAAATGTAAATGTAAAATTAGTAAGATGTATGGTACTTAGTGAATAGTATTTGCATTTACATCTAAAATTCTGAATGGCTCTAATAATCTGTAGTAGCCAGTCTGTAAGTACTAATGTAACATTTAAAAAAAGAAAAGGAAAATATATGATATTGTCAAGGATCAATACAGAGACTATTTCTAGTCACAGCTACCTAGACCTAGAAGAGTTAGGATAGCCTGAGAATGGTTTGCTATTAAATTGGATTTGGGGGATTTTTTGGATAAATTGAATTTAATTGTGACAAATCATTATGTGGTACTTCATATATAAACATTTCTTCCTTCATTTATATTGTTTTTCTTCCCATAGCAATTATTTTTTAGCTTTCAAATTGTGCTGTAAAGAACTCTGTGTTGACGATGGAATACTATTCAGCAATCAAAAAAGATAAACTAGAGGCATTCATAGGAACATGGATGGAGCTGGAAGGGATTTTGCTCAGTGAAAATAAGTCAGAAGGCAAAAGAAAAATACCAGATGGTTTCCTTAGTAGGAGGAATATAAGGGAACCAAATAAGGATCAAGAAAAAGAATAGTAACAATAATAATAATAAAAACACAACAAAAACAAAAAGACAAGGAGAAATTGGGGACACTTGGTGGAGAGGGGGGAGAGAGAGGGTTGAGGGCAGATAAGAGCACAAGGGACTGAGGTGATGGTGCGCTGGTGAAATGATGATGGGGAATACATGGAGATTACAATTGATGTCAAATATATATAAGTAAAGAGGGGAAAAAAAAAACTCTGTGTTGAAAATTAGATATTCCTAAAACAGACACATGAAATCATTCATTCACTCAGAAATTACTTATTCATTAAATGTTTTTACGTGTCAGAGAAGTCCTACTCTGGACTTGTTTGCAAAGTGGAAAACTGAAATTTAGAAACATAGTAATACACCCTTAAAGTGCTGGAAGCATTAAAGAAGCAACTAACTTTTTCTGAGGGAGATAGTTTACATGAGTTAGAATTTACAAGCTAAAGATAGTAGAGGAAGGAATTTCCAGGGCTGGAGGAATAGTTTACTAAAGACCTGGGGTGATAGTGTCTGATATTGTTATTTGTAAGCTGTATATATCTTTGTCATTTGGATGAACAAAATATATTTATGTTTTTTGGTCTTTATCCACAGTTCTTGGTTCACAACTCACAAAATTCTCCTAAGCACTGAGAGTGATAAAGGTTACTATGTGATAAGCTGACTTTTGCAGAAGCACTTAAGGAGTACCTAAGGGGTTGGTTGCCTGAAGATTCAATCTTGTGATAGAAGGCTGGGACTTCCAGTCCCACCTCTAGACATCTTAGGAGAGGAGAGGACCTAGAGATTGAGTTTAATTGCCAATGTCAGTGATTTAATTAATCCAACCTAAATAATGAAGCCTTTATAAAAACCCAAGAAGACAGGGTTGAGAGAGCTTTTGGATAGGTGAGTATATGGATGTTTGGGGATACTAGTACAATGGAGGGAGCATGGACATGTTGCACACTTCCCCCATACATTGCCTTATGCATCACTTCCAACTGACTGTTCCTGAATGATATGCTTTGTAACAAATCCATGAGTTAGAAAATAAATGGGTTTCCTGCATTCTGTGAGTCCCTCTAGCAAGTTAATCAAGCTTGAGGAGTGGTAGTGGGAATTTGATTTATAGCCAATTGGTCAGAAGAACAGGAAATAGCCTGGGCTTGCAACTAGCATTTAAAGTAGAGAGTCTGATGGGAGTTTTATTGTGGAATCTGATACTATCTCCAGGTACATAGTGTCTGACTTGAACTGAATTGAATTGAATTCTTGAATACTTTGCTAGTGTTTGAGAATTGTTTATTGGTGTTGGAAGTCACCACATGCATACTGCTATCGAGTCCAGAGAGCCTTTCCTATGTGTTTGAGTAAAATGTGAGAAAAATAATGGTGCAGCCAGAGCATAGAATGCACAAAGATGAGATTCTTTGGTGAATCCCTGATATTTTATGCTAAGAAATTTGTATTTAAATCTTTACTGGCTGTGAAACCAACAGAAGTTTTGAATGATAGAAGTGATTTATTTGAATTGCATTCTAAAATATTATCTGCAGCAGCAGTTGGAAAATAGATTGGAGGGAAGAAAGACTAGACAAAGAAGGGAGAAGTATGAAACAGCTGTTGCAGTTTTCCAAATAGGAGATTGAACTTGAATATAAAGGCAGTAAGGACAGAAAAGAGAAACCAGATTCAAAGGCATTTCTTAAGTAAAATTCATGGGATTTGTGTCTGGTTGGCCATGGAAAGTGTGGGAGAAGTCATTGAAAATGGTTTAGAAGTATATACTCTGAGAAACTAGTTCAATGGTGATGTAAATGAAGATTAAGAAAAGAAGAAGTTGTTCAGGGTGGGAGGCAGAGAACATTCTGGATTAACTGTGCTAGACTACTGCTTAGGTGGCAAAATATTTTTATCCAACTGGCACAGACAGGGACTAACACTGGCAAGGTACTGCTTGATAAGCCAAACTTAGACATAAAATAGAAGTAACACATAAGACTACTTATGGTTTGGCACGAATGGCAAGTAACTGTCTTATGCCATGGTGTGAGCAATGGTAACATCTCTTGTTTCCATATTTTTGCTTTAATGTTTTCCCATGCATGGCAAGTTTTCCATATGCTCTGCTGGGTAGAATCTTTTTGCCATATGGCAGCATGCATTATGAGGAAAAAAGTCATGAAGTAGAAGCTTCTAATTGTCTACAGGAACTGCACTAGAAAATCATAATTTCATGCTGGGTTGCATAACTGGTCATATTAGGCACAATGCCTGGATTAAGAAGTTGGCGAATGCAATTTCTTCCATCTTTAAGGTGTGGATGCTAAACACATAATAATTTTCCTCTAGTTCTTAAAAAAAAAAAACCAGACAAATTTAGTACAAAATTAAAATTGTTTAGAACTTGATATTCTTAGAGGGAATAATTTTACTCTTGCCATAGTGGGGAGATAGAAAAAGAGGTAAATGACTGCTTTTGCTAACTTGCCTCTTGCAGAATTTTTTTTTCTCTCAACTTAACTCAGCAAATGACTTTATAAAGATCTAGGTATTTTGAGTATTAAAAGTTGAATGGCCTTGGGGGTCTCCTTGGTGGCACAAGTGGTTAGGCACAGCACTATGAAGCTATCGGCAGTCACAGCAGCAGGAGTTCAATTCCCAGCCAGGGACGTGGCCCAAATGGTGCAACAGACCTCTTCTGTCTCATCTGCTGCTCCTCTCAGCAGTGTTTTTGGTCAATCTACCTCTTCTGTTCCACATTCTGTCTCTGGTGAATCCTCTTACATCCGCCCTTCTGGCCTGTACCCCAGTTCTTGTATGCATAAATAATTTTTTTTTTTAAAGATGAATGGCCTTAATGATCCTGTGTAGGTGATAGTGCTTTGGGTTTGGTATCAGACAGATCTCTTTTTTTTCCCTTTATATATATTTGACATCAATTGTGGTCCTCATGGATTTCCCACCACCATTTCACCAGAGAGGGAGAGGGAGGGGAGGGGGAGGGGGAGGGGAAGAGGGAGGAATGGAGGAAAGGAGAGAGGGAGGGAGAGAATATGAGTGAATATGAACACAGTCCCTTGTGCTCTTTCATACCGATCTCTTTTGTCTGAAGCCTGCTTTCATGACTATAATGTTTTCAGGCTCTTCAGTATCAGTGTTCTTGAGTTTCAGTATCCTCATCTCTAGTGGAGATAGTAATTCCTAAATTGCAGAGCTATCAAGAACATTTGAAATAATAAACATAAATGCCTTATGATACTGCTTGTAATAAATGGGATTGCTATTTTGGCTTTCAACTCTATACCTATTTCAATCCTGGCAACAAATTCAACAATAACTTTCAACTATATATGAATTTTACTCCTTTATTTTGTGTATTGAGCAAATACATGGAATATAAATTTAGAAAGTGCTGTTCCAAAGTGCTATTTTTAATAAATTTGAGATCATGTGAGATCTATTTTATTCCCTGATGCTTATCATAAAACTAATTTTAAATATGGGCATTTTTGAACCAAATTGTTTTTAATCATTCAAAATTAAATAATTTGAGATGATTATATAGAGGTATGTCTTATTTTATTAAAGACTGAACAAATGAAGTATTATAGGAAAGAACTAACTTGTTTTTAAAGATGAATGTACAAATTCCAAGAACAATATTGTTGCCAAAATTAAAGATAGATATTGCACTACTTAACATTTCTGATAGTAACTGACAGGGAACATCAATAATCTATTTATTATTAGTACTTTTGAAACACAAGTTGACATTCTTGAGTTGTCCTTTGTTTTGTTTTGACTGAGATAATATTCAAAACAAGCAACAAAAATCTCAGTAGCTTCCAACAACCATTTTTCTTTTTAGACATGGGTCTCCAAGTCAAGTGTTGGATTGATCTTGGCTGGGCTTGCTGTGCTTGAGTAGTTAGACTGAACTGTTTTCTATACATGCTCCATTCTTGGATTCAGGTTAAAGGGTAAATAGCTACATGGGGCTTTTTTTTTTTTTCTTATATAGGCTGAAAATTCCTAGAGGCTAGGCCAAATCATACTATCACCTTTGCATGCTATATGCTCCACTTTTATTTCACCTGGCAAGATAGATCAAGCATCTAAAGTCAATGTTAGTAGGATGGGGTATATGCCATAGGTCATAGGGAAGTACCACAGAATCATATATTAAAGGGACTACATGTAATTCTATTGGGAACAATGACCCAATATACCATAACCTTGTACTGACTGAATAGAAATAATGTCGATCCAAGCACACAGTGAATCATATAAGCTTTTTGCTATTTTCTTTAGAAAAGGCTAACATTAATACTTAATATTGCTGTCCTTTTCTATAGTGATTATATTCTTTTTATGTCATATAATAGATATTTACTGAAGACCTCTTTCTAGGACTATTTCACAGGACAGTGCCAGTTGTGCTTTAAGTTACTATGATTATGACCCACAACTACTCTGTTTCCTGATTTTTGATAGTATACAAAGAACTGGGGAAAGACACGCTTAGAGCCCTATAGACGCCATTCTGTGGACTCACTGCAGTAGTGTTAGAATCTAGGGGTCATATATCAAATGACTAGAGATCACTTGATAACAGGATCAATGAAAGGCAAATGGGTTATTGTGCAATAGGGATAATAAATAGTTTGTGTTCTGTTTAAGAACATTATTTACATGTCTTTTAAAAACATTGACTTGAATTAAACATTCCCATCATGGGCCAGTTTGCCAGGCTTATCTAAGAGAGTAGACAAATGTTAAACACAGTTATGCAAATTAACAATTAATTAATTATAATATGTACTACTAAGACATAATTGTGAAAAGTGAATGTAATGGATTGCATGTAGGCTGAAAAACTAATCACATAGAAGTGAAACAGAAAACCTCCTGTAGCCAAAAGGAAATTGGATCTTTGGTGGAGTAAAGTAATATAGTGGCCAGGACAATTTTGGTTTCGCTGTGATGAACTATGTTTTCAGTTTTAGAAACATTACTTAAAGTTGCTGACTAATTGCCACTACATATTTTAATGTTTGACGAGGATAAAAAGCACTTTGTTAATGTATTACATATCAGGAAAGGGACTAGGTGACTCCACAAAGTGGAAGGGCAAATTAGTATTTTTTAAAAAAATCAATAGACTTTACTTTCATAACAGTTTTGGATTTACAAAACTTGAATAGAATGTACACAGTGTTCCTTTGTATCACCACCCTCCCAGCAGTTTCCCTTATTATTAACAACTTAGTATGATGCATTTGTTAAAATTGGTGAGTCGATAATGATACATTATTGTTAACTAAAGTTCATAGTTTACATTAAGATTCACTCCTTGTGTTGTACAGTCTATGAGTTTTGACAAATGTCTAATGATATGTAGCTACTATTATAGCATTATACAGAAGAATTTCACTGCCCTAAAAATCCTCTGTGCTTACTTTAATTCATCCCCTCTTCCTCCTTCCCCATAAAGGGAATGCTACTATTTTACAATATATCTTTTTGGTTTATTTTAAACTTTATAGTCTAGGTAGATCTTGCTAATTTAAAATAACTGTTAAAATTTTAAATTTGTAAGTCTTACAACAATAATGGCATAAAACTTCATAAATTGGTACCAGAGAAGTATACCACATACCAAGACTGGTGTAGGCAATGATAGCAAGTTAGAATCTTGATATCAAGCAAAAAGCACAGTAGATCACTGGTCAGACTCAGAGATAGCAGTGAGAAGTCAGGGTATATTGACAAGGTAGTTATTTTTAAGTAAGAATGGATAATGGAGAGTTAAAAATATGGATTGTGAGTACACAGATGTGAACCTTTGAGTGCAATGATGAAGACTGTGAATCCACAAGTGTCAGCGAAGCTGCATGTCAGCATATAGGATACGTGTTTCCCTCACTCAAGGAAGATCGAGTTATGTCAACACTGTCAAGCCCTATGCAATTATGTCACGGAGTTGTGTTTGGGTTTCTGTGGCAATAATGGGGAGGGCATCTAATTAAATGAAAGAAAGTTCTCAAAATCAGAGTGTAATGAAGGTTTGAAGTCCATTGACAGTTCAGTACCCCAATGGTCAAGAGATGTTGAATGCTACAGCATTATATTAGAAGATAACAAAAGGAACTTTCCATTTTTGGACTATTTTTGCTTCATAAAATGACTATTTTCTGTCTTCTTTTATTACTAATAATTAGATTTTATTTACATAGAGACACATCAAGTATCATCCAGACTAATTACCAACTCTTGTATTTACTAGTTTCTGAATTTCTTTCATACATTTCTAGAAGAAATTTATGCTTTCATTTCCTTTCAAATTTCATAAAAAACGGATTAAGTTGATACTGAGGAGAGAACATAATGTTATAAACTACTGAAGAACAGCTACATGAAGTGCAGGGGAACTTAATCATTTTAGGTTAAAAAGAGAGGGGGAATGTCAGCCTGTGTACTGTGTGCAGAAGTACACAATATTTGACTCAGCAGAAGGGATGCAAGTCAGATAGTCAGAGAATGTATGTATATTAGAATTTCTCTGTCTGTCATCTACTTTTGTTGAATAAGTAACAACTTGTATAAAGAAAATGCTCTCCTCTTACACATCTCACCTCTTGCCAAAACCTATTTATTTTACTTCATAGTGTTTCAAAAATCCAGATTTTCCTCATTATTTACATAGTCATATTCTTTGTCTAGCTAAGTAATTTCTGGTATAGTCTCCAATCACTGGATGACCTTTAAAAATGCAAATTTTATCATGTCTCCTGCCTGCTTAAAGCCCTTTACTGACTTCTCTTTGCTCTTAGAATAAAGTACAAAATTCTTTTATTGGCCTCAATGTTGTCTCTCTGATCCCAATCCATCTCACTAGGTTGATCTGGCACATTCTCCTCTGCAGCTCAGACTGTTCAAATTCATGCCCACCTCCACCTGGGCTCTCTACTTACTCTCTCCTATCTTTGCATAGTTGCAGGCAAAAAATCCAGCTTTGTTTCCTTTAAGTAGAAAAAATATTAAAAGCTGTTAGGAGACTTGCAGAATCGTTGGGATTATTGGTGGGGCTCTGCTGAACAAAGCTTATGGCCATGCAGTCAGGAACTTGTCCCAAATCACTCCAGACTGGCTGCAGTGCAGACATCATGATCCTCAATACCAAGCCCCATATGTGCCTGTTTACTCTGCCAAGCCTGTTGCCTAAGCAACTCATTATTGCTGCATCAGCTGATACCTACAGAAAATGTCCCTTTCATTGCCTTTTTATTTTTTGTTGTTCATTTCTTGTTCAGTCTAGGGATGCTGGGACATGCATATCTAACACTTTTAACTTCTTGCTAAGGTGCACTTCCCCCTACAAAAACTCGTTAAGTGATAAATTTATCAAATAAGAAAAGAGATTTAGATTATGTTTGGCCAAGTAACCAATATTAGTTAGTTCCTACTCATTCTCCACATTAATTCAAATAGCTATCTTTCAAGGCTATTCTGCCCTCCTCCCAATTAAGGTTTTTTTTTTGATTATTTTATTTAAGATTTATTTATTTATGCATACAAAATCTGGGGTACAGGCCAGAGTCCAGGGAGGTGAGAGGATTCACCAGAGACAGAGTGGGGGTCAGAACAGGCAGACTGACTGAAACACACTGCTGAGGGGAGCAGTGAGTGAGGCAAGAGAGGTCTGCTACACCATGTGGGTCCGTTCCCTGGCTGGAGGCAGGGATTGAACCTGTTGCTGCAATGGCTGTGTGGTTTGCCTCATAGTGCATTGCTTAACCCACTGAGCTACCAGGGAGGTCCCTCTTCTCAGTCAAGGTTAAGTCTCTTAGTAATACACTTTCACAACACCCTCTATTTTTCTTTTATATTGAAGTTGATTTTGGAGATGTTGTGTTCAGAGAGTGGGATCTTTGGGTTCATTCTGGGAAAAATTTCACCAGAGCTCCCTTTCTGCAGCACCTGGTAAGTTTCCCAGGTGAGCTTTTCCACAAGACAGAAATGCCAGTTATCTAAAAGAATGTGTTTATTCTGAACAAGTAGAGAAGAACCAACACACATAGACACAAGTGGGCAGAAAGAGCTGCCCCCGAAAGGGACAGGTTTGTTAGAAGCAAGGCCTGCAGAGTTGTAGGCAAGCAGCCTGGGGAGCAGAGCTGCCTCTGCTGAGGGAGGTCAGTGAAGAGAAGCCCTGGAATGGTACAGATCAGGGGCAGGTGGGAAAGCTGCTGCCCTGCAGAGTGAGAGAGTTGGCAGCAAGAAGCACCTGCATAGGCACCAGTGGGCAAGAGGACTGCTGCCCCATGCCAGTGCAGAAATTGAACTGATATAGTCTTTGGTTTGGGAGAGGCTAATTCCTTTATGAAGTGCTTTGTTTGTTGTTGATTTTGAATAACTATGTAGAATTTGAAAGGGACCAGGGATTCTACAATGGTCCTCAATCTCTGTATCCTTCCTTACCTCTGGTCTGTGCACCATGACACTCTTAACAGCAATCTGACACTTTGCTGGGATCTATGCCTTGGTGCCTAGAATTTTTACTTCTTATAGCCAGGTTAATGGTTGTGTTAATTCCTCTACCCCCACCTCCAGCTCCAGGCACTGTGTGAGCCAGGTTTCTGGTCTTGTGATGCCTCCTTTCCAATTTTTCGATTCTTATTCTCCATCGATATCATTAGCACTATTATTATGAAAAGATTGCTAGTTTTTTTAAGTTTTGCTTTTTCCTTCTAGAATATAAAATCAATAAGTATAATTAGTGTATCTATCTCAATCAAACCTTTATATCTATCTAGACAGTAGACATGTGCCAAACAAACACATTTTCAATGACTAAGTAATACATTGAATGACCCCCCCCCTTCACAGTACTTTGTAAACAATACCTGTGATATCTACAATTTAATTACCCTCCCCCTACTTGATGGCATCTTACTTGGTAGCCATTTCTCTTGGTAAAAACTGAAGAGGGAAGGATAGGATTGGGGGAAAATAAAAATGCTTCTCTTACCCTCTTAGGTTTAATAAATTGGCTCCTGAAAATTGAAATGACAAAAGATAGATTCTAACAGGAGAATAGTGTTTTTTAACAAAGCACAGCTTTCACAAAGTAAGACTCCAAAGAAGTGGTTAAGGCTGAGAGTTTGTATACCATCTTAACAAAGGGCAATCAATTGTGGAGAGGTGGCAAGATAAATGAAAATGAATTTGAGTTCTAGGGACAAGTGAATTATGGGAAGGTAAATATATAAGGGCAACTAGTGGAAGATAAAGGATTGTTTAGTAAATTTAATACACAAACTCAAATTAGTCCTATCTCCAGAGATGAGTCATTTTTCTTTTCCTTTTTTGGAACAGCTTTTCAATGGGAAATGCATGTCCTGCTTTTAGGCAGAAAAGAGAGAGGCATCAAGTTGCTCTTGTATCTGCTGTTACTTAATTGCTTTCATGTCAAAATAATCCCATGCTAAAGCAGCATATTTTGAAGTAGCCTATTTCTATCCCTTTTGGTGGGAAAACTACATGAACTTGATTAAGTAATGAACTTTCATGTTTAGCAAAAGAGTTGAAGGGTTCACTGTTAAAATCTGCTACATTTAAGATCAGTACATTAGTCATTTAATTCATTGTTTTACATGTATGAATGAATCAGGTTTTCTTATTCATTCTGTTTTGATTGCTCTCTCTGTTCCTCTATATTATACTCCTTTCTCAAATGGAAAATTATTATTGGAAATGGTTCAATTTTAAAATAAGTATTTATACATCCATCTGTGCAAGTGGTAGAATATGATGTTGATCATAACATATCCTTCTTTATCCTTCATGAAGGTAATAGTCTGTGAAAACTCAGAAATTTTATTGAAAATTGGTAGATATTTGTTAAAAATCACATTAACATACATATACTACTTATAATTGCCCAATTATATAATTACTATCTGCTGTGAAGGACAAATATGGGGATGCTAATTTTTTGGCTATTTTTTTTTACATATATTGTAAGGAAACTTAACTTTCAGCCGTACTTTTGATCCATATTGTAACTACATTGTTCTATATTTTTAAACTTACATTAGGAAATGTAAATTCAGGATAACTCTCCTCCTCATTGGAAGGGAACATAACTATCTGCAGTATATTTGATCATTATACAACAAATTATAACTTTCAGGGAATATTTGTTCCTTTTTTTAAGGAAAGTTAGCTTTTGTTATTCATTTGCTCTGTAGAGTATGGAAGCATAGCTTTCAAGTCAACATTTTATTCTTTAATGGAAGGAATGAATATTCCTGTCTGCATTTTGTCCTTATTGTAAGGTAATTTAACTTTCAGGTCTACATTTTGCTCCTTCTTGTAATGGAAACCTGTTATGTCCAGATTGTGCTCCTTAATACACTAAAATTAAAAATCAAATTAAAAAAACATTTGAAATTTCATTACTTAATATTCAAAAACTTAAACTTTAGGGTACAGTATCTATGTATTATAAAAAAATTATGTTTCGACTATATCTTTTCACATTTATTGTAAGGAATCTTAAGATTCAGGTCTATATTTTTCTCCTTATTGTAAGGAAACAGAACTTTTAGGCATACTTTTGATCCATACTGTATAAGGTACTACATTCTGTTCTATATTTTTTAACTTGTTTGGAAACGTAAATTCAAGATAACTCTTCTCCTCATATCAAGAGAATATAACTTTCCGCAGTATATATGATCATTGTATAACAAATTTTAACCTTCAGGGAATATTTTTTCCTTATTTTTAGGAAACTTAGCTTTTGTTATTTATTTGCTCTGTAGTGTATGGAAGCATTTTATTCTTTGATGGAAGGAAAGAACATTACTGTATGCATTTTATCCTTATAACTAATTTAACTTTCAGGTCTACATTTTGCTCCTTCTTGTAACGGAACCACTTTTAACTCTATGTTTTGCTCCTTAATATACTAAAATTAGTAGGAGGTTGCTACCTAGCATGAGAAGGTCAGGGTAACTGCCCTTGAATAATGTAAAAGTAGATCAAAGTGCATACATGGAATGGGGGACTGTGAGTGTGGCAATATAGAGGTATCGCTACTTGATGACTTGGAAATGTTTGCGTAGACTTATTGAAGAGACTTTGTGTGTGTGTGCATGTGAATGTATGTATGTATTGACAAAGATTCTCTTCTTGATCAAACCTTGGTTGGTATTCTCTGAATTGTCTTCTAAATTAACCACTGACCACTGACTTTTGGGCTTCCATGTTTTTCTTTGCATTATTCAATTTTTGCAAGAATTTCCTGATAAATTTTAACCAGAATCTCCTGCCTTTGATATCTGATCACCCTTCATCAAGAGTACAGTTAGTTTGGCTTAGTCAGAATTTCCCCCAACCCCTGATATTTCATTTTAGAAATTTTCCAACTACTGACTTCCTGTCCTATGCATATATATTGCCACTTTTCTTTGTTCTTGCCAAGTGAACTCAATATCTCTACACTACTTGCAAAACTCCTTTGTAGTGGTCTATAGCCTTTTACAATACCTGAACAAATATTAAATTTTTCTTTAATAGTTATCATATTTCTTTTGAGCAAGTTCCCAGCTTATATATACTCACCTTATGTAGGCTTAGTGCCTAAAGTTTGGAACCACGAGGGTAAAATTATGAGTAAAGTTGACTTTCAGTAGAGAATAGACATGACACAGATCAAGATGAATGAGGGGATTAAAGATATATGAGGTAACTGTATTCTGGGGTGGGGGGTGATATCTTCAGTTTCGTGGTCTTTATTATCTTTTCACAAGTGTTGCAGCTTTTGAGTAATCTAAATTCTTGATCCATTAATCCCATCTATCCCTTTACTCATACCATGCTCTCTTCCTGGAATAACCTTTTGGCCCAATTATCAAGTCTTTGTCTTCATATCAAATGACATTTCTGAAATCATTCAAATCAGGGTTTTTTTGCTGTTATTTCAATGCTCATGATTTTCCAGTTATAGCAAGAAGTTGATTCTCCTGGTTATTGTCTAAGCTGACTAATTCCTTTATATTAATATATGTAGACACTCATATTTCTATTTAAATTGTTTTCAGGGTCTATAATATCTTCTTTATTCATACTGCAAGCTCTTAGAGATAAACTACTATAAGGATTTAATTTGCTTGTTGTGGTTTGCCTGCCTCAGGCTATTGCCAAATGTATCTAGGAACATTAGCAATTTGTAGCAGCTCCAAACCACCATCATTTATGAGACAAAAACCAAATTGTACTATGATTATATAGAAATTTGAGCAATCAGTACACACAGTGCATCCCTGCCCAATAAATATGACCCAGTAGATTATAAAATAGCCTTTTAGTGCACAATTGTGTCCTGTTGTTCTTTTTTCACATGTTTTTTATTGACTGCATATAAGTTATGACAAGGTATAACAAACAGAAATCTGAATAATGAATCTAGTCCTGGTTCATTAAAACATCTACCTCCTATAAATATCAGCTCTCCCATATGTAAAATAGGAATGATCATATTTGCCCCAATTGGGTTAATAAGTAGATGTGAACATTCTTTGGAAAAGCAAATTTTAAGGTGTGACAGTCGTTACTGAACCCAACTAAATAGCCTCAGACTTGCTTAGTGAAGTGTGTTTAAAATGATATTGAGGTAGCATACACTTCCTGCAATTGGATAAATCATCTTTTCAGAAGGGAAAAACTGAAGCTAGCTGTGTAGTTTTCTCCTTGGCAGATGTTGCTATGTGATACACATTGTCCTATTGGGAAAGACTCAGAAAATTGCATGTTCATTTTACCTTTAGCTGTATGACTGTGTGAGATACCAAGAAAAAGATTAGCCTGCTATAAGAAATATGCTGAACAGTGCATAAAACATGTTAATATGCTGAATCTATCAGACATAATTTCCAAAATGCTTGATTTGTAGTTACTAAAATTTACATGATATTGTAATAAAAATAAAAATTGACATTTAGGTTAATATGCTGATTGCAGAAATTAGCATTCATAGTTACATTCAATATCTTCCTATAAGTTTGGTTTACCAATGAAACAAATAAATGAAATTTAAAAATGTCTTATAACTATTTGAAAAATAGCAACTGATTATTAAATATGGGAAGACTGGTTCCTGGCAGAATTTCAAAAGGATTTTTACAAAATATTTTTAATATGTGTGAATAAATTAATTAATTTTTCTCATCACCCTAGGGAATAACTCAAAGTAATAAAATATGTGATCCCAATTTTCTGCATAAAGATACTAAAGTGGAAAGGTTATTATGTGCTGTGGGCCATTCTGAGAATCAGTGTCTGAGCAGAAAAAAATATAACTTCAGCATTCTGGTTCCTGAGAATGAAATGAATTCACACACACTTAGTTTTCTAATATATGGTTTCTAGTGGTCTATCTTAGATGTATTTCACTGCATCTGTTATTTATATTGTCCTCTCCTTAAATCACCTCATTTCATCCTAAATAATATTTAACATAGGAAAAAGAAAGCTTCATCTACTGCTGGCATTATGCGTATAGTTTGCTTAATGCATATTGTTGGATTGAGTTAGTTGCAGCATAAGAGAAGGAAAGAGACAGTTACTTTGCTAAAACCAAAAAGAAAAATGTTCAGTTTGCGATTTCTCTTTATATAGGGGGTAATCAGAATACTGACTTCCTAAAGGGACCTAAATATTATGTCTATTTTTTGTTTAACACTGTTCTCTTTACCCAATGTGCTTTTCTTTTTGATTTAGGTAATGGAGTCTGTATCTCATTCTAGTGTGTAGGTGGAAGTCAGACTGCATCTGTTTGATTTTCACCCTGTGTGCCTGGTCTTGAAGTTGGCTTTATTCCCTAAAGTTAGCTGGGGAAGTTGTTCACAGGACTGCTTCATGGATAACAACAGAAAATTCTACCTTCTTTTATGCCACCTCACTCAGTATTTTTGTTAGCCTAATTACATTTTTATATGGTATTGCATGCAGTTATAAGAAAATATGCTTCAGTGAATTGTGAAAATACATCTTTTACACTTTTGTATGACACTTGGTTCTAGTGTCATGACCATACTTGTAATAGTGTTTCCCATCCCAAACCGGGATATATTTGTCTTTTAATTGTAACAATAGGTAAATGTTTCTACCTGTTTATTTATGCAAAGACATACATTATGAGATAGGGTAGCCTATTTTAATAGGATTTGACACACCAGATAATTATAACCAGAATTGGGCTATCATAAGCAAAGCCAACCCCCCCCCAAAAAAAAAAAACTATAAATAACTGAAAACAGAAAGAAAAGATTACATATAGATCAAATGATGCATAGAGAAAAATTTTTATTATGTTTCAGTCCATTAGCTAAACAATCTCTCTATTAGGCAAGGCTAACTGAATTGAAGCTATCAAAAGTAGCTTTAGGAAGAAACAGGTTGACTCATACAGGAAGGAGATAAGGGGATTTTTGTGACCATACTAACATGTTCATTTAGATTTCTTCATAAAAGAAAGGAGAGGCAAAAAGACTAAGGAAGAGCAAGAAAAAGAAACAAAACTACTAAAGAATCTTAATGAAAGCAAAAAGAAAGCCTAGAACAAATGAATTTAATTTGAATGGGAAAATGGATATAAACAGGGAATACATTAGGTATTTCAAGATATCCTAGGGACAAATATTGTTTATAGCTATTTGTGACTTTTAAGTCCAAATAATACACATCATACTAAATTTAAGTAAGTGATTTGATCATATAAAACAGTTAAATTCACCAATGAGCATGCGAGCATGGCTTAAGAAAAATCATTACAAAGTTTAATCCTTTGACATTTGAGTTCAGTCTTTTGGTTGTGTATTCTAATTTTAATAGTTAATGGTGCTGTGATTAAGAGGCCATGGTTTAACAATAGGATCTCAACTAGGCTAAACATCTTTAGTATGTGAAATTTTATTGTTTAGTAGTATCTTGCTATATAAGTTTATTATGTAAGTAATGCTTATTGTAGTAAAATTAAGCAGATAAGAAAGACAAAATTTGTTCACTCTACATTTTGTGATATGTAATGTTAATGTTTTGCATTCTGTAATTTCAAACTTTCATCTTTCATATGCATATAAATATTCACACACAGAGAGGACAATATTATATACGATTCAATGACAGCTATTTTCAGTTTTCTTAAACATCTTTTTATAGCTGAATATATTTGTTTTATTCATTTTTAGGTAATTACTTAACCTTTCTTCATTTAATTTTTGTCAACCTCATTTACTTTTCATGCAAAATTTAATGAGCACCTACTATGTTCCAAGTTATAAATAATGTAGATTGTCTCTGCTCTCCTGTCTCTGCTTATATTTTAGACAGACAATGCAAATCGAAAAACATTTTCAACAAAAAGATGCTGTCAACTCAGAGTTGTAATTTCCAAGAAGAAAAGGAGATAATGTGATAGAAAGTCACTAGTTTAAAATGGGAATTGTAATGGTATCTGTCTGGGGCCATTTTGGGATTTAAATATGTATGATGCTTCATATAATATCTGGTGTATAGTAAGTACTAAATAAATATTGAAAATGACAATAAGGGTAGTGACAGTGAGAGTGAAACATTGTGGTAGTGCTTACTGTTCAACAAAAGCATATTAAAAATTTAGGCTTTCTTTGAACAAAAATTTATTCCAATGAGGCAAAACCAACCAGACATAATTAGGAGCATGACAATGGACTGGAGCTAGGGGAAGTTTTTTGGGTTTTTTTTTGTTTTTGTTTTTTTAAAAATGTTCATCCTTCCCTTTCCTGTTTTGGAGAGAAGGACTTTCACAGGGGAGAGGCTGTCAAAAAACAAGGGAAATATTTGATTGGTCATAATTTAAGTAGTTGCGTTATTTGGGAAAATCTTTTTAGCTATTTGGAATTGGTTCTTGCTAGGTTTCAGTTCCTCAACCATGAGGCATTATAGGCTTAGGTTTGGGTTGTTTAGATGGGCTACCTAGGCACTAACACTACTCAGTTTAGTGTCCTACTCACTTAACACTACATTGGAATAATAAGTAGTTGTTCTAATTCTCCAACCTCCTGCTGTCTGGCTCCACATTAGCTTGTCTTCCAAGAGATGCATACCTTTTCCTGGTAGGTTCTTATTTTAAAATACATTTCAGTTTTGGTAATTTTTACTTATAATTTTAAATTTCTGGAGCTAAAAAATGATCTTAGAAATAAAAAAATATTAAACACAGCTTATATGGGAACTGCCTTAAAAACTTTTATTCAGTAAATAAAAACAATTGAAATTGCGTGTTGTAAACAGTAAAATTAGTATCTGTAGATACTTTACTTTCAGAGTAAAGGAGGAAGTTCTTAATGGTTTCTAGGGAAAACTATTTCTTGTATCATGCATGCCACCTCCAATTTTGCTCCCCATTAACATTCAACTCTTTTTCCTTTCTAGGTGTTGTTTTTGGATCCACCAAATAGTCTCATATTGCTTTTAATCAGTTTTGCATATTTATCAACAATCTTAGTTACCTAGTTGAAGATCAACTATCTGTTCACGTGACTCTCCTTATTTCCTTTCTCCCTTCTTAATATGGTTAGAGCGTCCTTTTGGTTACATCATTCATTATTATGTACACATTTAACAAGTAAGGGATTTTCGCTATGTCAAGAAGTGTTTAGATAGACTTTCTTGTGCAACTTCTTGATTTTCTTAGAATGAAGAATTCTTGTTTGTCTAACTTTCTATGTGCTTATCCTTATCTTTCATTTTTGTTCCTATACGTCAGTGAAGTCATTATAAACACATTGATATAGTATTGATTTTTCCAGATGTAATCTAGTCAAATTGTTATCAGATTGTTCTTTCCATGGTGGACATCACCCAGAGACCTCACTTATCTATCTAAATCAGTTAATCTCAAGACTAGATACATAAATATCATTGGGACCCCTTTGCCCTGAGTATGAAATTTCCCTTTTCCTTCTTATTGTGAATTTCTTTCCTGGAGAAAATGTCTCCTAATTTATAAGAAGGGGTAATGACAAAGACATTGTTTTTATTTATTATTTTATTTTGAAATTTAAAAATTTTTTTTGGTTTAGATTTATTTATTTATGAATACAAGAGCTGGGGTACAGGCCAGAGTCGTGGGAGGTGAGAGGAGTCACCACAGACAGAGTGGGGAGCAGAACAGGCAGATGGACCGAGATACACTGCTGAGGGGAGCAGCGGATGAGGCAGGAGAGGTCTGCTGCGTCATGTGGGTCACCTCCCTGGTCATCCGCAGGGATCAAACTTGTGCTGCATTGGCTGCATTGACTGTATTTTGCTTTGTGGTACGTTGCTTAACCCATTGGTCACCAGGGGAGGGCCCAAAGACATTGTTTTTAGACTTTTACACTTGGTTGACAGTTTAGATGCATCTGAATGTTAAGTTTAAAATTTATTTTCCCTCGAATTTTGAAAGCATTGTTACAGTATCTTTCCAGTGTCAGTAAAGTTCAATGAAAAACTTATTTTTATGCCTTGTTGAGTCACCTGTTTTAATTTTTAAAGAAGTATTTTATCTTGATGTTCTGAAATGTTATTACGATGATACATTTTGGCAAAGATTATTGCCTTCTCAGCAGGATGTTCTGTGAATCTGTTTATTCAGGAGACACAGGTTCTTCAATTCTGGATAACTTTATAAATTAATGTTTCTGTACTTTGTTTTTCCTAAGGTTCTTTTCTACTCTTCATTTCTAGTGCCTTTATTATCAGATATTGAACTAATACTGATCCTTTTGTTATCTATTATTTTTCCCTTCTCTTTTTCTTCATTTTGATTTTTGGGAAAATATTCTTAGCATGATTTTCAATCCATTATTTTGATTTTTTAAAACTCTCAGATACACATACACACAAATCTGTATAGATTTATTTATTTGGAGTTTATTTTTCCGGTAGTATTTCATTTCTGTATTGTAACATCTTGTTCTTTCTTTGAGGTTGTGTTATTTTCTATTGTTTCTTTGAACAACTGTTCAGAGAGATCCCTTGGCTTCTCCCTTGCTTCACCAGGTCCTCATTTGCTTATCTGAGTCTGTTGGTTGGTGTTTCATGTTGTCTTAGAGTTTTATGGTCTATTGTCTGCATAAGCCACATCCTGTAATAACATCATCTCCAACCTCCATTTTCAGTGTCTTCAATGACCAGAAAGAGGGCCTCCTTGGTGATGTAGGGGTTAAGTCTTACCACTGTCACTGAGTTTGATCCCTAGCAAGGGAGCTATGGCACATTTGGCACAACAGACCTCTCCTGTCTTTCCCTGTGCTACCCTTAGCAGTATATTTCAATAAATCCACCCCTGCACCTCTGGCATACACCCTAGTTCTTCTATGCAAAAAAATAAAAATAAAAGTAAAAATCAATAAATAAAATAAAAAAGACCAGAAAGAACTTAAAGAAAAATAACTAGGATACTGCAAAGTAAAATCCTAGATTCTTAGCATTTCCCAAACATTTTACCATTGTCTGGCCCACACTAAATTCAATAGCCATTTCCCTTCCTTCCTTCCTTCCTTCCTTCCTTCCTTCCTTCCTTCCTTCCTTCCTTCCTTCCTTCCTTCCTTCCTTCCTTCCTTCCTTCCTTCCTTCCTTCCTTCCTTCCTTCCTTCCTTCCTTCCTTCCTTCCTTCCTTCCTTCCTTCCTTCCTTCCTTCCTTCCTTCCTTCCTTCCTTCCTTCCTTCCTTCCAAGAAAAAGCTTATTAAGGAGGAAAGGAATAGAGATAAACTGGGACTCCCAGGCCAGGAAGGGACAGGGAAGGTAGCCATTTTCATTTAGACGCTTGCCTCTACTCAGACATCTGAAGCATTCTACTTGTCTTTCACAGGAACAAGAATTTCTTTTTTCCATTCATCTAGCATAGTATCATATGTGTTAAACCATTAAATGAAAAAAACTGTGATTGGATTAGGAGACTATTGAAGATACATCTTCCATGTCCTACTCACCAGAGTGTAGACCAGTACGCCCACATTACACGTGCTACAATGTCTGTTGTATGAATGAATGCATTGGCATCCACAGGTGTTGGGAACAAAGGGTTAAGTCCATGTAGAGGGACAGCAGACATGCTCATCTGGAACATACCAGGTTCATGCAGTTCATGTAGTATGCTTCCGGTAAGTCATCTTTTGTTTCATGTATTGCCTCTACTCTTTCATCTCCTCATGTTTATTTTGGTCACTTGCTTTCAGGCTTTTGCTACTGAGACTCACACAATGACACAGTTTTTATATGGCAAAGAGGAAGGTCTGTTTTGAGCAATTTGATAACACTTTGTGTTGTGAGTTCAGCAGGTCTGTTCTCTGGTAGAGACTTTTCTCCAGAAGCCAGAAGCCCCACATAACCTAGGCTGACTGACATTGAGTATTGTACCCAGAGAAAAACCCTCTCTCTATCAAAGGCAAGTCATTCTGTCAAAGGGTTGCTGGACTTAGTGAACTAATATAACCAGGATCATGGTGTGGTCATTGGAAAGTAAAAGGGTCAAAGGAGAGATCATAGAAATTTTCCTTTGAAACATGCTAGGAATCATTAATACACTTCGTTTTACACAAAGAAAAGCTAGAGACAAGCTTAACATCTCATCATCCTCAAAAAAGAGTCACCTGCCTTTTTAGTCATATTGCTGGAAATTGGGTACATTCAGGAAATCCTTTCCAGAAACCATGTGATCAACTGGCAGAAGTACCATTTTCCATGTATACCCCAATAGAGCCAAGTAAGATCTATTCTAGGCTTATTTAGTTAGAAGAAAGGGATTTATTTACCCTAAGAGATGAGAGGCAACCTAGTGAAATATAGCATTTGGCTTAATACAAAGTCACTGGTAAATACTTGTGTTAACTTGGGTAAGTCACCTTTAAAATCTATTTTCCCATCTGCAAAAGGTGATAATATTATCTAGCTGTATATTATTGTATGTTTTAAATAAGAGATTGGAGTTTTTATTTTAAAATTATAAATTTATTTTGTTTACTCCAAAAGCTTTAGTTTAAAAAAAAAAATGAAGACAGGACATTATTTCAAAGTCTTGACCTTCCAGCTTCTAAATACAAGAGTTCTGAGTGGTGTCCATACCTAACCATATTCAGACCAGTCAGGTCTCATTTTTTTTTTTTTTATGGACAATATCTGGTCCATAGTAGGGGTGATGAATTATTCATTATTATTATATGTATTAAAGGAAACATAAAGGTGTCTCTATGGCAAAGAATTAGAGCTTGGGGATTATGGAGTTATAGGTAATTTTACTATTGTTTTCATCAGTGACTAGCATTACTCTGGATGAGATCAGATTTAATTATGGGTTCTCTAGACATGGTATAATGATAGCTGCTGTAGAGGCATTAGCAGTGAAGAGTCTTACAGTTTTGACAGTGATAGGTTATGTCACCACAATGTGTCAGAGAAGAGAGGAAAATATAATACACCTCAGTCTTACCAAGAGAACTTTTCATGGAATATAGGAGACATATCCTGCGGGGAATTCCAAAATCTGATGGGAGCATTAATGCAGGTGGTAGTGGTGCCAGTGATGATGGTGATGGTTATTAACATTCCAGGGTAGGTTTGTATGCAAGCAGGAAAACACTATGTTTCTTTATAACTGTTGTTATGATCCTCTTTTGTGTTTTTGCTACCAAGGTGAGATGATTTGATTTATGATGATTAATTAAAATATATTGCTGTCCCTCCATCAAGTACATTTAGAATAACTAAATTTAAATTTCTTTCCTAATATCAAATACTACACAATTTTTGTGAGGCATCTTGAGTCTTTCTTGTCCCTATGGTGTGAATTGTCTTGTTTTTAATGATCTCAGTTCTCCACGTCTTCATGCATTTTTTCCAGACAGCATTGGAATTTATTGTGAGGTCTACACTGAGATCTGTTAAGCATTGTTTAAAGCATTGTTAATGTTCATATTCTCTCAGTGTAACATTATGATTTGACAATATCTGTGTGACACAGGATTGCAGGAAGGTATAACTCATGCTGTTTTGTGTAAAGTATCCAAGGCCTTAATTTTGGGCCTAGTGGTATGAAATTCTAAGCTTAAATTTAGGGACATTCTGCTTTCCTGTACTTTTACTGAACCTGTACATTCTTACTACCTGAGGAATGGTTGTGTGTTCAGTAATAATTTTCTTTTCTTGTCTAGTGAAATTGAAAATAACTATTTTATAAGAGAATTTTAATAGTGTAATGATGTTGGAAAAATGAGTCCTCTTCAAATTTCACTTTCATATTTCCTTTCTAATAATTACTACAATTACTACCAGATAGTTGTCTATTATTATATATTCTAATTTTGCAATAAAATCCATATTTTTTTCCATCTACCATAATCTGTGCTGTAATGCATACACTTGTTATATCTCATTTGCGTTATTGCAACAAATTCCTGTGATCCTAGAATCTCTCTTACTCAATCTATAACACATAATCATTAACTTTGACTTCTAAATCTGTGAGAAAATAAGTTTATGTTTTTTTGAGCTACCAGTTTGCCAGTTTGTGATAATTTGTTGCAGCAGCCACAGAAAAGCAACACAGGTGTGAAACAATAAGTTAAGACCTTTTCATACATCATGTCACTTAATATTCTGAGGTAGGGATGATTAACTCCATGAAGCTAATATATAGAAAAGGGAAGTGACCCTTAAAATGAATGAATACTTTTTTCAGGGACACAGAACTAACAAGAATTTTTGAAAGATATTTGATGACAAAGAAAATTCATTTAAATAAAATAATGGTTAAAAAACAAACAAACAAAAGGAATGCAGATATTCTGTGATCCCAAAATGGAATTACACATACATAGATAGAGCCAAAAGAAATTAGAAGAAAAAGCTCAAAATGTTAACTACAAATATTTCTGTGTGGTGGGCTATTTTGTATTACTTATCTTATACTTTTTCTTTCCCCAAATCTTGAAAATATGCATGCATTGTTTTTATTGCCTGAATTTATGAAGTTATGTGGGATAAAAAGAGACTGTTGCAAAAAAAATATACTTTGACCTTAGAATGTCATAATTATTTTTGGATTTTTCTACCCTAATAGGATTTCCAGCATATTTTCAACCCAGGAAACTAGAAACCACAAAATTTTATATGATGAAAAAAAATCTCTTTTCCATCATATTTTCTTTTTCCTATCTAAGGTTTTGAAATGATGCTAAAAACAAAGATTCCTGTAGAGTCAAGACATTCTTTACATGGTTCTACCAGCAATCAAGAAATGTTCTCCCACTTTTCCCATTTGGTTTGAACTAATTTAAAGAGCAATAATCCTGATAAGGTATTCATTCCTTGATTCATTTAATCATCCCACTTATACTTGATCCATGAGCTCAATATTTACAGCCAAAATAATTCAATTATTTTTCCTAGCTGGTCTCCCCAGGTATATATTCTAAATCATGCTTCATTATGTTTCCTGAGCTTTTATTTTTTTTTGAAAAAAAAAAAAAACACACACACACACATCCATTATATGGCATGCTAGAGGGTTAGAAAAACATACAAACATGCACTCTTAACTCCAAAAATAATACTCATGGTCAGTACAGTAAGTAGATTCAAACTTCAATCTAAATTACTTTCTCCCATAGTCATAACATAGTCATAATTACCCTATACCTTTGCTGAAATGTAATGCTGTGTGATTACATTGGGTTCACCTGAATATTCCATGATCATTTCCATATTTTAAGATCACTTATTAGCAAATCTAATCCATTTTCAACTTCGATTCCCCTTTCTCATGTGATCTATATTTTCATAGCTTCTGAGGATTAGAGAATGGATGTCTTTAGGAAGTCATTATTCTGCCCATACAAATGGGCATTGTGGTCATATATTTGCTTGTCTGTGTCTTATCATGAGAATTTGAAGTCTTTGCAAACATGGTCTGAGTTCTGTTCATCTCTCATCTTAGTGCCAAGCCCAGTGCTTAGCACATAGTATATATCAGTGAGTGGTTGTTGCATAATATGAAGTGTTACCAAAGACAAACAAAAGATTGAAAAAAGTAAAGTGTAGCATAAAACTTGCCAATGGAGGTGTTAGATACATGTAATTTTGTAACAAGTGTGGGACTTTATTGTAGTTTCATTCCAACTACTTTCTAAAAAAGTTTAGATTTGTAAAATAGACTAGGTAAATGTGGAAAAACTCTGGGAAATACCCCATACTACCTCATTTTAGACAGAAAATCAATATATGCTTAGCTTATTATAACTACTAAGTAGGTAATCCAATCAAAGCAATTTTCTAACCTTTATAGAGAAGAAAAAGTGATTAAGAAAATAGATTTTATATTTAAAGTTACTTGCTGTCACCTTTAAAGATCTTCATTGTCGCCCTGCCAGCACAAGAATCTTACCCATGTAGAGCTCAAAATGGGAAAGATTTCTGCGTGATCATATGGAGTCAATTCAAAATGTATGAGTTGGAGGAAACTACAGTGGGGACTCCAGCTCGCAGACACAAATATTAAATTTGTCACATGTGTGACTCTACTTAAATGACTCAAAGAGGAAAGATGAAAAAGAGAGCTCTAGTAATATTTAAACAATATAAACCTGCCAAAGCTTAAAATTATTTAGTAGAAAAAAAAAGGGATTCAAATTTCAGTGTTAGCTTCTCCCTCAATAACAGTCTTATGGAACCCGATATTTCAGCATTTTCTCATTATAAATGGAGGAGTAAATCACATTTGGATAACTGAAGTGAGTTTCATTAATTGCTATTATCTTGGTCAGATCACATTTGCTCAGGTAGAAAGGAAGAAGGGTTGAAAATGTGACTCTGTTATCTACTTTTAATTCTGTCATTTTCTATTTGTCTCACCATGGGTAAACTTATTTCTGTTCCATTGTCTCAACATTTTAATTTAGATGAGGATACTATCACCTTCCTGAGATGGTTATTTTGTAGATTAAATATGTTAAATATGTCATGCATATATTTACATATACAGTGTACAAAAAATGTGTAACACTGTAATAGATGCATAGAAATGGTGTGTTTTTTCAAAACACATTTTGGAAAGCAAGACCAGTTTCTTTTGCTTAATTACAAATAACATTGAAAATTTGGTAGAGCATTTTCCATTCATAGTTTTGCATCTGAGAATAGTTAGTTGCATTTTCTAATAGTGGTTTCAGAAGTCTATGGCATGCTTAAATGTTTAATAAATCTCCAATCAGTCAATTCAATTACACAGTCTAATCCTGATTTGCAAGATTTGCTCATTTCCATATTCCTATCACGACCTATTTCAAGTTACTTATGTGATGTCATTGAATTTTAGCCAATGTCATGTGAGTGACAGAGATTTCAGGAGTTCTAGCTTGCAGACTTTGAGCTGTCCCAGGTGACATTGTTGGGGTCAGATTTTGACTAACCTGCAGATGCATGAGTCAAATAGTGTTTTGAGTCAGTAAACTTGGGGTTGGGTTTGTCATGTAGCAGTTGATGACTAGCAATTTGCTATCCTCCTAAGTCTAAATGACCATCTTAGAACAGTTTCTTACTCATATGTGTGACCTTATCACATAGCATAGAGCTTGCTATAGGTTAGATAGATATTTCATTATATGCTGTCTGGTAATAACCTGATTTTTTATAACCTTGTTCAAATCACTCTGTAGTAGTTAAAACATTAGTCTATATGTATTTTCCCTCATTAACAACCAATGACTCATATTATGCTTTCCTGTTTGAATGGCCTCTTGCCAATACTATTTCTTTTTTTAATCATGCCATGATTTTTCTTTTTACAACTAATATCTCATTTTCTTTTAAACATGTTATTAATTCAATTAGATTAAAAAGGCTAGTGTTCAAGGCCTAGCTGACTTTACAATTAGAACAACTTTTAAATATAATGAAAAGATAAAGTTATGAGTCAGTAGAACCATTATCTGTTGATTAGATGATACATTACAGTCAGGTATGTATCTCCATGGAGACTAGACAATACTGACCCCATGTACAGCTGAGTGAATTAATGCTCTAATTTCCTGGAATACCTAGGATTTTGGTTGATTGTTTTATGCCTTTAATGTTACTTAAATTTTAGATCACCACATCTCCAGTTTGATTTTTGGTTTAAGGGACTGAATAGTATCTTTGTTCTTTATTTTCCTACCATACTGTATTGAGTTTGTAGGATTTGAAATATTTTTTTGAAATTGATAGACAAATTACATGCATACACAGTTCTGAAATGTAACTATTTCATTAGAAAAGTTTTCACAAGACAACATTTCTTCTATAATTATCTTCATGGAAAGATATACTGTAAATATAGTTCTTTAAAATACATATTTTTCTTTTTATTTCAACCTTATCTACTTTAAAATGAATTAGTCATGAAATACATGATTTTAAATTATGTTAAATTCAATAATAGAATAAAAGAAGAGAGAAGCTTAGAGAAGCATATGGAGTTTATGTCACCAAATTTCTTAGATGACCTCATTACTGCTGCTGGGAACACAATTTGGCTTAATTTCCTGACAGCTAAGGCAAAAAAAGAAACATACTGAGCTAAGCAATATTCATGTCTGATAAAAGGAATAAAAATTCCTTTGCAGGGATATATTATTTCTTGGAAATAAATTCAGTGAGACATAGACTCATGCAGATCTATGTATAGGGGCACCCTGATTGGCTGATAAGATCTTCATTTATGCTTGTGCTAAAACAATCAAATGCTGTTAAAATAAAGATTTTTATTTGACACTTTATAAAGGTTGAGGGAAGAACATTAAATTGGAGGGGTCATAGCAAATAACAAATTCAAACTATTTCTGGGGGATGCTGAGAGTTTATGTTTCAGGTACTTTGTGTGACCTGTGTCTAATTTATTATAGAAAGGGAATATAAGAAACCCAGAAAAAGATGAATATTTACCATATTATGAAACAATCATACCATATTTCCAATATATTTTTTTAAAGATTCATTTTTATTTATACATACAAGAGCTGGGGTACAGGACAGAGTCCAGGGCGGTGAGAGGATTCACCAGAGACAGAGTGGGGAGCAGAATAGGCAGACACTGAAACACACTGCTGAGGAGAGCAGTGGGCAAGGCAGACGAGGTCTTCCTCACCATGTGGGTCCCCTCCCTGGCTGGCGGCAGGGATCAAACTCATGATGCAGTGGCTGTGGTTTGCTTCATAGTGCTAACCCACTGCGCCACCAGGGAGGCCCATATTTCCATATTTTAAGGTTGTCATTAGCAGGTGTTTTTAACAACATTAACTATCAGTTCTGAAGAGGAAAAGTCATTCTTGTATGATTCTAAAACCTGAATTTACAGCCCTATCCAAACAAAAGTTTGTCACTTTGTCAAGGAATATGGGTGGAGGGCATGCCCATAGAACTGTTATTGTCCTCTACAAAAGGACTTTGCATACCTACATTAACTCCTAAGAGTTCTGAATTTTACACTATGGAAGAAAGAACTTGGTTTGGAAACCCTGAAGGAGTTTATTAGTGATTGACTTCATAGTTGCAAGAACTCAGGAGTGTCTCCCTTTACAACAACATAATTTCAAAAGAATTGCCTTTGGTCTCAAATCTGCTTATTTTCTTTGTGGCATAATGTAGCTTTTAGATAATGAATGAATTACTGTTGTCTTCGTTCACTTAATCCTGTATTGGTTAAAAATTTTCCTTCACTATTTTCAGTTTAGCTTCTTTATTTTTTTAAAAAAAATCTAGAGATAGCTTCTCCGTAAAGTCATTGTCAATTCCACCATTCATTTATTAGACCTTTACTGACTGAGGACATATTAGTGAAGCAGCTAGGTCCAGACACTGTGCTCACGCAAATGCAACGCAACAGGGAAAGTACAACCTGAACAATAACTGCACTTCCATTTCCAGCATTAGAATATATCAGGTGCCTAGAGAAATTCTCTTGACATATAACCTACAATTTGTGAGTAAAATATTTTAATAAAACAAAAACCAAAGGGAGATTTACCAGGATGTTTTTTGAGGTAAGTAAGTTTCAGGGTCCCTTCCAAGACTCTGGCAAAATTATATTTATTCTTTTGTATTCTCTTTCTTAATAAGTCTCCTCTTATCCCCCAGTGACATATATAATGTGTAGATCCTATAAAACTGATCTTTCCATGTATCAAGTTATAGGTAAGTTAATAAGAAAGAGAAAAATCTCAAAGGTAATATATAAGGCTAATCTGTGAATCTGGAAAAGAAAGCATTACAAAAATAATTCCTCCTAGAATAACTTATTCATACTTTATGGCATTGGTGGGGAGAGAGACATAGTATTTGTCCTACAAATGTAATTTCTTTTCCCAACAACAAATATGCAACAGCATATAAATAAGACTATTACATAAATAATTATAAATATGTAATACAGGTTTAAAGCAAACACTCTGACTTGGAAATGTTCTTATCAATCTAAGACAAGGTGGTTGATAGGAAGGTCAGGAACTTAACACAGGAAGATACAACAGGACCTGGAGTAAGTTAGGTAGGTGTTAAACCAGAGGTTACCATATATAGCTGTGCATTAAAGTCATGTGGCCATTCAGAAAATGAAGACTATTGAGTTATATCCCAATTAGCTGAAGCAGATGCCCTCTTAACTCTCCCAGTATTTTTCATAATCACTTCCTAGAACTACTGTTCACAAATCCTTGTCTATATTTGGGGAATGAAACCTAAGACAACACTTGAACATAGAAAGATCCACTTTTCTTTCAGTCTGCATTGTTTATTGTTGTGTCAGTCATTCTCCATGTAATTATTTCCATGAACAGCATTCATTAGTTATATCTTTCAATATTCTGTATACTAGGGATATTACAATGAGCAAGAGAGGGAGTAATTCCACTCTCTTTGTATTTCCTAATAGTGGTAGACAGGGGTAGAAGCTAATAGACTATAATAACTTAAAAGGTTCTGCACAGTGAACAGAATTTTCATTAAAACAGAAAGCTACTCTACTGAAATGGAGAAAATATTTGTGCATACATCTGACAATGGGCTGATAGCCAAGATCCACAAAGAACACATACAACTTAACAACAACAAAAAAATAGCCTTTCCCCACCAAAAAAAAAAAAAAAAAAAAAAATAGAAGAGCTAAATAAGGATTTCTCCAAAGAAGACACACAGATGGTCAACAGATACATGAAAAATGCCAATCATCACTTATTATCAGGTAAATGCAAATCAATTCCACATCACTTTGTCTTTGAGAATGGTCCATATCCAAAAGACCTGAAACAAGTGTTTGTGAAGATATTGATCTATCTATCTATCTATCTATCTATCTATCTATCTATCTATCTATCTATCTATCTCTATTTCTCTTATCTATCTATCCATCTATCTATCTATCTATCTATCTATCTATCTATCTATCTATCTATCTATCTATCTATCTATCTATCTAAAGAGGTGTGATACTTTAACTCTGAACTAAACTCTGAATAAGGTAGTCTCATACATTGTTGGTGGGAATGTAGAATGGTCTAGCCCTTATGGAATACCATGGAAACTTTTCAGAATATTAGAAATAGACCTACATCATGACCCACAGATTCTACTATGAAGAGCAAATCCAAATATTAACACTAATATGCATGCCCCTATTCATTGTAGCTCTAGTCACAATAGCCAAATTATAGAAACAGTAAGTGCCAAAGGATAAAGGAGTGGTTTAGGAGAATGAAATACTACTCTGCTCTGAAAAATGAACTTCTGGACCTTCCTATTGGTGCAGGGGTTGTCTCTGCATTATCACCATGATGGCCCACTGCTATTGCCTGAGTTTGATCCCTGGCCAGGGAGCTAACCCACAAGGTGCAGCATGTGGATTAGCTCCTTTTTATCTCCTTTCTTGCCCACTGCTCCCCTCAGCAGTGTATTTTAGTAAATCTACATGCTCTGCTCCCTACTCTGTATCTGGTGAATCCTTTCACCCCCTGCACCTCTGGCCTTCACTTCAGCTCTTCTGAGAGAAATAAGTAAAACAAACAAAAACTTTAAACAAAAAAGAAAGACAAAGATGAACTTCTGCCATTTGTGACATGAATGGAATATGAAGGGATAATTCTAACTGAAATAAGTCAGGAGAAAAACAAATACTGGATGATTTCACTTATATGTGAAATAGAGAGGAACAAAAAGTTCATGACAGAACCAAGCCAAGAAGGTTGACTGTAGAAATTGAAGCTACCAGTGAAGAAGGGCAGGGTGGAGATAAGGATGTAGTGGACTATTGGGTGTCATTTTGGTGGTGTGATCTGGTATCATATATCTGTCTAAAGAAGTGTGATACTTTAACTGTGAACCAAACTCTGAACACAGTATTGTAAACCAAAGTTACTTCAATAGAAAGGATGAATAAGTTAATAGAAAAATGACTCAATGTAGCTATAATTAGTTGTTCAGGTATTTATTTTAGCTATTTTAAAGATTAGGGATATGTTTCTTAGAGATAATGGACAGTGAACATTTTGAGGAAGCTAATGACCATGGATTCATGAGCTCTGACAGAGAAATAGAAAAAATATATAACTCTAGAGTCTTTCTATAAGTAAGAGGGGCTATTAATTTGTATTATGCCTGAACGTTGTAAGTTCTTTCTAATAATAACTCTTAAAATACCAGTGAATAAGCTAATTTTTTTTAAGAAACTGTATCAGGAATGACATTAAGAATTTTGAAGGTACTGACTTTTTAATCTGTACAATTCTTTGAAACATTTTACCCTTGTTATTCTCATTTTTTCAGAGGCTCAACCTGAATTTCAGAGAGATCAAATAACTTTCCAAAGGTCATGCAGCTAATATGTAGCAAAGCCAGAAGTTCAGTTTGTCTGATTCTCTGATTCAGGCTTGAAGGGTAGAAAGATTTGTGCTCTTTATTGATTCTAAGACACATTGTTTCCACCTTTAATTTCTAAAAAAATTGAACAAGTTTTTACAATTATAATTGATAACATTTTGTTTATCATTCTTAGTGGAACAGAAGTTAATGATGCTGTTACAATCAATGACATTTTAAATTCAATAAAATATGGTTACAGTAGTCTCATGCAAATATTTTCCATATTAATGGTGAATAATCTGCCTCCTTCCATGCCTGGTTTGCTGTTCTTTAGTTTCTAATCACAATCTATTTTCTTCAGTACATTTAACTTTCATGATATTTTCACAAACATTTCAATACAAGCTTAATACATCTTGTTGCAGAGCTCAGAATTGCTGTGAGGGATTGCTGATTACCATCAGTCTACACATATTATTCAAAATGAATCTATTATATAAGGAGCTCTATTTTTATAAGCTTAGTACAATCTGTTCACTTACCAGATAAATAAACTGAAAATTAGAGAAAGTAAATTATTTACCCACAGTTGTATAGCTAGTGAGCGACAAAAGTTGGTCTTCTCTTTTCGTTGACTGGTTCCTTGTTTCAGTCTTTTCTAAAGTATAATGCTACTTTCTGCATTACGGTATGTAAACTTAAATGTTTTTATACTCACAATACCTTTTTTCATTCTTTAAAGAAAAGTATTTTAAAGAAAAGTTAAAATTTGTTACTATTTATAAGTGGGCAAGCTTATTTGAAGGTTTTATAAAATTCAAAGGAATTAGAATAAGTAGAATCATTTTGAGAAACGAGTAAAACTAGAGGAATCCACTATGCCAATTAAGATTTACTAGGTAGCTCCAGTAATTAAGACATTGTAATGTTGATATAAGAATAAACTCATGGAATAATGGGATATAAAAGAAAAATGAGAAATAGTCCCCCCAAATTTCCCATCCTACCTTTGTCAGAGTTATCTTTCAAGAAATAATAATTGTTTAATCAAATTGTTGAAACAATTGGATATGAAGAGGCAAGAAGTAAATTTGACCGAGATGTCATACTTTGTAAAAAAATTAATCCAAAATGAATAAACTCTAAATGTAAAAGATAAAACTATAAGAAGTATCAAAGAAAACATAGCTAAGAATATCATCATATTCTTTTCTATGAAATAGTGAGTTTTAATGTTTAATTGTAATTCCCTTGTTTTGGTTAATATTTGTTTTTAAGTTATTTTCTTATTGATTACCCTAGGAGTTATAATTTGCATAGTAACTTAAAATGTTTATATCAGCTTAATTTTGAGAGTGTATGAAAACTTTGCTTTAAAGTAGTGCCTTACTCAATCCCACTCCTTTGTGCTTATTTTTATTTTACAAATTAATTCTTTATGTATTTTAAACACATCAATAAAACTTTCTAATTATAGTTTACACAATTTACTTTTAAATCAGAGAGCAGAGGAAAAAAGTTACAAACAAAAATATACTTGTGCTGGACTTTATATCACCAAAATAGCCACTTTTACTTGTGTTCTTTATTTCTTTGCATGGATTTGAGTTACTATCAATTGTAATTTGATGGTTTTTTATATAAAAGTCCCTGAGAATTTTATGAAGATAGGCATTTCTATTACCTATTGTATATTGTATTTCAACTATCTTGCTCATTTTCTTACTAATAAAACTTACTAATAAGTTTTATTGATTTGTAAATTTATTATAAATTTTATCAGGGTAGCTTTTGTTACTTGCATGGTGCACATATCTTCTCCTTCAGAGCAAGTATTACCCCCCCCCCCATAGTATTAATTCTGTTTTAAAAGATATTCCTTATGTTTTCTTTAAAGGAGTTGTTATCTGCCCTTTCACAATTGCATTCCATGGAATTAATCTTTATGTATGTGAGAGGTGAGAAAAGATCAAGTATTATGCTTTATATAGATATTCAATTGAACAAACACAATTCCATGATTTCAGTATTTAAAATGTAGTATTTTAAGGACAATTTTAGATTTATAGCAATATTGGGCAGAAAGTACAGAGAGTTCTCATAGAACTAATACTACCCTATAGGTGTACCCCTCATTATCAGCATCCAGTGCTAAAGTTGTTGTGAAAATTGATGAATTCACATTGACACAACTTTGCCATCCAAAAGCCAGAGTTCACATTAGAATTTGCTCCTGGTGTTGTACATTCTATGGATGTATTTGACTTTTAATGCTGATGTAAGTGGTATCAGAAATATTGATTGTGTTTTGTGTAGTGATAGCACATAGAAATACAGTTTAAAAGTATACTTTTGTCCATGATTTGTGCTTATTATCTTACAGGTTTTATTTTTTGTGTAGATTTTTACAGAATTTCTAAAACACTATTGTATTATCTACAAACAATACTACATTTCTTTTTTATTTTCCAGGTTTCTTTTTCCCCCATTTTATTCTATTTTTATATCTTACATTTATTTTCTTACCTTAGTATAACATGACTATTAGTATAACATTTGGTTGAAATTGTGATATGATTTATTTTTCCAATTTTTCTTTATCATGAGCAGAACTTAAAAATTCTAAAACTTTTCAGGAAATGGGGAGAAAGGGCTTTAATATAGTACATTCACAATTGGAGTTTCTTTTTAAAATGTTTTTATTTATTTTGAGAAGAACTGGTCAGAGGTGTGGGGGTCGAGGGGCTGTGAGAGGATTCACCAGAGACAGAGTGGGGAGCAGAACAGGCAGATCTACTGAAATACACTGTTGAGGGGAGCAGCGGGTGAGGCAGGAGAGGTCTGCTGTTCCATGTGGATTAGCTTCCTGACCTGGGATCAAACTCAAGTCATAGCAGTGATAGTGCTGAGACTTAACCTCTAGACCAGTAGGGAGGCCCACATAATTGGAGTTATTAAATAATCAGTTTTGTCTCTCTGGATTCAGGATTGCTTTTTAGTCCCCCTAGGTCTTTGGTCTGATGATCTTGGTGAAGTTTTGGTGCTTTAATTTCACTGATAATTATGGTGAACATCACAGAGGTTGCTATTTTTATGGGCTAATAGTTCACTAGCAAGACATTTGTTTCCTGTCCATTCCCTTTCTTTTCAAAGTATGTACTCTTGGTGACAGTAATAAGGAGAACTCAACTTGTCTATCTAGTTTTACCTTAGTTTTTTGGGGAAATTAGACTGACATCCAAGAAACAAATATTACTATGGTTTGCTGTAAATCAGGTTCCTTTGGATTCAAAATTTAATTTTAATTCTCCTTTTAATTATCTGCTGCTCTTACCTAGACAATTAATCTATATCATGTCTCTCCTTCTGGATCTTAAATCAGTGACCAAGCCTTTTTTCTCTCCTCCAGGCACTAGAACCTGGTCAACCCAGGGAGGAAGAGCACATTGAATGAAACCTATAGCGCCATCTTCCTTATCTTTCATTTAAAAGGCAGTATAACTGTTTTCAATTTTGTGTGTGTATACAAATATATAGTGAGTATTCTTTTTTAATAAATATTTATTTGATTTATTTATGCATAAAAGAGTTGTGGTGTAGGCCAGAGGTGTGGGGCGAGAGGATTCACCAAAGACAGAGTAGGGAGCAGAACAGGCTGATCTGCTGAAATTCACTGCTGAGGGGAGCAGCAGTTGAGACAGGAGAGGTCTGCTGTGCCATGTGGGTTAGCTCCCTGGCCAGGGATCAAACTCTTGCTGCAGTCGCTGCTGATAATTTCATAGTGCTAAGCCTTAACCCCAAGGACATCAGGGAGGACCCCTGGATAGTAAGTATTCTTTATGAAGATGTCTGCTTACTTTGTCTTCTTGTTTTCACATGTTCTGAAAGGAAAATTTACTAATTGTGGTAGGAGAGAAAATTAAAACCCTATTTCCAAGTAATGTCCATTTCAGAAAGTTAAGCCCTTTAATGCTTTCGAAGAAGATGTTACAAACAACTCATTTGAATGCTGAATGGTAGACATTAATAGTTATTTATAGTGAAGGTCATGTCTGGTAAATTTCTTGAATTCTTTTGAAAGACAATGTTGGTAGAATTCTTATTAGGAATATGATTTCTATGAGACTTTAATACTAGTTCTATATTTATATGGAAAGAGACATACTTTACAATACTAATTTTCTCATTTAATTTTTCCCCTATTAAGTAAGTAAATTCTCTAATCTAGGGCAAGAAGGAGTTTGCTTTAGCATATGTAGAAATGTTCACTTTTATATGGCAAGAGAAATTGAAGTAAAATATGATTTTAGCCTCTCTTTGGGAACTAACAAAATCTATTCCTAAATTTTTTCTTGTCTCATTTTGCAGGTTGTATTTACAAAATCAAAGAATTTCTACTGTATACCACTTTATGAGAGAACATAGATTTTTTTTTAAAGGCAGATTTAATAAGTCCCTACTGTGTGTTAAGCACTGCTCTAATCGTTAATAAATTTATGAGCAAGATAGATAAGGTGGCAGCCTCAGCCAGCTTAAACTTGTTTGCATAAGAAGATCAAATAGATAAACTGATACATATGTAACAATATCTATTACTGGAAAATATAATAAAGGAAAATAAAACAGGAAAAGGGCATAGAGTTAAGTGCTATTTAGACAGGATACTGTCACCTGGGGCAGCAGCTTATGTATGTATATACACATTCATATGTTATGTGTATTTCATTTTTTTAATAAGGAAATTATCCATTTGAAATAGAAATTTGTTATATATCTATATGGGGTGTTATAATTTTATCTCTTTTCATTCCCTCTTACTCCTATACTTGCCACTAGATTGCTCTATTTCATTGGTCTTCCCAAAAATAAAAGCAACCCCCTGATTTAAAATTTTCCATTCAACATGTTTCCATTTCCTGTTGTCTCTAGATATCATCTTTTAAATGCCTTCTGATTTTTCAAAATGAGTGTTGAGCTTCTCTGTGCTGGGTTTTACTTTTAGTAATTAAAAAGGTAAGAAAAAAATCATTGAAGTATACTCATATTCCCTTAAATAACACAATGAACATATTCTCCTAAATACATTTCAAGCATGATCTTAGAAGATAATGACTAATAAAAAAAAAATCCTGGATGTGAAGCCAAGAAGGACAGTGACAAAGGAAATTTTCAAAGTTAATAGAACTTGGGGTGCCAATGACCTACCCAAGGAATTATTAGGTGTGGAATCTGCAATTTTTGAAGAGCAGGAATTGACTACTACTATGGATTAGTTATTATTATTATTAATTTTTGAAAATGGGAATTTTTATTACTTCTATCCTATTCCATCCCCATCACTATATATTAATTATGTGGATGAGAAATAAAGGTAGATAATATTTGAAAGTATTCAGGATGGCCAGGATTACCTGAAAGTATTCAGGTGGGATTAGTCACCTCCACCTGTGGTGGAGAAAATGGATCATAAATCAGAGAGACTAAACTTTGTGATGGATTCACTAGCTGGATTGTAATTGCCTCTCTTGGAACCAGGCAAGTATGTTTAATCCAATAGAAGCATGATGCAAATAGATATTTAGGTTATTAAAGGATGGACTATGAAAGAGATTACTAGTTAACTTCCAATAACCTTTTTTTCACCTAACTGCACAGTGGTAGAATATTTAGGTGGGGTAGAATATTTAGTTGCTTTATCACCCCAGATGAAGATTTTATTTGTTGACTTTTTCCTCTTGTTAAATGTACATATGACGGAAGACCGGTCACTAGGTTGAAAATGGAAATACTTTTTCTTATTATTGTCACATGTGTTGATATGGACTGGATCATCTCTTTGGAAGGTGGGTGGAAACTGTCTACAGGTCACAGGGTAATATGATAGAAGTATGCGTCCCTGTTGGCCCTGGAGTGAAACACTATCCCTGAAATTCTCTAACTGGACATTAAAATGCAAGGGAATTTAAATACCTGTTTTGCTTAAGATCTTTTACTTTTTGGTCTTGTTTTGGCAGTTGAAGCTATATCTCATCTAATAGCAGGTAGAGGAACATACAGAAACAGACATACTACGTATACCCCTGGAACAGAAATATACTCAGTGTTTTTAAGGATGAGCTATAATTTCTGCTTGACAGGAGATTAAGAGAGAGGAAGTGATGTCACAGAGGCAATAGGAAGGCAATAGGCAGATGAAGCCTAGATCATAGATTTTTATTATAAAGATCTTGAGAAGTGATTAAAAGGTTGAGAACAAGGGAGAGATGTGAATTGAGCTATGTTTTAGAAAGTACATAATTGTAAAGTTCTATGTGCCAGTTCAATAGATGTAAGAATGTCAAACTTTCTGACAAAAGAAGAAAAAACCACATTTTTAAGAGGAAAACAACTGAAGACTTGCCCTTTACTTGATATTATCTCGTAATTGCTGGAGACATCTTTTAAAAACACAAATGATTCATTTTTCCTCTGCTTAAAAACTTTTGATCATTCCCTATGGACATAAACTTTTTTGATGTTTTCAGAATGTATCTAAGTGACTTGGTTTTCTGACATTCCCTTATACTGTAGCATGGGTGCAGGGAAGTATTCAAACAATAAATATGTCAATCTGTAATTATTGTGTGTCATCTGTTGTCTACTGGCCATAAGTCAGGTTCCACCTGCAAACACCTAAAGAAAATATCTTTCCTCATGGAACTTAGGGTTTTAAAGGGAAGATATAGATATAGAACAATAAGTCCTGAGAATAAAAATCCCTTGTGAGCTTTAGAACAGGGCAATGACACAATGAATATCCATGAAATATTTGTTGCATGTTAAATGTAAGTTTAATGAGACTAAAAAGGAAAATAAAAAAGAGTAATGGATCAATAAACAGTAATAATATTTAGCTTAATCTAAACCTGTGCTAGTTACCCCTTTCAACTAAAATTAAATAAAGTCAGAAATTCAGTTTGTCAGTTGTATTGGTCAAGTGTTCATGTCACTGGTGGCTACTTTAATTGGACAATATACATGTAAAATTTTCTATTATCACAGAAATGTCTAATGGACAGAGGATCATGACAGAGGAGTTTGTTTAGAGGATCATGGATTACTTTATTGAGAAAGCAGTCTGGATGCTAAAAACATAAGAACAGTGGCAAACCAAGAGTGGTGTGACTGGGCAAGAGTGATCGTCCTGAAGGAGAGAGATATTTATAGTTGTCAGAATATGGTTTTAATAACATTAGGCCAACCTTTAGATAGTTTTTGGTACATTTAAGTTCTCTGTATACAATGAAGTTCTTATTGTCTGCATCGGATGCTGATTTTCTCTACTTGGTGCACCCTTTTTATATGACATGTAGGAACTAGTTGAATATAGTGGGCTGGAGAGATTCTTCAAAGCTAAAAGACAGTGTATTTGAAGTTCCTAGGGTAGGAGCTACTCTTGCCTTTTTAAAGACATGAAACAAATTATTAGTGTTATAGCTTAGAGAACAGGGAGTAGGAGGGTTCATGTTTGAGATGATGTCTGGCATTTACAAAAATTTCAGTATTTATACGGAGCCTTGTAACTCATTTTAAGAATTTTAACATTTTGATCATTTTGTGTCATCTGTTTTGTGTCATTTTGATCAAAAAAGTTTATGTCCATAGGGAATGATCAATTAGTTTTAACACTAATTTGGAATTGTTTTTTTTATCTTTTGTGGTTATATATTTATATTTTTGGTCATATATATATATATGACCAAAAATATAAAATATATATATATAAATATATATAAATATATATATATATATATGACCAAGGCACCCACAGTTGTCATCCTTTTAATTTTTAAGTGAAGCACATTGGGAGACCAAATAAGGATTTTTAGGAGAGAGGGACTATGTCCATATTGACTATTTAAAGATTTCATTTTGTCTCTGATAGGGATGATTAATTTGAGGGTAGAGAAGTTGGTATTAAGTTAGATCAGCAGTAAGGTAGTTGTAGTAATCTGTGTGAAAAGTGGTGGTACCTTCGACTGTGATGATGTCAGGGGATGTATAGACACTTAAGTAATTTGGAGTGTAACAACTAGTGTATGACTTGTTGTAGAGGGTAGTGAAGGACAAGAAAGTGTTAAAAATGACTCTGATAGCTGGTTCTGGTTGCCATTTACGATGATAGAGGTTGGGAGATAATAAGTCTGTTTTGACCCACTAATTTTTAGTTGCTTCTGAGACACTTCTATTTTTGGCAGCTGTCTGCTATTTTGCATGCAGTTTCATCTCTGAGAAAGGCCCTTTCCTCCCAGGACTCATTTTCTCAAATTGGCTTTAACAGAGAGCTCCAGCAAAATTAATTGTTCACTCATTTATGATTCTGTAACAATTTATATATAACCTGGTTGTAGGAGTTACCATATTAAACAGCCTTGTCTGCATTCCCCAGTAAATGGTAACCTTGATAACCTTCCTGAGGCAAGTGACTACCTCTTACTTAACATTTTATTGCCAGTATAGCACAGGGATACAGCACTGTGCAGAAGAAAATCTTTCAGGACATCAGTAAGCAAAAGTCTTAAAAAGAATGTTAAAATGTGAGAACTACTCTAAAAGAGTGATCCACTCTGAAGAAGAGTTTTCATAGAATTTTAGCAAGAAGGACCTGATGCTTGTGCTAATTTCTAGAACATGTGGTCAAAAATGGTATTTGGGGGAGAAAGAAATTATTTTTGTTGGTTAGCAGCTGTGAGATGGAAAACTAAAATTTAGTAGAACTGGAGAGGAGAAGCAGTTGAAGACTAAGGTCATGAAAGGGTTGTGGTGAAAGTTACAGTCTTTCAGGGCTCTTAAATGATAAATAATCAATTTTGAGTGAAAAATAAAAATAAATCTCATAGACCTCTTTTCCTAGACCTCAATATTTTTTCATAACTGGATGAAAAATTCTTGCAGTAGGTAAGGTATTCCTTTGCACCTATAGGAAATAAATTCTGGTACTCAGGGTTTTAACATATTAAAAGTGTATTTCTTATTCATGTCCTAGCCCAGCTGTGGCATTCCACCAGTGTGAACTTCTGTGTGGTCTTTGAGAGCATGCTTGCCATAAACTTGTGTTTTTGCTTCCTCTACATAAGCAGATTCCTCTCTAGTTAGCTCAAGAGTTGGGAACAAAAGAGGGGGTCATATGTGGAACATTTTAATACTTAAAGTCTGAAAGGAGACTCTATCACATGTTCCATGTATATGAGAAGTATAATATAATCTATGTGAATATAATTATGCCATTTAAATGTTCACAAGTCACAAATATTACTTTAGAGAATTACATGATTTTTTTTCACTCATTACCTATCATTACAATTTAATTTTAGAGCACTTCAAAAAGAAACTTATCTATAATTTACAGTCCTCCCCATTTTAACCCTAGACCTAAAACAACTATTAATTTACCTGTTCTGGACATTTGCTGTTAAGTTGTTAAGTACAATATTATGGCACCTCATCTTTTATGTTCTGACTTCTTTCACTGAACATAATGTTTTTGAGGTTTATAAACGTTCTGGCATGTATCACACTTTAGTTCCTTTTTATTGGATGATAGGTTTTGAGATGCTATGGAGGGAAATGTTAGGTGAATGACATTTAAAGATAATTTATAGGACTCTGGGCAAAAGTAGTGCTGTTTTATAGATTATGTGGGAAAATATCTCAGTGAGTTGCAAAGAATGTGATTATCCTCCAGCTTTGTACAGGATACATGATAACTTTGACCCTTAAAAAATAACAGAATTCAAGCCATCAAAATTACCATTGGCAGATGTTAGTATTCTCGTTTTGAATCTCTAACAACTTAGGTAACTTGTTCAAGATATTACAGATGATAAATGGCAGAGCCTGGATTCCAACTAAAGAAGGCTGGATCCAGAATCTGAGTACTATGGCCCCGTCACTTATGGCTAGGACAGAAGGCATAGCGGTGATTCCAAAAGGAACATTTTTCTCGACTGCCAAACTGTCTGTTGTGTAGATGAGCAATCTTAAGGTCTTTTTGTTATTTTAGCATATTCTAGATAGCAATACCATCTTGATATATTGAAAACCATCATGACCATTGCCCATACAAACTCTTGTATTTTGGTAGAACCAGTGGAAATGATAGCTGGAAAATATATTACTTTCCATATTTTCTCATTGGAAAAAGCTAAAGAAGGATAGTTTTCTTGCCAAGTTAATAATAATGTTGTACAGTTTAAAAGAATTTAATGTACAACCTATTGATCCTCATTAAAATCAGTGAAGAACACGAGAAAACTAGTATTGAGATGAGTACTGCATATGTGCCATTTTTGTGTTTTGTTTCATTTAGTGATCATTTCTGTTGTGAAATCTTATTTTCCTCACTTTATAAAGGAATAAAGTGAATCACAAAGAGGAAAATAGCTCACTAAAGGCCTCATCATTAGCAGGTAATCAATGTGATTTTGAAACCCTGTATCATTCCTTCTAGTTTAGCTATTTATTTTACGTACAAGACAGTGAATGGTCCAAAGAGAATCAAAAAGATAAGAACAATATGAGAAGCTATGGGAACATTAGAGAGACTGATCCTACCACAGTTTTATTTTTATGATTTTTCCCTAAGTTTTGAGGTATTTGTGTTATGAATATATAAAGATATGTTTGTGTACTGTGTAGAATTTACTTGGAAGTTAATATTTTTTTGTCTGTATTAATAACAAATATTTATTACTAAGTTACTAAATTACTGTGCTGTTAAAGACCAGGGAAGAAAGAGAGAAAGGGAGGAAGAGGGAAGAAAAAGGGAAAGGGAGAGAGAGAAGTAAAAATTGTCTTTCTTGAAAACCGACACTCATTCTATAAATTAATTCTTCTCTAATATAATTGAGCTTTCTCAAACCATATTGTGTATATGGGGATAGAGCAAATACCTTATATTGCAGAAAATGTAAAAATTGATTTTGAATAATATTCTCTAAGATAAAATATACAATAACTATTAGAGCTAAGAGAGACCTCAAAGTTCATTCAGCCCAGTGATTTTCAAACTTGAGTGCACATCAGGAATCAACCAAAGAGCTACCCAAATTTAGCCTTTGAGATTCTAGGTTAGATGTCTAGGATAAGTCTTTGAGTCTGGATTTTTAGTGAAAATTTCCAACTAGAAAGTGACAGATATATATATATATATATATACACCTTTGGGAAGCATTGCTCCTTATGACTTTATTTAACCTTAATCTCCTATAATGACTCTACCTCCACATTCACTCACATTGGAGTTTAGGTCTCCATGTAAATTTGAGGGAACATAATTCAGTCCACAGTGACATACATATAAAATATCTGTCAATTATATTTATTTTATGGATGTATTCATAAGTGTATGATATATGCACATATTAAATATTACCTATAGAAAGAAGTATAAACACTTATAGACATTTATATGTATATTTACATATAAATTATTTATTTCTATATGAAATCTATGCTTTTTCCATCCTGCCTGTCTACAGTGATTACTAGTTTTTAAAAATCACACAAAAGAAGGTTATTTAGAATGCCTATAATATTTATACAATATTACAAACTTTTGTCACAAAGTTGGGGGACATTTCAGTTGGTACCCTCAAATTTAAATTTTTTCCCTGTCTCAGATTTAACCACTATCATGAATAGCTGTGATTATTCCTGGGAAAGCCTTTTTGATAAGTAGTTTTGAAACCTTTGTGTACACACACACACACACACGAGGGGTGTGTGTGTGTATGAGAGAGAGATAAAGATTTGAACATTTTAATTTTCTCTGATAAGATCAAAATCTACTTACTCCTAGGTTACATAATGCATCATTTATTTCTCCTATCTCTTGTCTTCCTTCTCTTCTTCCCTCCCTTCTTTTCTTTTTCTTCTATTCTGTTCTTTTTTTTTATACTAGTTTGATTTGGCTTTCTATCACTTGACATTAAACCAATACGTAGATTTTCTCTAATGAAGATTTTAATGGTAAATTTTATATTAAGATGTGTGATCATACCCAACTCTGGTTTCTAAGGTTAAGTGTTCCTACCTCCCTCATAAATATCAGGTTCATATTTACAAAGATAAAGGAATATTATGCTTGGAATCTTGTAAGTTTGGACTTGTGATTAAAAATGCTTGGCATGCTTATAGACACAACAGTCAAAGGGAGTGAAGTGATTTTCTGATAACACCTTCAGAGAAAAATCTTGGCAATTTCTAAGTTTCATGGAAAATGTACAAGGGTGGTTACTACTGTGGGGCAGTGAATATACAACATGACATTCAAAGTAACTGACAAAAGTTCAGTTTTCTATGTGCATTTGCAAGAAAAGCTGCTTAGAAAAAGGAGCTATACAAGGGATCAGATTGAGTATATTAAACTGTAGTTAGCAAATAATGGCATATTAAGTATAACTCAAGGTCTCTTCAGTGTCATATTGTCCAATGGAATGTGTCTGTATTTGCATAGATCTGGCACATATTCAACACATCCTTGTTAAGCCATCAAAATAAATAAGTTTTGTTTTACAGAGAAGCAAAGAAAGTTATATCTCTGTGCCTACATTTCAAGTTTGTCACAGTCTGTAAATAGTATGCTAAGTTTCCCATATCCTTTTGGTCTTTATTTCATTAGGTATATATGGTTTCAGAAACTTCATTTTCTGATTCTACTTAGGGGAATAGAGAGATATTGGAATATTTATCAGTCTGTTTTAAAACTTTTAGTTTCATTTGTCTTTCAAATTTCAGGTTAAGGTCTTCCTACTTCCCAAATATTGATCAGATTTGCAGTAATCTTTCTTTGTCTGAGACCCTGTGTTATGTCTACTAATCTTTTAGAACTGATTGTTGAGGCCAGTGGGGTGTGCAATAAAAACAAACAAACAAAAAAAATCCCAGAAATCTTTAACATCCAAATTCTAAAGAAACTTAAAAATGAACAAATGGGGAAGACAGAGACATATACCTTTACAATGATAAACTTGATATAGGTAAATATGGCTCATAACTTATGGACAAATTTGTTTTTTTTACTAGTGGTATTATGCAAGGTATGAATATTATTATTCATCAGGATAATTTACTATTCCAGAGATATCAGTTGCTGACTAGATTTCCATGTATTTGTGATTATTCCTTATCCACCTTAAGTAAAATTGAATAATGAGACTAGTTCAAGATGAGAGGCTATGGCACATATTTTTTTATTATTTCAAATTTAGGGCATTTAAAGTCTACTGTGCAACCAGTTTGTTCTTCTTTCAACATCACTAGAAGTTCATATGCTCAAATGAGACAATGGGAAGATGTAAGGCAACTGGATCCCTGAGTCATCACTTGGAATGAGTAGCCCTACAGAGATGCTGATCCAGTAACTTCACTGTGTGAAGCCTCTGAGATTGCCTAGCTCAATATAACTAAAACACATTCCCTTCCAGTCCTTAGGTTGAGATGGGATTCCTCCTGTATATAAGGTATAGAAAGTTATAGAAACTTTTTAGGCTTAACTAAGAAGTTCAAGAATTACAAGTGTTATGAATGTTTCCCTTGGGGGGAAGACATCACCAGCCTACCAATGTTAGTTGCAGACTGACGGATAACTTGGGACCCCCAACATGCACTCTCTAAAGGGGTTCTACCATCTACTGTATAAATACAAAGCATACTCTTAGTGTTAAAGACTTTTAATAGAGAAGAAAGCATAATAGTCACAATACAGCACCCAAAGGTACTCATCTCCTTGTGAGTAAATACCCAGCCAAACAGGATTGGCCCAAAATGGGACCACTAAGGCCTGAAAACTTGCCACAAGTCTAAGGCACCTTTTGATGGGGAATCAGGAAAGTAGCAAAAGGGGCCAGGCAAGTCTGGAAGGAAAAGAACGAAATCAAAATACAAGTCAAGATAAAGGGTGCCATTGCTAGCCTCTCCATAGGTCTCTCCTTTCATGGCCCTCAAGTCCCTGGTGCAATTCTAAAGCTGAGAAGCAAGCACTGCTTCTTCTTACATGTCTCTGCTCCATGTGTCTCTCTCAAGTCTTCTCTCCATTCTATAGCTTCCCCATACTATTCAGCTCCAGTCTCAACAGGGAACCTGGAGCCTCCCCTTTTTATGGAGTTTTCTCTCTGTAACACCAAGACATTCTTTCACCTTCATGAGGCTGCTCCACCAATACAAGCCACTTTGTATTTTGGGGTATTTTTCTGAAACCACATATAGCATTATAATTTTGTTGCCAGAGGTTCTGAAATTGGACAAAAAAAAATTCAATAATATTTAACATCTAAGTCATACTTATATAAATACGGAAAATTTGTTTTCAGGTCTGTTTCTTTTTCCAGATTATTTTAAGTCATATTTTTACAAATAGCTTATCAGTAATTCATGACAACATCAAATGACAACTTTAAAATATACAAATAATGAGATGTCAATATAGAGATAAATAATCCAAATTTCAACAAGTATACCCTATATTAGCAATCACTGGGAAGAAATTTGCATTTAAAGAAATTAGTTACCCTTGTATATTAAAGCGCCAAACATAAAAATGCAAAGAAATTGAATTCTAATGTAATTTTTTTAACCTGGCTATTAAATTTCAAAAAAATTAAAAGTCAAACTTCTCTTTTGCATCTCAACTTTGGGGATTTCCTGGGCACGTGTGATTTAGGATTTATTCAGCAACTGCACCATGGGGAAGTTCAAAAGTTAATTAGTTGACTGCCAAACCTCTAAGTGGCTTACTTTTTAAAAGTCCAAATACTGGGAAGGAGAAAGGAGTGAAGTGCATATGTATATTGAAGGTGGACTTTTGAGGCAGGGTACACACGAAGAGGTTGCTCCTATGATTTAGTGCAGATTGAAGATACTGATATTAGGGAAAGGGAAATTGCATGTTATTTGACTAGAACCAAGTTAGGTTAATGCAGGTGTCTCATTTCATCACTCGTATCTCGCCAGAGACCCATAGTTTAGTCTTCTAGTCTAGACAATAACATGAACAGCTCTGTCTTTCATCTTCACCTACTATTAATCACTCCCTACTGGGGTTTGAACTTATGGATTGTTTCATCTTATTTTGGACAAAGAAGTGATGATTGTGAGGTTTTCCTTAGTTTCTATATATTTATTTTTGTTGTGGTAATGTTGGTTTACAGCACTGTTTGTGATTCAGTGGTGTAGGATCAGCCTCCTATACTTTTAACAGTGTATTCAAAGTTAATGGTGAGTGAATTGTAATTTTCCTGTGAAATTGGGACTCCTACACAGCCAATGATTAGAGGCCTTCCAAGGAAGTAGCACAACTCCTTAAGACACCAAAGTATGAATTTATGACTCTGTAGGAATCATTTTTTAGGAGTTATTTGAATAATAAAAGTATCATCCTAAAATCACATTTAGGAGTTATTTGAATGATAAAAGTATTTTGTATCATAGATTATTGTAAGATTAAATAATGTTTGATTATTAGATTATTTGATTATTTGATTAGAAATGTTTGATTCTTAAGAGAGTGTCCCATATCTGCCATGTTCTACAATTCTGTTATTTTTTGGAAATTTAAAAAATGAGACCTCTCCTGTCTTACCTGTTGCTCTCCTCAGCAGTATATTTCAGTCTATCTGCCTGTTCTGATCCCCACTGTCTCTGCTAAATCCTCTCACCCCCTCACCTCTGGCCTGTACCAGAATTCTTGTATGCATAAATAAATAAATATTTTTTAAATATAAGAATCCTTGATGACTAAGGTCCAGCATAATTAGATGTTTGGAAAAAAATTCACTTCTTAGATCTTTTTTATTCTTAACCTAAGAAGGAACAAAGTTGTTCAATTTGAGGTTTTAATTCACTTGGATTTTGGCAGCTTTCTGTTTGCTAGGTCTGTGCAAGCATCTTCTCCTTTCCTTTTCCTCATCAACTTGTCATTTTAAAATGTAAAAATAAATAATTTGATTGGACTTTTGTGTTTTCAGTGTATACCTGTATTTATTCTTTGCCTTTTAATTTCTTCTTAGAATATAAAAATGAGAGAAAATTTATTTCAGATTTGGAATCTCTTCTGGATATTATTACTGGATTATCCCAATTTGATATTTGATCCTATTGTCAGAATCTTAGTTTATGTTGGACAATATCAGTGATTATAAATTTAAGATGGGAAATAGAAGTAAGAGTGCACTTAGGCTTTAGGTACTAAATTGTTTTGAAGTTAATTTCTAGTGGAATAGGAATTAATCATTTCCTCATGTAATTTGTGTACAAGGAGCAAAATCCTAAGATTCAATTTTTGATGGTCCTGTGCCTTTGGTATGGACAGCGCACAATTTTATGCAATTACAGAAGCAATTTGAGATTTTACAATTCACTCACCGTGAGTTATTTGAATGATAAAAGTATTTTGTATCATAGATTATTGTAAGATTAAATAAAAAAGAGAAGCTGCTTGGTCTGCTAGGTCACAATTGCTGAAGTTTTGCAAGTAGAAACGTTGTCAGAACGTGTGGTATGCAAGGTTAATGATGGAACTTTTAGAAAATCCCCTGTATTAAGTTTTTATTCTATAATTTTAACTTTTTTTGAAAAATATGATTTGTTTTTAAAAATTGCTGGAGGTAATATTGAAACTTTTTTAGCTTGTCATCAAAAGTATTCCATATGGAGCTGTGTGCATTTCGTAATGCTTATTATTAACCTTGAACTTTTCATTTTGGAGGGGACAGTCATCACTCTAAAACTTCACCCACCCTATTAAATTAACTCATTTTAAATCATTTTTTTGCAGATTTGAGAATCAAAATCTGTGCTGTTTAACAATGGTTCAAAAAGGAACTTCAGAAGGAGCAAAAAAGTAAGGCCTCATGAAAGACAAACCAATTTATCATAATTGTCTTAAAATCTCCATCAAGTGGACAGGCAAACCTCTCTTTAACCATGAACTCAATTTTATATCTCAATAGGTTAAGAAAACCTATAGTTAAAGATTACTGAGGAGACAATTCCTTCCTGCTTATATTTCCTTCTAGATAGAGTTTCAGTAGTGTAACCATCATACCCTACCCTCTCTTCCTACTCCTCCTCATTTACTCTCAAGAATGTGAAGTGAACTGTTTTATTGAAAAGCTTGGAAAGAGACATGCATGCATAGTTTAGCTTCTCCCCCTCTCTCTTTTGCAGGCAATTGAAACCTTTGGTTTACATTCAGATTTCATACTAAATTTAAAGAATATTTTTGTGTTCTTTAAAAATATTATGGACCCTTCCCCAAAGATTTGTTTCAGTAGGTCTAGGTTGGGACCATGACTTCACACTGTTAGTGCATTCCCCAGTTTTGCTGATGCTATTCCAGCACTAATCTTTGAAAACCACCACGTAGAATTTTCCCCAAAGATAACATGCATTCTTCTCTGCTCCTGCATGGTGACTGACAGGGCCGACACCTATCTCTAAGAAGGTTAACAAGCCTAGCTCAGTCTAAGGCAGGCTATGTTTGCCACAAATAAAAGTGCTTTCCCTGATTTGCCTTCTTTCTGCTTTAACCTCTTGTGTATATTTTCACTTGATAGGGATTTTGAGTAGGGAAGAAAAGTGCTATTACTGGAACTCTTTAAAATCTCAAAATGACCATATACATCTTCGTGTAGTCAAAAAATACATATTTGTCTTTTTTTGCTTAGATGTAAGGAATTCAGGGAGAAGGACCATATGTTCTCTATCTTTGTAAAATCAGTGTACAGTCCAGTGCTGTTCTTTGTGCACCTGAGCCCAAGCTGAATCACTAGAGAATAGTTTATATGATTATTGTTACCTTCTAGACTGTGAAAGATTTTGTGTTAGCTAGAATTTTAATTTTTCTCAAACAGGAATATTACATGTTAAATTTCAAGCATATGAAATTCATCTCTTTTTCCTAAGCCTGATGCTGCTGAAATCATTAGAATGGAACATTCAAAAATGATGCCCCAATGCTCAGTCAGTAAGCTGTCTTGATAAGCTATCCTGGAAAGTTAATTTTTCAAGTTTGATTAATCATCGACTTTATTCCTTCAAGGTTTTCTATTTCATGCTGAGTGGATTACAGTCCAGTGACTGCTCCTAGAAGCTAGCCAGCTGGTGATAATTGCTGTTAATTTCCTGGTTTTTGGCAACCAATTGTTCTTTGACAACTGGAGGGAGATAATGTGTCAGAAATATTAAATATTAAATATTAAAAGTTTAAATATTAAAATAAATATTAAAAGTTTAAAAAATATGGCAAACATAAAGAGACTGTAATTTAAAGATAACTTGGTTTAAAAAATTCATTTGCAGAATGAGTGAATTTTAGGTCTGTCATCCATTTATCCTTACATATTTTGGTATATGTATACCCATCACCATTATCTACTCTACCACTTCTACTACAATATGTTGGCATTACTATATTTATCAAGCTCTGAATTCTACTATTTATTCTAGTAAAAAGTCTTATACATTTCCCATCTTTAGTTTTCACAAGGACTATTTTTAATGACATGACTGGTTTTATTGACAATTTACCCTGAAATATATTATAGAATCCAGAAGGGATGATTCCCAAAATCAATGAGATAATGTGAACTTTGTAATCCTAATTTAATGAGGACATAGGCAACTAAGGAAGCAAGGGTGTTGCAGGACATATGTTAATGTTTTTAGTGTACATACTAATCAGAAACCCAGACATGAGTAAATAACCATTTCCTTATTTTTATTTTTATTTATTGATTTTTTTTTCTTATAAAAGATTTCCTTATTTTTTAAATTACTGAGCTTAACCTCTCATCTTTTTGCATTATGATTTCAATTATTGTTAGGATTCCCTGTTCTCTCCAGTATATCATGTTTCTGTAGTCCGACTGGCATCCAGCTATTTTCGACCTAAGAGCTGATTGAGGTACATATTTCTAGATTAAGCCTACAGGTTCTTCTGATGCCTAAACTTTACTATTAAAGAGTAGTAGTGTGTTAGTGAGGGTTATCCAGGGAAGCAGATTTTACTATGTATTCTCCAATTGTATTTCATAAGAAATTTCACCTTTTGTTTTTGTGATCTTTGAAAACGTCATTTTAATACAACAGGTTATTAACTGTCTTCTCATAGTTTCTATCTTGGTGTGTAAGAAATATCTAAGGAGTAGAAAGATCCTGAACATTTATTTGATTAGGATGAAAAGGGACTCATACAGAGTTTAAAATATAGTTTAGTACATGAATAGATGAATGAATGAAGTAAGGAAGATCACTACATTATGAATACCAAGGATTTATATAGTATATTAACATTTAAAAATAACATACATTATCTTGCCTCAAAACAATCAGAGGTACAGAATTAATTTCCATATTTTAGAGGGTATACATATGCTCAAAATCATTTTGACTTGTCTGTGCCACATTTATAGAACATAGCAGGTTAGTGTAGATTTAGTCCTAGAGAAAGTGTTCATTTTGCCAAAAAATGACTCCTTTTTGTAATACTATGGAGTAATTACTAGATAAAGAAGAGTACAAGCATCTGTGAAAATTGAATTTATAAAAATCTGTACCAGGCATTCACAGAATGGAGACTGATGACTCAGGAATGAAAAGAGCTCTGTAGCTTTTTAACTAATACATATGAGACTTGTTGCATCAAGGAGGATGTTCAGGAGAAAATGTGCTCTGTGAAAGAAGGATGAGGAAATATTTGGAAATCAAATCAAAGTCACACGGATGGAGAGTTTAGAAAAAGGGATGTAAGTGGGAGAATAGAGGAATAAACAACCCTATTGGAGCTTGAAAATTGATGAGAATGTCCTGAGAAAGGAAAGCTAGTTTCTGGGAAAAAACAATGTAATAGTATTATAAATTCCCTGAGTTCCATTGATTCCAAGAATTCATTATTAATCTTGTAAAGATCTGATGTTGATTGTTGACCTCGCATTGAGGGTAGTAGATCTAAAGCAATCTATTGGGAGATAGTTTCTTGAATATGGGATGTAACAGACAGCCTCCCATGCTTAATTTAATCTGCTGCATGCAACTTGTTTCTACTAATTTATAAGGATATAAAAGATACTACCAGAAAAGAGTTTCCCAAAATCTTAGAAACCCATGCATTGGTTTAAACAGAAAACTGAAGTACTGCTAATGAAGAGTGATGTTTTCAGTGAAGTCCTGTATTACAGGTGGCACTGAAAAGGGGGCATTATGGTGCTATAGGCAGTATATTTATTTTAGGCAGTATATTTATTTTAGCATCATTAGGATAATTATGAATGTCTGAGTCATAATATCAGAAGCCCAAATGACTGACAAAGAAATTAGCCCATTTCTCAAGAACAGTTTTCCCTGAAAACTACATGGACTTTCTAAAAATACACTAAAATAAATAAGGAGGAGAAATTCTAATTCTAAAGTCAAAAGAAAATTAATTTTTTAAAATAGTTCTTTTTGTATTATTTCAGATGATTCAAGTATCAAAAGAAAGATCCCTTCTTTGGAATATGAATATGAAAAATAACTGTAAATTAATAAAATATGTGCTATTACAAAGAATAAAATGAATACACGAATCCTATGGAAAATAAAAACACTATTATTAATCATCATAAAATTATGTAGGAGAGACTAAGAAGTAATGATTTCTATTTTTCAGAGTTGTTGTGGGGTAAAATAAAACAACATTTGTGGATCTTATTTTTTTTATTTTGATTTTTTTTAATAATATAGGGAGTACCCATATACTTATCACCCTAATGAAATTTTCCACTGAAGCTCACTAGGAAGCATTCTGCTCCCTCCCAGTTCCTAACCATTATTTGAATTTGATGTTATTTTTCCATGTGTCTTTATAGTTTTTCTGAGTTTTACACTTTACATATAAGCTATTTCAAAGGTATTCTCCAACTTGATTTCTTCCCCCAACCCTGCAGCCTTATTGAGATCCATCCATGTGAATATAGATAATTTTAGATTATGTTTTGTTACATATCATGCCAAAATTTATCCATGTTTCCAATTGTAGTTTCTAAGTATTCTTCTTATATGTATTATATTGTACCTGTCTCCTTATGATAATGTTGAGGTTCAGACAGTGGGGTTCCCTCTCTGGGAAAAGATTCAGAAGACTCCTATTCATCACAAAAGTCAAAAAATATTTTTTTAAACATTTTTTTAAAAGATTTATTTATTTATGCATATAAGAGCTGGGGTACAGGCCAGAGTTCAGGGAGGTGAAAGGATTCACCAGAGACAGAGTAGGGAGCAGAACAGGCAGATTGACTGAAATAAACTGCTGAAGGGAGCAGCAGGTGAGGCAGGAGAGGTCTGCTGCGCCATGTGGGTCCCCTCCCTGGCTGGAGGCAGGGATCAAACTCGTGCTGCAGTGGCTGTGGTTTGCCTCATAGTGCATTGCTTAACCCACTGAACCACCAGGGAGGACCACAAATGGCAAGTTTTTTTAAGGAAAAAAGAAATAAAGGAAAGAGAGATGCCTGCATAGACATAGGCAGGAAGTATTAAAAGGTAAGATCTGCCCATATAACACATTATAGAAATCCTTGGTATTCATAATACAGTAACCATTCATTCACCTATTCCTAGACACTCATTTGGAATTCAAAAATACATACTGACTGTTGTATAATTTCTTTTTCAGTAAATAAAATTTAGGAAAAATTAAAAATAACCATAATGTCTATATCTTAGCCCCTCTTAAATAAAAATGTTATGTCTATCAATACCAGTATGATGTCTAGCATATGTCAGTATTCAGCATAAGACTAATAAACTAATTTTGAGATGATTTCATAAGGTGGTACAGTGAAAACTCAATGATGTCTTAAAAAATGGCTTCATAGAAGAAATAATTGGATTTTTTTAACAACAACAACAAAAGAACAAAAACACCAAAAGAGTACCTGTACCCCCATGTTTATTGCAGCACTATTTATAATTGGTAAGAAACAGTACCACCTGGAAACAGTTCAAATTCCAAAAAGTAGAGGACTGGATCAAGAAGATGTGGTACATATACACAATGGAATTCTATTCAGCAATCAAAAATAAAAAAACTGGGTACATTTATAGAACCATGGATGGAGCTAGAAGGAATTATACTCAGTGAAACAAGCCAGAAGGCAAGAGAAAAATATCAGATGGCCCCGCTTTTAGGAGGAATGTGAAAGAACAACAACCACAACAAAAAATAATAAAGAAGAAAACAAAAACAAACAAACAAACAAACAAACAAAAAACCAAGAGAAAGCTCAAGGAAATGGGCAATCATAACCAAAAACAAACAAACAAACAAATAAAAACTCAACAAGATCAAAAGATCAAAGATGAACCCAAGGGCTCATGGGGGTGGGCGAAGGGAGGGGAGTTGCAAAGACAGGGATGAGGGCATAAAGAGCACAAGGGACTGAGGTGATGGTGCACGGGTTTAATGGTGGTGGGAACCCCCTGGGGACTACAAATGATGTCAAATACAATTAAATCTTATTTTTAAAAAAGTACATATAAACCAAGAGGGGAGAACCAGCCTGACTCCTGAGTTGCAGGGGCTGTGACTGATAAATAGATGTAAGTATCCTTTCCAACTAATACCAGAAAATGTTGATGTATTTATTTAAAAATTGTTCTGATATCATTGTTCTCCCTTCAGGTGTGGCCCTCTTCTCCCACTACCATGGCACCTGTGAGCCATCACCATAGTCCCATATTCTCTACTTCCCTCTTTGTATCCCTCTTCCTTTTCCCTCCCTTGCTATTTGCCTCAAATCTATGGTCAGCTTGCATATTTTATTTTTTCCTGACCCTCTGTTTGGTTTTCCTATGTTCGATCCATAAGTGAAACTGTTCACTATTTTTCTTTTTCCTTCTTTATTATTTTGCTTAGCATAATCCTTTCCAGCTACCTCCATGTTGCTGCAGATGAATGCCAGTCTGCAGATGAATATTTTTTTTAAAATATTCATTTATCTTCATAAATTTAGGAGTCTCTTGCAGAAAATAACATCAACAAGTCAAAACTGCTTTGAATTTTTCAGTATTTATGGTGTATCTCTAGGTATTACTTGTGATTGAACCAGCAAGGAGCATCAGAGACCATATTGTAATGGGGGAGCAGAGTGATCAAACTTTTGCCACCTCAGAAATGATTTTTTTCAAGGGGAAATCTAAGCATCAAAGCCAGGTAGTAACTTTAACTCTAATTGGGAACTGGAAGTAAAGTGTGTCTATAACTCGGTTCCTGCCTTTTCCCTCAGAACAGGCAATTTTAAATGAAGCAGATATTGTGAATATTCTCATAGAATTTACCAGCTAGAAGATAAACAAAGGTGCTTTAAGAGCTGCTATATATTGGTTCTCTAAACTTTTAGTTGAGAGTGTCTGTTATTTTTTTTTTAAGGATTGTTTATGATAACTAAACCTACAAATGTATGGGTTTATGAAACAGCTGTATTGGAGGATAGAAGTTAGTTATATGATCTTTGTAGCTCCTTGGCTAGTAAGGTATAAAACATAGTGAATCCCAAGTTAAAAGTCTTCCTCATAAAATTTATAATAGACACATGAGCTTGTCACGCTAGTCACAGTCCAAAGTGGAAGCAATTTAGGAAGGGAAATCTGATGGAATTAGCACCTTCCCGATTTAGCATCTCCCATTGATCATGATTTCTTTCTGGAGTCCTTTGTGAATGAGTAGTAAAGCTCAGTGCTGGGTCAGACTCATTTTGTGTGATTCTGATTGAGAAGTGAATTCTTTGGAGGAAGCCAGTAAATATTGCTTGAACTAAAGACAGACTGAGGTTCTCCAGCCACATCTATAGGATTAATATGCTAGCAAAATCTAGATCTCTGAGACTTAATGTTAAAGTAATTAATTTCAAACAAGGGAGCACTTCTGAGTGGGTAAAAGGAGATAATCGCTAAGACAATATCATTATCATCTCAGAAGCAACTGCATAAATGCTGCTTCTTGATAATTTTTATACTGAAGGTGGTAGACTAACAGATGGAAGGAATGGATGATGCATTCCTGACACAAATTATAGTCCTGGCAGTGAGGCAAAATGAGGGACTTTCTGGACATCTGCTGGAAGTCTCAGTTGGCTAAAATCAGTGTATATGATAAGTTCTTGACTTGTCTTGTTGATGACTTCATCTCCCTAAAGACAAAGCAAGAACAGAAAGTGCTATTCTAACTTTTCCCATCTCCTTTAAAGAATTGGTAGAAGAGATGTAAATCCTTGATGAAAAGAATGCTGTTTTGGTAGTTAGTCTAGCTGGATAGGCAGGTTGGGCTGCACTGACATGTTATGTAGAGATTATGAAGGTCAACGTCGTAAAGGTAAGGGGAAAGATAGACTTGTTTCCATATGATAAGGATTTACAATAAGACACTAGTGAGTGTATTAGTTTTCTGTTGCTGCTTTAAAAAATCAACACATAATTCAGAACTTAAAACCCAATTCTTCTCTCAAAGGGTCAAAAGTATAACAAAGTTATACTTTTGTTATATGGGGATAGTATATAATGGGGATAGTATAACAAAGTTGGATTCTCTTGTCAAAGCATCATGAGCTCAAACTTAATACATTATCTGGATTGGAGACATTTCTACTTCTAAGCTCACTCTGTTGACAAAGTTCATTTCTTGAAGTTACAGAAGTAAGACCTTCATTTCTCTGCTGATTGTCATCCAGGGGCAAGTCTTTGTTCCTTGCTGCTGCCTGGGTTCCTTCTCAAGAGTTTTTTCTGGTTCCTTTTAGTAATAGCACATTGAGTGCTTCTCACTTTTTGAATCTCTGAATTCTCTTTCTGTTACATATTTCTGATTCCATCTGGAGAAAATTCTTTGCTTTTAAGGGCACATTTATTAGACTGACTACACATACATTATCCAGAGTAATTGCCATTTCTTAAAATCAGTAATCTTATTTATATCTGAAAAGTTCATATTTCTTTTCACTTAAAGAGACATGGTTAGTTCACGAACATTTCCAGGGGACCATTTTGCATCCAGAGGGATTTTCTTGATAAGATTGGAAGTGTATAAATAACAAAGTGAAGCATGGAAGAGGCAGATGAAATACCCTTTGAGCTCATTTTTAAAGAGTATTACAAGACTTTAAACTTAAATTTTAAGAATAGTGTCAAGAGGATTAACACTCTAATTGAGCTAAGACATCAAAATGTTTTAAAAATTACTGAAAGAACTATTATGTTTATATTTTCAATAAGAAAACAAAAGGTGTTTTAGACCTGGAATTGGCTGAAATGTAACTTTCCCTTAAGATAATGACCTTCAAACTGGAAGAAATTTCACATAAAAACCATAAGGACTATCTGTTTTAAATGTCTGATCTCGGTGAATTAAGTACTAGGTTAGTAAAAGGATTTAAGGAGGAAATCACCAAGCATGATCTTTGAGGAATCATGTTTAATGGGAGAGACTCAAGAAATAGAGTCAAGGCATTGACTATGCCTGTTCTGTTTAGTAATTTTGACAATGAAATATGTAAGAATATAGAAAGAATTAACACATTCTGTGATAAAATATCCCAGAATTCTGATGTGTTTAGCAATGCCTACTAACTATGAATGCTGATTTTGCTGTTCTAAATCAATTTTGACACAAATGCAGAAAGATAATATTCTTTAAAAGATAAGGAAGGATTAACAGTACCTAAAAACTCTTACTTGTGTGAGACAAAAATACAAGGAAGATATATACAAGTTCTGATAACGATTTCTAGTTTAAGAACACACATATTTTCTTGCTCTGTCAACGAGGGGACCTCGAACAAAGGGACCCACTAGCAATGGGTATATATAACACCCAGATCTTGTTTTCTAATGGTATTCTCCAATGATAAAGAAATCAGGTATCCTTGGAGAAATGCTAATTTTAGAATTGGGGCAGGAAATAATTTAGATGAGCCTGTAGTATATTATTGTGTCAGTAAAGTAAGAAAATGCAAGCAGCATTGAAAGCGGTATGCCAAAAGGTACAGGATTCAATTAATAATTTCCCTAACAGTGAAAGCTGGAAAAATATATGCAACCAAAATAAAATAATAGATTACAATACACTTTGTAAAATAAATATACATAAGTGTATATTAATGTAAATAAATGATTGAATAAATACATAACTGAGGGAGAAGAGACAAATATCATTTGCAAAAGAATTCCATATAATTTATGCCAATACTCTGCCCTTAGGAGGTGACACATAATCTAATTTTCCTTAAGTGAGAACTGGACACAGTCATTTTATTCCAAAGAGTACATTTGAAAAGGAGTGTGGGGGAGAATAACATTTCAGTGGAGAAACCTGACAAATACTACCTTAGCCACCTGACCAAGCTCAATATCAACCATGACAAATTACATTGATTGTATCCTTGTTGTGATGTGATAAAAATGACACTTTACCCTTGTGATCTTCTTCCTATAACTCTGTAGCCATGACCTAATTTTGAAAAATATATACAAACAAACCCAAATAGAGGGTTATTCTACAAAATAAGTGATCAGCAATCTTCAAACCTGTCAAGGTCAGGAAAAATAAGGACATTGTCACAGTCAAGAGGAATCTAAGGAGATGTGAATAAAAGGAATGTGGTATTCTGGGTGTGATTTTGGAGCAGAAAAAGACCGTGAGGTAGTAACAATAGAAGGAAGACTTCAATTAATAATAGTGTTTCAATATTGGTTCATTGATTGTAATAAATGAACTATAATAATGTTCATACTGGGAGATAGTGACTTCAGTGTATATGGGAACTTCATGTACTATGTGGAATTTTTCTGTAAATCTAAAGCTGTTCTTAAAAAGTCACCATCTCTTAAAAATGTGGATATGATATTCATTTTTACATATATATCACATAAAGCAGGATTGTACTGTATTACCAACAGTACATTATGTTATATAATGTAGGACTTGATAAGAGAGTATGTTGATGAAAGGGCACTATTCTATGAACTTGTAACCTATCCTAGTATAATGGTAAGGTGGACCTTGGAAGCTTGCGAAAAAATGATAGTACATGTGAAATGAGATGGAGATGCCAGATATGCCTTAGTTAAGGATTAAAGAAAGTTCAGAGGGGTGATTAATGTAAGATTTTCGTACGCACCAGATAAAATATTTCCTAGTGTGGGTCATAGGACAGTGTCTTAACAAAAGATTAAGGAATGTGCTATGGGGAGAGGAATGGACATTAGTAACATTGAGAAGCTTGGTGATGATGCTCCTTTGTTGGGCAGGGTTGGAGGTAGGAAATACTATGGCAAAGTTCTCTTGTGTTAATAAGACAGTAGCTTACAGGATGAGTAGGGTCAGGAGCAGCACCTAACAATAGAAACAAATTGGATAATGTTAACATAATTGGCAGTTAACCAAATTGCCCCAAATAGACACCAGTGCTCAGGGAACTATGCCAATGACTGATCAATCTGAGTGTTCCTAGGGATAAGATAAATTAAAAGTGGATAAGAAGGGCTGATGTCACCCAGCAGTGGAAAATTATCATCAATCATTCAATTTCCAGTTATGAGTCATTTATCATATCAAAAGTTCATAAATTGAAAAACAGGGTGATCCTCTTAAAGATTGAACCACAGCAACTCAAATTTATGTAGAAATGATTCCTTCTGTCAATTCCTCTAAATTCAACTATCATACCAGAGTAATCACATACTGAAATGGAAATTTCCAAAAGCTTTGAAGGCTGCTGGGTTCAAACTTACAGTGCTATTATCAAGAAGTCATTACATTGGGGGTTTATGGAAACCAGTTAGATCAGGTCCTTCTCACTGTGACTTGAAACCATGGATCACCTAAGGTGATTACTTTTTAAGTTTCTTGAGTATCTGATATAGACATAGTTTTTAAAAAATTTATTGATTTATGCATACAAGGCCTGGGTTATAGGCCAGATGTGAGGGGGTGGTGAGAGGATTTACCAGAGACAGAGTGGGGAGCAGAACAGGTGGAATAACTGAAATACACTGCTGAGGGGAGCAGTGGGCGAGGCAGGAGAGGTCTGCCTGCGCCATGTGGGTCACCTCCCTGGCCGGGATCAAACTTGCCCTGCAGTGTCTGCAGACAGCTTCATGATGCTGTGCCTTAACCTCTTGTGCCACCAGGGAGGTCCCTGATATGGACATAGTTTTTATGTCTGGAAGAACCATCACAATGTTTCCAGGCATGTAAAAACCAGAGATCTATAAAACTAGACTATCTTTGCCATGATACTAAATAAATCAGAGTTACAATGTAATACTATTACATCAGAGATGTAATAACAGCAGAATTTAAAGCCACTCAAAAGATGACACCCAAAGATCAGTGAATACAGTCATAGTGTTCCTCATTATATGAATTTACTAATGTGGTCCCTTCAAAATAAGTAGATTGCAGTGAATTACAGAGGGATACTATAAACTTTCCCAAACAATTGAGATAAGAGTGGTTACATCTGTGCAAGCAATGACTGTTCTATGTGTAGTGTGGTTAAGACTGACCTGGGAGAGCATGACATTACCCATCACCACATCTGTGGGAGTCAAAATAGGTGTTAATCACAAGGGCTCCTTGGTTTTGTAGAATAGTTTCAAAAGCCTTTAGTTAAAATTGGCACAACCACCCTGGAGGGAGTGGTTTCCTTGGTACCAGGTATGTGCAGAGTACCCAAAGGAAATATACCTGCCCCTGCCCTCAAATGCTGCAGAGCAGAGGCAGCAGGTGCTCAAAACACAGGTGTTTACTAACCTATCTGATACATCATTCTGATATAAGATCTAATATATGAGCTCAAGACAAAGGGTCAAGCTCAAGCTCTGGTATCCCAGGACCCTAAACTTCCCCCACCAATGTGCCTAATATCAATGAGTATCATATAAAAAGCTTGTCAGGGTCATTCTGGAAGTCTGACTTTGTGTAATCTAGAAACAATTCTCTCACAAGCTTAACCTATAGTAAAAAAGCCCAGCCTAAGAGCCCTCAGATGAACTCACAGGCAAAAGTTCTGGAGCACCTTGGGTTATCTGGTTGACCCCTTGCATAGGCGTGCAATTTGGAAAATGCCTGAAGGGGAATCATGAGGATCAGGAATTGAAGAGGTCTTGGTCTGGACCTGTAACTTTCCTCCTGGTCAGCCCTGCTGGCTTCAACTGACCCCAGGCACAGAATAGGAGGGACTTTGACAATTTTGAGAAAAGATCTTCAGTATTTAGGGCCCCTTGAAGAGAAGAGCCTGGGACAGGAGCACCAGTTGCCTAGAATTAAGGTCTCCATTATGAGCTATATGAGGGCAGGCATGGGTCTGTTTCCTTCATATGAAGAATTAGTGGATTGGAACTCGATTGGCACAAAATGAAAGATTAGTTAATAATGACAAAATTTTAACTTAAGGTACCAGTTCCTTAAATGCAAAGTATATATCATAATACCTTTCTCATAGATTTTTAAAAACTTTACTGTGGTAAGTTGTGTGATCTGCTTGGACGAGTTACTGGCACAGAGACACACTTAATATGGATTTGTTTAATGAATGAATGGAAAAATTATTCCTGGTTCTCATTTACCAAGGTTGATAAGTTATCAGTTAATTAAATATAAATTTTGTCTCTTCTCCTTTTTATCTTTTTTGAAATAATAGAATCCTGGTGTTTCAGTCAGCACTATCTACCTTGGTTTCTGTACACAGAAGGTGCTTAATACATTTTGTAGGACACATTTAACTTTACAAAACTAAAAATCAATTGATTATAGTGATGGTTTTCGGCCTTGGAACATGCCAGAGAATGCATAAAAGTTTCTAAGTTTTTCTTATCTTCCCTAAGTGTGTAGAGACCTTGAAATTTCTGAGAAGATGGGTTTAGGTTTAGTTTGAGAGATTTCTCATTAGAACAGATAAATAGTGAGTAGAGGTTAACGTCCTTGTAGTTACTTCCATTTTGTCTTCTACTTAAAAATAACGCTCAACAGTTCAAAGAATAGAGAAAGCCTAATATTTTGATGCATATAGAAAACATGCTGCTTTTTCTTTTATTCTGTAGTTGTATACATTGTAAAACAGAAAAAAATTGAATATTTTGCCATCTATACAACACTCATTCATTTTAATAAAAAATAGGCTGAGACATTCATATTTTAGCTTTCCCTGGAAAGTCTTTGAGGGCTAAGATTATTCTTTTATACATATATAAAACCTTCAGTCTCTGGCATATTTTATCTTAAAATAGCCTCCAGCATTTGAAAAAATGTATAATTCCTTGGTAGCTAAAAACTAGAAATAGTCTATTGAGATTTTACCTATTCTGGAAGAAAATAAAAGAAAGTCTTTGTAATGTTATATGAACTTGAGTTTAACGTAGTCAAAATGTGTACTCTTTAATTAAAAAATGCATATAAAATATCATTAATATGCAAAGGCATACCGCAATACCTGGAAGTGTTGACTACATGTTTCTTACCATCGTATGATTGCATTAGGATGACAGCTGTCAGTGTGATCATCTGACATAAATTCAGGAATCTGATCATTTACATTGTAGTTCCAGCTGGGTAGTCCCAGCTACCCATGAAGAGATCCATCTGCTCTGGAACTCTATGCTGTGAGGAAGCCCAAACACATGGAGAGACAGTGAAAGTGAGTGACTGTAGTTCATTCCTCAGAGGAGTTCCCAGCCAAGAGCCAGCAAGCTCAACCAGCCTTGGGAGTGGCCACTGTGCATGTTCAGCACCGATGCTCTCTGACCACTAAAACACGAGAGACCCCAAACAAGAAAATTCTAGCTGAGCCCAGTCAACTCTGAAACCCATGAGATACAGCAATACATTCTTCAAGAAAAAAATAACGTGAAAGAATTATAGAGTAAGATTGCTTTTATGCATCGGATGTTGGTGTATGCAGAAATAATTAGGAAGTTTCTTATTTTCATGACTTCAGTTATATCTGCACAAGTTCAACCTTGTAATGACATTTTTATTTCATCCCCAAGCTCCAGTACTCTTCTTAGAAAAATTTTAAGAAGTCTTAGAACAGTTTAGCATACTTTTGCTGTTAGACACACATTTTACCCCAGACCCAGAATCTTAGTGCTTGCTGAGAGCTGTGAAATGGGTCCCTCTCTCAGTTTTTGCCCCTGTCTCTTTCATCTTGAATTTAATGAAGCAGATCTGGCACCATACTTTTTGTTAAGTCGTATTGCTATTTTTTGTTCCCTATATTAGTTGGCTAAGTTTGCCATAACAAAGCATTACTTACTGAGTGGCTGACATAAAAAAACAATTTATTTTTCACAATTCTGGAGGCTGAAAATCTGAGATGAAGGTGTCTTCAGGGTTGGTTTCTTCTGAGCCCTTTCTCCTTGGCTTATAGATGGCTGTTTCCCTGTGGCTTCCATCTGTGCATGTCTAAATTCTATATATCTTTGATCTCTTCCTATAAGAATGCCTGTCATATTAGATTAAACCCCACCATTATGGCCCTATTTTAACTTAATCATCCCTTTAAAATCCTTACGTCTAAACATTATGAGGTAGTAGCATTGACATTTTATATAAATATAGGGGAGTCACAATTTAGCCTATACAAGACCCATTTTTCCCCTTTTACAATTATTTTTATAATTAATGTTTTCATTGAGTGCTTATTAGATGTCAGACAGTGTTTAAGCAACTTCACATCTTCTGTGTCAGAAAGAGTAGAACTCTCACCCTCCCCTCAGATCTCTAGCCCTAAGAGATGAGCCCTGCTACCTACTAGTACCTACTACCAGCTTTTTTGCTGCAGCTAGTTGACCCTGACATTGCAGAGACAGTATTGCCTGGTGGGCTCTCAGTTAGGGAACACGAGCTGTATTCTAGTCCATCCCTATTGGCTTCTTGACCCTGGACTTTCTGTTCTGGGAGGTTGCGCTATGTTTTATATCTTGGTAAAACCAATTTTTTTCTCCTGGTAATTACCTAACAAAATGTCTTTTAGAATACATAAGTTAATACATTTCCTGAAAGTGATTTTGTAATGAAGTTTTATAACATGGGGGTACTCTCATAACAATTAGAACAATTGTATTTTCTGACTTTGTTCACTGAACAGTCAAATTTGGGAAGGTATAGAACTCCCATCAGTTGAAAGTGTGATAGCAAGACACTGACTGTAAAATATTGTTTCAATAGACTACTTTCTTTTCTGAAAAAATAAATTGCATTGCTCTTACAAAGGTGATTAATTATTTGGATATTCTTACACTTAACTTTCTCTTATTTTCAAAAATGACTTAGTAGAACTATTTTGACTAAAATGCCCATAGGAGAAATGCCCCACATTAGAAAAATATAGCACTGTAATTGGTATCCAAGCCATAGGCTATTTGGACTGAGAAAAATTTGAGCGAGCATCTAATCAAAGCCCTCAAGTTATAGATGAGGGGACTGACTTCTGATTACATATTTGCCTTGCTCAAAATCAAACATAACATCAGAGCTAGGATTCAAATCTGTGTCCTTAAAATAGCATAATATTGATGGATAGTAAGTAAAATGGCTCATAAAATTTTGTATATTTTGAACAAATTTATGTAGTGTAACAAATATGTCAGGCTGGTTCATGTCGGTTTACTCATTATTAATGCAATTAAGTTATCCTATTATTGTATATTTGTGTCACAGTCACTTTTCAGTCCTATCTACACTGTAGCAGCTTCATGGAAACTCTCTCATTTATGCCACACACAGTCATTAAGCTTATCCTTGGTTGTGTTTATGGAATCTATGAATGAATGATGTTATGAATGCAATTATCACTTTGGATTCACTTAGAATAAAATCTATTGGCAAAAGAACCTGCGATGGCACATGGGACTTGAGACTGCTATCTTTCTTTCCCCTTGAGAATGTTGGTACATAATCCAAGAATTGGTAGAAGGGTAATTGTAGGGATTACTTCACTTTTTTATTGCTTTATTTTTAGTCTCAATAACATAACAAAAGTACATATACAAATCTATCAGACTTCTGAAAATATGGAATTTAGTATAATGGTGGAAATAGTTTAGAATTGAATATTAAGTATCCTTGGTTCTAAAATATTCCCTTTAGTCAGAAGAATGTTTTATATGCATACCACCATAGCAGCTGGTATTTAATATGCATTTATGTTTCTTGTTAGAAAAAAACACAGATGATTTATTACATGCTTCTGGTCTCTTCTTTATTTCCTTTTAAGCTTTGGTTTTGGCACGTGACATCAGCATTTAGCCATAATGAAACAAAAACTTAAGCACACAAAGGAAATATGTCCTAATAATACAACATTTACTAACAATAATTGGTAAATGCCATATTTAATTTTATAATTTTACCTCTGACACAGAATTATTAGATATCTTCTAAAATAGAAGGATCTGAGAACTGACACAACTTTAAGGTTTTAACCTGTTTAGGGATGTCCAAGCCATATCCAGAAACTAACTCATCACAATTTCCTCTTGGCCTTCATGGTACCACCATACCTATCCATTTGACCACTCAAGATACATGAGAATCATCCCTAACTTTTTCTCTTTCCTTCATTTCTGAAATCCAAATTTTTTCCAATATCCATCCTCACTGTTGAGTAACTCTGGAATTTTTTTGTTATTAGTCTGTCCCAGATGATAACGCTATGCAACATACTTCTAACTAGTTTCCCTTTTTCTAATGTTGACTCTGTTCACTCTGTTCTTCACGGTAGAAAGAGTATATTTCTAACATGAAAATCTAAGTAGTTCTTCCTTTGCTCAATTCAGTGGCTCTTGGTTGCTTTTATGACACAATCTAAAGTTAGATGGCAAATATAATAGGTCAGCTGTGCATGCTTTCAATTTTCCTTTTCTCTGTAACAGTAGACCCTACTATCTATTAGTTCCCTATGGTTTTAAGATATTGATTTCATCTGGCTGTAAGGATTGGAGCAGAAAGACTGGGTGAGGTCCATTTCAATATCTAACTTTCAGGTGACCTAAGCTGACCCAACTAAATAAATCTCATTTTTTTTCCGGTATTAAAAGTCACCTTCTCTTTTTTCAATTTTGGGTGTGAAGTGGAAATAAGTAGGCCTGGGAGCTGTGCACAGTAACTTTGAGACTATCTATCAACAGAGATGTTGGGGTGCCAAGAATGAAATCGGTAGTGAGGAATTGGATCCAAGAAAAGCAACGAATAAAGTAGTTCTTAGTCTGGCTGTTTGCACAGCTAGTTCGGGATTTAGAGGTGCTTTTCTACTACTTGGTGCTATAAGCATCTGTTGAAATATCTTAACTGAAGCTTCTTTCCCCTAAGCTTAAACTGGACAATAGAATTGTATAGACTACCTTTCGATTCATTCTTTCTCTTATCTCTGGGTCTTTGCACATGCAGTCCTCACATGTGGAACAATTTCCTTTTTTTTCTGCCCATCTCTCAAAAATGTGGCAAATACGAGTTTTGATTTCAGAAAGCCTTCCTTTAATGTTAGAGTTTGTACTTCTGCTTAAAAATGAATAGTTTATGTGGTGTTCAGGGCTATGAAGATGAATAAATTGGTGGGGAGGAGGGGGAACAGTAAAAAAATGAATAAACCACAAAGTTGAGCTTTTGTTTTCTGTTTATAATGTTATAAAATTTAAAAAAACTTAATTCTGTTCATGTTACCACTTCTTAGCAATTGTTTTCTAAAGAAAGGCTTTAATTTGTAAATAAATTTCAGCAATTAGAACACTGCTTAACTATCTCTGAACATTTTTTCTTAAACCTCCTGCCACAACCTTTTAGTGCAATAATATTACAGTAATATTTCTAAGAATTTGTTAACCACCTTCTTAAATTTTATTCATTGTGATTGAATAATTCATATCATTATTAAATGTAGATTATTTTAACTTAATAAAGTCTAGATAGAATTGTGAATATTTAAGTTCCTAAAATATATCTTTGAACATGCTGTCAATTTAAAATTGCCTTTAAAATGATTTCTCAGTCACTTTTTCATTTTCTTCATAGATTCATGATTTTTATTTTTTTAAACACTTATTTATTTATGCATACAAGCACTGGGGTACAGGCCAGAGATTTGGGGGGGCGGTGAGAAGATTCACCACAGAGAGTGGGGAGCAGAACAGGCAGATCAATTGAAGTACACTGCCGAGGGCAGCAGCAGGCGAAGCAGGAGAGGTCTGCTGTGGCATGTGGGTCCCCTCCCTGGCCAGCAGCAGGGATCGAACTCATGCTGCAGTGGCTGCAGTTTGCTTCATAGTGCGGTGCTTAACCCACTGCACCACCAGGGAGGCCCAATTCATGATTTTTAAATTATAGTATAGACACACCTGTGAGAAAAGACTGAAAAAGAGGTAGTTTATAACATCTTTGAACTGGTTTTAAATTACCCTAATTTTAGTTTTGAAACCTGATACAATTTTCATTGAAACTGGATACATATACTATAATAAAGGAAAGAGTTTTTGTTGTTATTTTTAATGAATACTAACTGACCTTTTAAAAAGGAAAATTTTCATTCTTTTCTAAAAAGTATAGTTATTTGGAAATATAGGTTTCTGGTCTGATAGTAACCTTTTGCTTCTTGTTTCTGTTCTTTTTTAAAAATTTTATGTACATTTATATGTGTATATGGACTTATTTTCTTTAGAAGGTCCATTTTCCTTTACAACACTAACAAAAATATCTAACATATCAGCATTTTCTTTCATCATTTTACAATAAGGGATAGGAAAATAGTTTAACCAAGAAATATTTTGTGCTTATCACTGTGCTCGCTACTCAATTATTTGAGCCAGAATATTCATATATTATTAAAACTATCAAGTAGAATTCCATAACATTATATCATGAAATGAAAATTCCTTGGGTTGTTTAAAATCTCTCTATGGAACTGAGATAAATTCTGAAGCTCTGAAATCTTAAAGGATAGGGAGGGAAAGGATATTTTCTTTAGGGTACGTGTGAATAAGCTGGAGTATGTAGATTTAAGTGGACATGTACTAGTATGAGATTAGCTTAAGTTTTTATTTAATTAGTAATATGGGAGGGATAGTACTAAATACATTTGTGCTTTACACTTTTTAACTTTCTAAGTGAACTTTTCAGATAGTTATGCTATTTTGCATTTTAGTCTTAAATTAGATTAATACTCATGCTTCTAAAATTTCCTGCTTTGTCAGCATACCTTGTCTGAGCCTTTGGGATGAGGAGGGCTCTGCTCACACAGTGAATAATAACACACCTGTTTGGTGCATTAGCCTCAAAGATGCCACCTGTTGACCCTCCCTCTTTGTGGTTACACCTATGTGTGTGCCGCTGTTACCATGTACCAGGATTTTCTGTGTGATTAATAGCAATGAACAGAAGTGTTTTTTTTGTCACTTCCAAGTGTGGATGTAAAAGACTTCAGCTTTTGTCTTAGGACATCACACTCGTGAGCTGCTTGTGTTAGAGAAAGTTGTCATGCTGTGAGTTCAGCTCTACAGAGAGGCCCACTTGGTGGATAATGGAAATCCCCATTAGAATCCACAAGACTGAACTTTGAAGTGCATTTTCATCCCTTTGTGGACTGAAGCCCTGGCTGGCTAGACAGCAACCTCATGGGTCTGGCTAGACCCAGCTCAGTTCCCCTCTTAATTTCTGACTCTCATAAACTGTGAGACAATGCATATTATTGACTTGAACTTTAAATTTTTGAGATATTGTGTTACATAGCATCAGAGAACTAAACTACCTGTAAATTGCTCAGTTTTTACTTTTGGTTTTATAAAGTGTGCCTGAAGTTCATTCATACAATGAATTCTCAGTAATGGATATCTGTTCTTAGGGTCGACTCAAGAAAAATTACATAGATTGGCCATCTTTCCACAAAGTAGAAGATTTTACCATTTTTTTGCAGTCTTGTTTTTCCTTAAGTTCATGACCATGTTTTTAATGAAAGAAGGGAAAGGACATTAGTGCTTATCATCCTACTGTTGTTGGACAACTGTTCCCAAACAGGGGACAAGAGCTGGCTAGGGACAGGAAGTCACTTTTTATCTTTTAAAGATTTAATATTTATATTTTAATCTCAAACTTATTATCAGTGCCTGAGCTACAATTTATTCTTGTCTTTAATATTGTTTGACAAAGTATACTTTTTTGAAGCTCCTTTATTTACTAGTAGGTAGTTTCTCCCACTTACTGACTTTACCCTGAGTTAGAATCCATAAAATTCATCAACTCTGTTTTCATTGACTTGGGCCTCTCTTGAGGAAACCTAGGGCTTGGTTCTAGAAGTGTTGTGCAGTGTCCATGAAACCTAAACAATTCAATTTTGTCATGGCATAGTACTGGAACAGTGGATCAGTGTCTCCTTGAATTTTTTTCCTCACTGAAGAGAGGAACCTAGAGATCCCTCTGATCTCTGGACCCTTGAGGCCCCAATTCATCTGTGACTTAGATTGACAGCTGTTAGGATTTGTCCAGTTATCAGCAGCTAAAAAAAAAAAAAAGCTCTCAGACAGGGGTTCCCCCCATCCTGTACCTCGGGCAGCCTTTCCTGGTATTCAGATATACTCAGAAACAAACACCCACCTTGGGATCAAGAACAGATATTTCCTCTACCAATCCTTTCATGCCTCTCATGCCACCCTGCGTCACATTCACAGTGATTTTTCTCACCACTGTCTTGTTGTGTTGCTGCCTGAAGTTCTTAATTCTTGCCTGCTCCTTAGGTGTCAAATCAGCCAGTGTGTCATTCAGATTCATGGAAGAAGCACTAGCACACAGGACAGCAAGGACAAGCCAGGACACACTGTTGGCTCAAAAGAACTAGGGACCCTCAGTGAGTAAAGCCCTGCCATATTGATGAGGGCCACCTGACTATGCCGTGAGGCAAAAGCCCGACATAGGGGAACTGTCCTGAAAAATCAGAGGTTCCACAGCTGGCTCTCTTTGGACTCCCTTTTGTTTTGGCTGATTTAATAATTAAAGTTTTAAAAGTTACAGAAATTGTGCTTGCTAGAATATCATCCATGGGGGTGGTTGTATGATTGGTTTTTTTATTAAACAAAGTAATTGGTTGCCATGCAATTTGATGACATACTGCCAATTGGCTGATATTATAATACAAATTCTAAAATTAGATTATTAGGAAAATTTTTAAACTCAAACATTTTACTATGGGCTACAAGCCATGGGGAATCTAAGCATGACTTTCAAGATTGGGCCATTGTGAAAGGTCTTGCATATCTGCCTTTATTAAGGGTGGATCCTGCATTCCTCAGGTGACTCTCTGTTAATTAAAATTTATGGCTTTGCATTCTTTAAGGGCAGGTTCTGCAATTCCTAATAATAGTTACAGAACCCCACCTCCCTTTAGATAATTTGGCAACATACATTATCAACTAAATCTAAGAGACAAGGAAAACTAGTGATTCCTGGTGAAGGACAGATACAAGTGTTGCTCTGGGTATCTTCCCCCCCTGCTGACCTACAGTAGAATGCTGACACCAATTTGACCTTAAGCTAATAATTCATTTTATGCTCAGAGTGAAAATAGAATAATTAATTATGATTTCATGAAACTAGTCTACCTGCCATAATATAAATTAACCAATCATAATAACTAACACTAGTAGAAAGATGCTGCCTTGGATTTTATAATCACCTATGTTAGCTAGCCTGGCTGAAGGTCACATGACCCCAAGCTGCTCTTGAAAGAAAAAAAGTCATTGTTAAGTTCCTGATCAATGCATGTGCTCATGTAATCCCACCCCTTTCTCCTTAATGTGTAAAATAAAGGCCTGCTGAGACTTCTTAAGCAAGGACACACACCAAACCCAACTCGAGTTTTGTAACCCTGGACCCCCTTCATTCGCTGACTTCCGTTCCATCCTTTGGGGACCTGGCCTTCAGTCATAGCTGGTCTTCGGCACCATATGAACTCAGGAATCTTTTAGGCCTGTGGCAAGGGGAGAGAGCAGTAGCTGTGTTGGAGGTCCCACCCACATGACCTGGTTGAAAGAATATCGCCCAGGGAATGGATAGATAAACCTGGGATGGCACCCAGCTGGGGATCTTCTTCTGTTTTTATTTATTTTATTTAGTAACATCCACAAATACAATGTGCACCAAACAAAACAACCCTCTCTTTAGTCATATTGTGTTGGAGCTTTTTTGTTGTTCTGTGGTAATAAAATATGATTTTCATTTCAGTGAAGAACTAACTAAATCTAGGCTTTAGCACTAGTGTGTCAAAGGATACCATGCCATTGATCTGCACTGAAAATTTGTCATTTTCCAGATAATTTCTCATTTGATTTTTTTTTTCATCAAGACAGTGGATTTTTCTTGTAGCAGTAGCTCCTCAATTGGAGTGAAATCATATGATTATGCAGCCTTGAACAATCTGCTTCATTTCTTTGGCAACAACTGCCGAAAGGACATTAACTCCAGGGAGCCTTCATCAGGCTTGAAGTGCTGTGACATCTGGCATGTTAATCAGGGATTTTTGTAAAGTCAGTGAAAAAAAATGTCTCCTATGTATTTTTAAGAAAATTGAATACCATGGACCTTTAAATATTATCACTCTAGCAATTGAATAACCATGATCAAACTCTTTGTCTATTGAAGTGAAGGTATTATGGGATTCCCTAAGATGTTTAGGAAAAAAACATCTTCCTGATATTGTGCAATAAATACTATTTAGTTCATCTTAAAGGAAGATTAAATTTTGTTACGGAATTTTTTTTAAATGGAATCTACAATAAGCACCGAATATCTATATAATCAGAAAAAAGAAAAGCCAGTTAACTGAACTGATGATATATATTTGTGTTATGTTTTCTACAAATTCCTACTTTATTTTACTTTCATATTTTATATTAGTATACTACATAATTTTTACTGTTACACAGTATAAGTAATAACTAAGATATATACAAATATGTCTTATACCATGCTCGGAATAAAGTGCTTGTGTGTTAAAGGCAAAGTAAAATATTACACTTTTCCAAAAAGCAAGCAATACAATTAGCATGTAATTCTTAGAGTCATTGAATTTTAGATTGGATTTGGAGGTTGTCTGAGAGATCAGCTTCTTAAGCATATTCATTTTTGCAGACAAGAAAAGAAAAAAAAAAACATTGAGTTACCTGCTCGTGATTTCACAACTTGCTAGGATTGTGTGTTCCTCATATTCAGTGCTTCCTAATGACCCATAAATTATTTTTCCTAAATATCCAGATACAAAAATTAATCATATGAGTAAATTCTTCAACTGTAACTTAGCAAATAAATGAGATTGGTCTATTATGCACCAGACAATCCCTTGGTTACTCTTTAAATCTCAATTTGTAGAAGGATGAACTCTATGGAAGAGTGGACACAGACATAGTTGACTGGAAATCATTAGAGTTTTGCTTCAATCATTCATTCTATCATTCATTCATATAATGGTTACATATAGATTATTTGTCCAAGTGTCATGCATTGCTTGAGGAGCTGAGGTTATAACAGTCTATCAGTACTTACATAAGAAGAAGATAGAAAAAGAATATGCAGACAAATGAATGAATAGGCAGGGTACTTACCTGTGAGAAGAGGCAGAATACACCACCCAAAATGTATCATCTTAGCTCATGTGTAATTTTGAGTTAGAAACAAGTAAAATCTAGGAGACCCCAAAAAAGGAAAAAGCTCTTTTACCTTTCCTTCAACTACCAAAAACATTAGGTAGAAGCAGCTACCAGAAAGAGAGTTATTATTAAAGACTTTTTTTTTTTTAATTCCAGAAAGACTTATCTGCATTGCAGGGAAATATCTGTTTACCAAACATTTGCTCTTCTAACCTTGTGAGTTGTCTTCTTTTTTGAAGGCCCAGAACCATACGGCCTTCTTGGCGCAGGATGGTGCATAAGCCTTACTTGTCTGATGGCCTTTGAATCTTCATTTTTTTTTTTTACCATGCTCTTGTACATATGTAATTAGACCTTTTCCTCTCTTTAATCTTTATTATGTCACTTTAATTATTGGACAGGTCAATGAACCTAGAATTAAGGAAGGGAAAAGTTTTCCTCCCCTTAGTTTTAACACCCTGCTAAAATGTAAATACCCACTCTGAGAGATTCTGTATATTCTTTTAAGTAGATGATAAATCGATTATATTTGAGTGTTGTATATTTGCAGAAATTTCTTCAGTAAGGGCATTATTTACCCTTTCACCACATTACACACTAAGATATCATAGACTTTGCAGTCAAACACACCTGAATTCCAATTCCTGTATCTTATTTGTGACTTAATTTCATAAACCTGTAAACTTGTAAAGTGGACTACACATTATGCCTAGCCATATTACTTACCACTAAATGCTATTTTTTTTCCTTCCATAATTCTTGTGGTTAGAACCGTGTTAAGGAACTGATTCAGTTTCTGAGAGAGACTTGAATATCTCTCCCACCTAAGTAATCTTTTTCCACAGCCTACTTCTATTAGATATATAGTGGGAGTAGTTAGCAATTTTTTCTTCTATCTGAGGACATAATTGAGTCTTCACTAGGTCTTTTCACCATTTTATGGGTGATCAGACTAGTTAATTCCATGGGCACTTGTCCTTTTCTTATATCTTTTGTCATTTGTTTGATGGTTAGAAGTAGTGTAGCGTGGAACAAAATGTTGATGAAGTAGACATTTAGTCCGTGAAGATTCAAAAGCACAATGACTGTCTATTTCCACAAGAATGTTTTACTGCCTTCCTCATGGTAGAATATATCCAATGTCATCAGTTTGTCATCATCTAGCTGACTGATTTTATTGAAGCAGGATTACATGCTGATGATCTAGATTTTGTTATCACTTCTGAAAAACTTGGTGATAGTTTTGACTTGTGGTAGACAGATGAGTCTTCATAAAGACAATTCTATAATGTTGTGTCCATGAATATTCTATGTCCATGCCTCCATGGCCATCCATCTTACCATGAGCCCACTGAAAAAGTATTAAGTTGTTGGAAAACCTATATCCAGTGTAGATAAACATATCAATCAGATTATTAATGGCTTACTTCATTGTGGAAGTGTTTTGTTGAGTATTTCTTCCTAATGTCCTTACTTACAAGTCTTTAATCTTTCTTCTTACTAGTTCATGATCATTAGCCAAGTATCCATTAGCTACAGCCCAATAATTGGGACAACTCCTTACATCATACCATCCATCTTTCTAGGAAAAGTGGACAATGAGATATATGGCTGATATTCTGTCTGCTGAAAGGGTTCCCTTCAGTCTATGACCTTCAGAATCTTTCAGGAATGTGGCTTTTGGATCTGTGTTTGAGCTTTAGACTATTTAAATCATCTATTTGTCTGTGTCATGTGGTTTTGATTATAAATACTTTATGGCAGCTTTTAATATCTAATAGTATATACTTCTTCCCTGCAGCTTTCATTAAAGATATTACTGCCAATCCTGGCTTACTTCTTCCTCTATGTGATTTTTTAAAAATCATTATCCTATTAAATGAAAAAAAAAAGTTCTAGACTCTATTTAGAATTTCTTTAAATTTGTATATTTTGGTGTCAATTATCCCCAAAGGGCCTGATGAACTTTTTTCAATAGGCACAGAGTAAGCTTTTTGTCGCTTTGTTATATGTACTAGAGATCAACCGAGGACCTATGACTCTTGGGTGTTCTATTACTATTATTTAAATTATGCAGTTACACAAGCAGCGAGGATCTTCAAGACTTGAGAAGATTGTTTTCTTGCTTGAGTCCTTTGCCCATTTTCCTAATTAAGGAAATAATCACTTCTCTCTCTCTGTCTCTCTCTCATAAGTTAGAAGTATGTAGTTTCAGGGTTCTCATTTATTGTAGAATCTCATCTTTATTCTCAGCATAAGACTGAGGTAACCCCCTTCTTGTCTGTCAGGTCAAGTCTCCCCTGCCTCTGCTTGATCTCTCAGTTCCCAAGCTCAGAATAAATAACCCTGGTTCATTTTGTTATACTTTAGAATTTACAGCTGTGTATATGTATATTACTAAATGGATTGTTCATCCTTTGCCTACCCATCTAATGTTATATTGACTACTTGTCCAGCCCAAAAAGAATCCAGTTTTCTGAAAGCAGATTCAGAGTATAGCTGACTAAGAGTAGTGGCCCAGTCAAGTACAGACAGACTGAAGCTACAATTTTTCGAAGAAAATATTAAAGCATAATAAACACAACGATGATTAACTTATAGGTGTTATTTCCTGATAAGTTACATAGGAGAATGCAAAATTTTAGAAATAGCACTTTAAAATTGATTTCTAAGTATTACATTAGTGTTAAAGTGAACTATAGTTATAATCAAAATAGGAAAGACGTTTGAGGTTTTTGAAGTATTGAAATTTGCTCTCCTGGTTTTATGTAAAAACAATATTTACTTAGTCAAAGATTCTCAGGAAATTAGAGGTCCTCCATTGAGAACAGTGGGCCTGATTAATTTAAGCCTAATTAATTGCTTAGATTAACATTCCTGACAATGTAGAATGTAATATTTTAAAACATATGTATGTCATTTCTGTTATGTTCTTATTGCTCTAAGCAGTTAGTAAAAACAAAAATCCCTTTGTCTCAGTTATTTTTCTTTTCCTCACTTCTACCAAGTGTTGACACTTTCCAGATTGTGGCATTAACATTTTATCCTTTACCCTCAGATTTATCTGTTATCCCTACAGGTGATGTATAAAAGATGAAAATTAAACTGAAATTAACCATAATCAAAACATGATTTCACCATAACTCAGTACATATTCTCTAATGAATGGAAATCCTCTGTCTTAATATCCTGAGAATGAAAGTAAATTACATGGAAAAATTGCCAATAAAGAAAAGGGCAAATGAATGAACTAATTGCAACTAGAGGACAAAATATCAGTCTATGAATATTTCAGTATTATTCAGTTATTAAATTCAAGTTGCTACTATTTGACATAATGCGTGTTCCAGTGAATAATAGAAGGCAAGCACTTGTGGTACAAATAATACTAATTAGAAATTTTGTTGAATATTGAATTGGTTATTTCAATTTGGTTTTGATGTTTTATTTATATTCTACCTATGCTCAGGTGTACTTGGAAGTTTAATATTATAAAGAATTATTTTTCTATTTTTTATCTTTTTGCATCCTTCCAATAATTCTGTTAGAAAACCATTTACCCTTCTTTTTCTAAAACAGAAAATTGAGATTTAGTGAGGTTAAGTGACTATCTGACACCAAACTGGTGCGTATCAAAGCAGGCACACATCTTAAATTTTCTGGTTCTTTTAGTTGTATGATGATCATGCTAAAAGAAATACTATAGTTAGTTGTAGTGCCACTTTTTCAATTCTACTAACATTCATTTAATGCGAATTAAGTACTGAATGCTGACTATAAACCCATTGCTCAAGGTGTTGAGGGTAATCACAGGCTCTCTTATCACAGATAGATAACTTCCATACAATAGGGAATGAACTGTCTCATTAACACTTGTGTTGGGTTGGTATATTCTTCAGTAAAGAATTTTCTCTTTTCATTAAGCTTACAAAAGCAAAAGAAGTGTCATCCTCTCTGAAAAATGTGCAGAATCAAATTTCAGCCCACATTGCTTTTATTATGTACCTATGGGTAGGTGAGGAAATGTCAGTCTATGCTAGGTACTAGTCTGTGTACATAGGTTTTTGATTTGTTTTGCTGTTCCTTAAAAAAAAAAAGAGTCCAATAAGTCCAGTAAGCATTCAAACCTAAGTACAGTTATCTGCCATTTGCTATATTTCACACAACTTTAACCAGAAATAAAACAATTGTGCTCTTCATTGTGTATATATGACATCAACTAGTGGATTTTTCCAGGTACCACTTTTTGATGCAGTTATTTATTAAATGAAGAGGAGGTCGTTTACCTTTTTGGGGGTTGTTTGGAATATGAACTCCTAGTAGGTTTTCACAAGGAGCAATTAGTACATACATATTTCAAGGTGACTTCTTTATCATTTGGGAAGCAACTTATTTTTGAACTACTAATGGTAATTACTTTTCTTGTCCTCCTAATGTAGTCTTAAAATAAATAATGATTTCAGAACCCATTTGGTTTTATAAGTACAATTTCACATTTTGATTAAGGTCATTAAAATTATGATAGTTGAAAATATTTACTCATAACCAAATGTTTTTAGAGGCCTTTCTCTCAATCTAAGCACAGATTCTCTGAAGCATAATAACCTGATAAACTGCATACAAGAAGTGTAATTCTATTTATGATCTTGTATGGAGATACTATCAAAATTCTAAGCTTGAGACCCTTCATCAAAGTGAGATCCTTGCTGAAAAGACCTATTGGTTCCTGCTGGCCCTCCCATTGCCTTTAATATCCAGATGCTAATATAATGACTGAAAAGCATTTGAAACATTTGTATAAAATACAATTCTGGGATCATGGAATTCAGTATGGATTAAATCATATGCCCCTACTTTTAGAGACTGTATTTAATATCTCTTCTGTGATGCTTGGGTAAAAGAGTACACTAGGGGATATAGTCTTTCGATAACCACTCATATGTGCATGCACACACCCACACACACTACAGATGTCTGTCATTATCTGAATTCAGCTCATTCCTGAGCTCTGTTAATACAAAATTTTTAATGCATTAGGAACTTTCATGTTTATTATTTTTAAAATTATAATAATTGCGTCTCCTTGGTGGTACAAGGGGTAAGTCTCAGCACTATGATACAATCTGCAGCCACTGCAGCACACGTTTGATCCCCAGCCAGAGAGGTGACCCACATGACACAGCAGACTTCTCCTGTCTTGCCCACTGCTCCCCTCAGCAGTGTATTTCAGTTTATTTGCTCCCTACTCTCTCTCTGGTGAATCCTCTTACCCCCTACCCACATTCCTGCCACACCTCTGGCCTACACCCCAGCTCTTGTATGCATAAATAACAATATTTTTAAAATAATAATTTATCAATCTATTATATATGAAAATAATCAGGCTGTAATACAGTCAGAAAAGTGGCTTTGTGAGAAACAAGAGACATATGTTAATTATCACAAAAGATGCCCTCACTACAGTCTTCTGTCTGAAGACATTTGCCCACCAATCAGAAAGACAGATGGATGTAAGAACAAGTTCAACAAATGTCACAACAATACCTGTGATAACAGGTATTTTCCTGCCTGGTCCCTTAAATTTTCCATATGCCCTTGACCCTGTTGGAATGTGTCTTGAGACTTCTGCTTGGTCATGGACCCAAATATGATTCCTGTATCTATGTGATAGGGAAAAAAAAAAGTTTTTTGAGCCCTTTTGCCTGCTCCATAAGTATTCTGATATATACTGAGACTTTATTTGTAATTACATTTTTGAAAGAAAGCTTTCAGCTTGTATCATGGTCATTCTCATTGCATTCTAAGTGATTTTGTCTTTGTGGTGTTTTCCTTTCCAGTTAAGATTGATATCAAATATTCTGGGATGTTTTTTGATCAACAGTGTTAATTAAGTTAACTGAGTGCTTCCGTAATAAGCATGAAAATTTGCTTTGCAATGTAGTCATTTTATCAAGGGTTTATCACAATCCACTGGGAAAAACTGTTCCTGCCTCACTATCCAAGATAGATATTGCAACCATGATCTTAAATTTATACAGATTTACACATTTTTAGGTCATTTGATTCATTAAGTATTTCCTTTGAAATTCTGCTCTTCACTAAAATCAATTTCCGCCAATTTCTTCTTCCCCTGAGTTCTTAATGTTCAACACATTCTGTTGCATGAATATGATGCTTGGGATGCTTGCTGGTATCTGTGATAATTGTGGCTATTAATTGTACAAGGTCTCTGGTTGCTGCAAAAAGATTATATTGCGCTCTAGTAGCATGATAAAGTATTTTAGAACTGAACACATTTTCATAATTTTTGTTTCCTTTTGTAATTGTATCCAAGTTTATAACCGTTTTGTCCTTGCCTCTCTATATATGATTCATAACATTCAACTTTTCTTCTAGCGTGTGAGGTTTTCGAGGGTTCTTAATTCAATTACCTTTTCTGAGCTTTTACCCTGTGAGGAAAGGATTTTTTTTTAAACTTACAGTGCAAAAGAGATAATGGCCACAAAACACAATACGTTTAAATGGCAGAAGTGTGAGACATGATCCTGTTCAAAGAAAAGCTAAGAGGTGATGACAAATTCATTTTACATTTTCTTAGACTCACTGGCATTTGCATTTAGATTCATTAGTCTGCTGTTGGTTTGAATACAGAATTTTGAATACACATGATTACACGTCATTGAAGCTTATATTCAGACGGAGAAGCTTCAACTAGGGAGAACTGCTGTTCCCATTCATCACTCTTTCAGCAGTAGGATTGTGTAGTCACACCTTTTCCATGTAATTTTGCAGTACCTTGTCACTGTGGGCAGACTGCCCTTCCCTAATCATCCCTAGTCTCTGAGTCTGACAAGTGTCTTACTTGGCCAGGTATTTGCATATATAATGCACACAGAGGCATGAATGGCCTGTGTGTGATTGTGCCTTTTTTCTTGTGCCTCTACCACTGCCATGGAAAGAATATGCTGGACCATCACAGTGTTGCCAGCAGGAGCATGACTGATGCCTACATCAGAGACAACTGAGCCTGGTTGACCCTAGATCAACCTTTTCAGTGAATGAGCCTATAAGAGACTAGCAGAGGCATTCAGCAAAATCTAGACTAAAATAGACAAACCCACTAACTTGTGAGTTAGATGCACCTTTGTTGTATGCTATTGAGATTTAGTTTTTAGTTTTTCTTTTTTTAATGCAGAATTATTGTGTGACTATACCTAATTTATATAGAGGAATACATATACATAATGGAAATATAGTGTTATAAAATAATTTCTTTCATGTGCTAATTGAGCTTTATCAGATATAATGGAATCTAATTTTTTCAATAACCATGTTATTTAACTTTTATTCCTCCTTTTTAAAATTTCCATTTCATTATTTAAAAGAGATGGCTGCAATTAATTGAAATATATTATATAACCATTAATGGATGTGCATCCACCTTACCATTATCATTTTGCTGTTTCAGTTTTCCTGGACTCTTGTTTGTTCCATGGCATCTAATATTCTGTTCTTAAATGTAATATTCAATTTGGAGATCCTCTTACTGTGAAGCAAGTGTACAAGAGAAGCAAGACAAAACCCAAGACTGGGATGATTTCACAGGTAAGGATACAAGAAGCTACTTATAGATTTAGAAACTTTATTATTTACCTGCACAATGAAAAGACGATTTCCTTGCGATTCTTGTCTCACATTGCAAGAAAGGCTGATAGTGAAACAAAAGGGGCTGGAGGACTGAATGTGATCTGTTGGACAGACCATTGGTAAAGAACCAGATATAAAAAGTGGGTTTCTTTACTGACACTATTTTGAGGCAGTTGAAAACCTAATAAAAACTCAGAGATTAAGAGAAATTATGAAAACCTCTCCATGGTAAAAAATAAAAGAGGTAAGAAAGAGATGGCTTTGCAGAAGCTCCTTCCATACTTCCCTTCCTCTCCTTTTCAAAGGGAAACATAAGAGCACCTGTAAGACTCAAATGAACTGGTGTTGGAACTTTGTCTGTATGGATATGTGGGCGCTAACCAGAGCAGCATGGTGGAGTGGTTTCCCTTACAGTTAACACCTTACCTGTTTTTGTTGCAGCTCAAAGTTCACAGACTATGGAAGTGTGATGTGTGCCCAATTGTCTATGCAAAAACAGTAATGGCCTCCTTTAGTTGTTATCCTCAGTGACTGCACAGGAAATATAGTGATGTCTTTTTTTGTCTATTGAAGTAATGTTGCATTCCAACATTATGTTTCAGGTATACATCACTAAAATTTAAATGTGTATCTGCTGCATTATGTTCACCTCTAAGCCCATCCTTCACCATACTGCCATCTTTCTTATAGTAGACTGAGCAACTGATTTATGGCTCTGAACTGGTAATTGTCTCTCCAGTGATTAAAAATATACAAACTCTGGTGATTCAAGGTCTACTTTAAAACTCTTTTGGAAAGAAGAGTAATTTTCTGCTTGAAACCTAAGTTAAATAAATATGGACTTAAATTGAACCATGCCACATGTAACACTAACAATTCATCCTGAAGCAAATTCCAAAGACTTTGATATTTAAAAAGCAATATCATTTGATACTATTACTATTTTATTGTGCATATGTTAAAGAGAAATACTGACAAATAATAGTTTGGAATTTATATGTCAAATACTATTGTGATATGTGGATTATTCATGACCAAATTTTGTTTCAGAGTATATGAAATGTTTTCTCATTAGGTCAGCAAAAATACTCTGTTTGATGGGTGCCTGCCATTGTAGATATATCCAAACACATAGAATGTACAACACCAAGCATGAGCACTAATGTAAACTATAGGCTTTGGGTGACTAGGATGTGTCAGTCGTTGCAATGAATGTGATACTTAGGTGGGGCATGTTAATAACGGAAGAGACTATGAATGTGTGGGGCAGGGAGTATATGAGAAATCTCTCTACCTCCTGCCTTTCAATTTTTTTAAAGATTTATTTATTTATGCATACAAGAACTTGGGTGCAGGCTAGAAGTGAGGGGGTGAGAGGATTCCCCAGAGACAGAGTGGGGAGCTGAACAGGCAGATTTACTGAAATACACTGTTGAGGGGAGCAGTAGGTGAGATAAGAGAGGTCTGCTGTGCCATGTGGGTCACTTCCCTGGCCAGGGTTCAAACTCATCTTGAAATGGCTGTGTATAGCTTCATAGTGCTGAGACTTAACCCTTCATGCCACACCTTATAATTTTGCTGTAAACCTAAAATTTCTCTGACAAATTACAATTTAATCTTAATCTTAGATTTACTAAAATGTATTTTGCTTTAAATATATTTGCTTTCATTTACTTATAAATACAGAAAAATATATATTGTACTAACTTTTTATGACAGTCAAAAATTATCTCTTTTTTAACTCTGGGATATTTATGAGTTTTTCATGAACATACATCACTTAATTTTTCTGAGAGGTGAAGTAATTAATTCTGTACAGTTTCTGCAGAATGTTTCAGTTCATGAGTTTATCAAAACAGCAATTTATATCTTTTACACTCCTTTCTATAACACATAGGTAAATGTGAAAATATCCCCAAATATTAGTGCTAGCTTTAATGATTTAAAATAACTATTCTTGAAGAAACTTTGCATAACAAGGTTAAAATTAGATAATGGTTGTTGCAGAGATGTTAAAAATAAAGATAGAGAAAAGAGTGTTCTTTAATTATACATCAGCAACAGTTTCCACACTTTATATAAAGACTATTTCACAACTTTCCTAGAAATATTACACTGAAAAACTATTTTTTTCTTTCACCTTGAAATAAAACTATGATCTTCATTTAGGGATCCCCTACCTCCTCAAACTACACTCTTCCATTATAACCTTGTCTTGTGTCTCATGCATTTGTACCTAACACTCTCTCAATCACTGATGTCAGAGATAAAAATGGTACTGGAATCCAAACATAGCTTTCTGGTTGGGAAAATTATATATTTTAAAATAATCTAGGACAGAGAGTACTCCTTTTGGCATGGTGCACTGGTGTTAATCTTGCTCTGGCAGGTCATCAATGAACAGGGTGTTTTCCTGTCCTGCCCCAGTAGGAAATGTTGCTAATGCCAGAGCAAAAAGCTCCCTAATGTTCGTTCATGCATAATTCAACATGTGTCTTTCTGACTTCTGAAGACTGTGTCTATTGTAACAAAAGGAAAAAAAATCATTGAAACAGAAAATACATGTGATAAGCAAAATACAGTGCTCTGCGTGAGGCAAGAAAATAATATTCTTATATGTTTTTATTAAAATGCTACTAGGAACACATCCTAGTAAAATCCTATCACAAATGATAATACATTGAAAATTAAGTCTTTTTCCATTGCATATCCACAATACCTCCTTCCTCAGAGGTAATGCCCCTAAGAGATTTTTGTCTCATTTCTGAAATGATATTCAGTGTGTTTGCATACACACACACACACACACACACACAAATATATGTCTTCAAAGGAATATATTCTAAAACAAAAAAGGTATATATTGGAAATATTTTGAATTAATGTTCTTTATGTTAGGGTTAATATAGATTACCATGGACATTTATATATATAAATATACTTCCACATTTATATATATAAATGCATATATATAAAATTAATATAAATGTATATATATAAAAATGCGGAAGTATGTGGAAGTATATATATATACATAAATACATATATTTAAAATATTTTGTTACCATTAGCTAAGCTCTTTTTTTACTCAATTTGCTGAGAAAAATTTAACATTACTTGTAATAATACTTTAATACTTTACCAGATTCCTATAGGGGACCTATTAAATAAGACATTAACTTGAATGATAATAATGAATAAAGCTAATTGAGCGTTCATTGTGTACTAGAATCTTTCAAATGATTTAGCTGTATTAATGTATTTAATCATTATAACAAAAGTCTACTGATATTACCGATGAAGGAACTGAATCACAGAAAGACAATATAACTGAAAACTCACACAACATATAAAGAGCAACGTTTGGATTTCAATATAGATCATCTGACAAGCTTTTATATATTCTGTGATATTAACTCTCAACATTTAATAACTACTTTTTGTTATTAATCTGAACACATTATCTCAAATATACCATAAAGTTTTAAAAGGAAGGTCACATATGTCATCTTACAAAATTTCATAATATTTCTTTTATTTTTTTCACCTGTGTGTTCCAAACACAAATGACAGAGAACTCTTTTTTTCCTCAACCATAATATATTCTGTATGAATTACTTTCCACAACCTATGTAACTGTCTTCCTAATTCTTTCTAGTAGAACTTTCAGAAATATAATTTCTCTGGGGCTGTCATGACAGCCACAGAGAGTGCTGGGGTCACCTTACGTACCTGAGGTTATAGGTTGAGCTTCTGGTCTCATACACATCCATGGGGAAATTGGCTTCCTGTCTCTGTGTTTTGTGACTTAGCTCTGTGACTCCTGGGGTAGCTATTGGACTCTTATTCTTGACTTCTCTTTCCCTATTACTCCCATCAAAACAAAGATTCCTTTAGTATGTTAACTCTGCTTGAACCAAGTCTCCTTTCAAAGGAGTTAGGATTTTACAAAAAAAGTCTTCATCAGTGTTTTGGAATTGATGACCCACATTATCCTACTCAAAAACAATGTTCTCCAACAGTGTCCAGTGCAGCTGTGCTTGACCAAAATACTTCCACATACAGTTTCCATTTGTTCCATCGCAGAAGTGAAGCAATGTTGGTGAAAAGAAAAATAACTATGATTTTGAAGGTTATTTTGGTGGTGGGGGTGGTAGTATCTCAACTTCTTTCAGAGATCATGTTCAGTTCTTATCACTATAATTATTTAATTGTAAGTATTATTTCTCGAATTATGAGACCATTAGATTTTGTCACAAATAATAAAAGTTATATGAGGGAAAAATGGGAATGCAGGGCAAGGGAGATGTTCCTGAAGTTGTTTTAGAAAAATATATACTGATATACTCCTTTCACCTCTGCAGTAAGAATATATATCTTGCATTTTATTTTCAATCTATTTTAACTATGGGCTATTTGCATCCCTTAAGATGCACTTTCAAGGTAGGCCTACTTTGTAGATTTTTCAGAGGGTACAAGTCAGGGGACAGCATATACATGGTTGGAATTAGATTTTAACTGCTTAAATGATTCTCTTTCTCAAAGATTTATGTATACACATTTGATTTTGAAAGTAGTGTTCCTATTTAGCTAGTTTATTATAATTATTCTGTGGTCCTTAAAGCTGTTCACATACATTTCCTTTATCTGCTGACAATATGTGAACAGATATTATCCCTGGGACTTCCTAGTATGATCATGTCAGGTGGGAAGGACTTATCTCAGCTTGGGTCCCTGAGTGAACTCCATGAATGGCTTCTCTGCTGACCTGAATTAGGTGTGGAATATGAGAGAGAAATAAACCTTTATTATCATCTTAATCCACTGAAACTTGGGAGTAGTTTGTTACCCCAGCATAAGAGAGCCAGTGTTGCCTGTTCTGATACACATTCTTTCTCTCTTCTGAATAGATCTTCAATGGACCCTAGATTATAGTTAAAATTTTTATTGAGATATCTGACTGGGAACTTACTAGCTTCATCATCCTTTTTCTCATATTTTGTTTTAAGTTACATTATCCATATTTCTAACACTTTTTCTACTCCTATGAGAAATTATACCTGCTGCTTTGGCCACCACTTATTTCTTTCTGATGGCACATGGGTCATCTCTGATTTTATGATTTTAGTTGTGCTCTCAGACAACCCCAGCAGCTTTTATTAAGGGAGCTGCCACTCATTATAAGTTTGACTCTTGAAACTAAGAAGCATCTTGTATTTTATGATACACATGGTCCCTACTCACATCACTGCCTGTAAGGAGGAATATATCAATAATTTGAGAAGCTTCTCTGACCTCACAAGAAAGAGATTTTTCCCTTCCCCCATCTTTAACATGGACGAAGACTTTTCTCTTTCATTTGAATTGGCAACATTTAATATATAAATATAATATATTCTTTGAGAGGTTGATTTTGCAGAATCTTATGGAGTTTATTTTAACACCATTTAAAAATAAGGTTTGTTTATTTATCAGAAGGGGAGGGGAAAGGATTGATAAATTGGGTAAAAAAAGGATTAATTGTATTGTGATGGACAGAAACTTGATTTTTAGAGCTGATAATACAGTATAAATAACTGTCGAACTTAATTTAAAAAAGACTGCGCTACTAGAACTTACTTCTATTGAGGGACACATACAATAAATATATGATATACAATAGGCAGAAAAATACATAGATAACTATATAAATAAAAATAGGGTCCAGATGTAATGTAGCTATTGATAAATCAGCTTTTCACTCAAGAACTTTTTTTTAAAAATTTATTTTATTTATTTATGCATACAAGAACTGGAGTGTAGGTCAAAGTTGCAGAGAGCTAAGAGGAATTCACCAGAGACAGAGTGGAGAGCAGAACATTTTTGTTTTATTTTTTTTTTGTGTGTGTTTTATTTATTTTTAATTTTTTTCTTTATTTATATATATTTGACATCAATTGTAGTCTCCATGGAATTCCCAACACCATTTCACCAGAGTGCAGAACAATTTAAATTATGACTACTAGGGAACAGAAATTTTGTATGAATCATATCTTTAGAACCTATAGTATCATGAGTCATATTTATTACTCAAGAAATTTGCCTCTCTTGAAATTACTCATTTGTACAATTTTGAGCATTTTAAAATAGTCATGTAGGTAATCTTTCCAGCACCCTGTACTTTCTGGTTTTGACCTCCCTTTGTCATTGATCTTATCCTTCATCATACCTCAGTCTCTCATTTCCTTGAAAATATCCTAGAGACTGTGTCCTTGCTGAAATTACAACCACTCCGAATTTCGTTTCTTATATGCCACTCTCTAACTACATTCTCCTCTTTTATCTTTTCAATTTACTCAAGTATCTAGACTGCAGATTTCCTTTAATACAACCACTCCCTTCACTCCATATTCATATTTCACTATTCTTTACAAATCCTCATCTTTTACTCCCTCTTAGCTTAAAATATGGCCTATAATTGTAATGTCTTGTATGTATATACGCTCTATTCTTTTTTCTTTGTGCTGCTTTTGTTTTGCTTTACTCCCTTAGCAAAACACAAATCTTGTTAAATTACACTGCTCTCCATGAGGCTTACACCCATGCAACATAAGGTTGGAGGGAAATGCACAATAATGTTAACTTATCTCACTTTAAATTCATGATTTTGAATAACAGATGGATCATTTAATTCACCAAGCATTCATATTGTGTATCCTTAATCAATTCATATTTCCTCTCCTCTAGAGGACTATTTCTTTTCTTTTGTCCCCAAATTCTCAGTATTTCTTCATCCTCATGCATGTAAATTCCCACTTAGCTGAGAAAATTGTCACAATCATGACCAAACTTGTACAGAAAGATGCTACCCCATCTAACCATCTACCAATATAGCACCTTCATGCCACAATCTTCTTTCTTCCTGTTATATATTGATTCATAGTGTTTCTATTTAAATACAACCTCTCTGCTCATGTATCACATCCCACCTCTTGTCACCTACTTGATGTCATTGTTTCAGGAATCTTCTCCTTTCCATCATGATTATTTTATTTGCCACAGAATCATTATGCACACACACATATTGTTATTTCTTACTGTGTTTTCTGTCTGAAAATAATGTTTCCCCGTTAGCTTCAATTTCATTTTTATAAAGATGACACAGAGCATGGGAAGATAAATCACAAATCAGGGGGATTAGATATAAAACCAGAATCCTATTTTACATTATAACTGTTAGAATGGTCATAAAAAGGCAGGAGAGAACAAATGTGGGTGAAGATGTGGAGAGAAGGGAACTCTGTACACTGTCCATGGGAATATAAATTGGTGCAGTCATTATGGAAAACCAGATAGAGTTACCCAAAGTTTAAAGATAAAGCTACTATAGAATTCAGCAATCCTACTTCTGGATATATATTTGGAAGAACAGAATCATAATCTGATAGAAATATCATGTTCATTGCAGCACTCTTAACAATAGGCAGGATATGGAAACAACCTAGGAGACTATTTATATGTGAATGGATAAAGAAAATGTATACTGGCACACACAGTGCACTATTATTCAACCATAAAATGAAGAAAATCCTGCCATTTGTGATGGCAATATGGATGACTCTGGAAGGCATTATACTAAAGGAAATAAGTCAGATACAGATAAATACTGATGGTGTTATTTATGTGTGGTACCTAAACAAACAACAATAAAAGCCAAAATCAGAAATATAGAATATAATGATGACAACCAGAGCTGAGGGCTAGAGGAAATGGGGAGAAATTGGCCAAAGTGCGTAGTTGTAAGATAAACAAGTTCTTAGGTACTAACGTACAGCGTTGTGACTATAGTGAATAATACTGTATTGGATTCTTGAAATTTGCTGAGAGTAAATCTGAAGTGCCTCAATACACAAACACTATGTGAGCTGATGGATGTGCTAATGAACTTGATTATGGTAATCATTTCACAGTGTGTGTGACTATATATATATATATCAAATCATCATGCTGTGCATTTAAATATATACATTTTAATTTGTTGATTATATCCAAAAAAGCTGTGAAGAATCACTATTTTAAATTAATTGCTTTTTAATAGAATAATATCTGTTCCAGATTCAGCTGCATTTGCACATTTTTTGTTTTTATTTATTTTTCTTGATTTGTATAGTTTTCTTATGAAAATCTGTATCTTGATTTTATATTGAAAAACTAATTACTGTCCCATGAAACAACTGGTTAACTTGACATTGCAAATTTACCTAATGAAAAATATCCTCTTCAAAAGATGTATTTGTCAAGACGTTGTTAGCAGACTTTACTTCATTTTTTTCTATTTTCACACGTCCATTTTAGAAAATTTATATAATGTTAGAATTTGTTCTTCATTCTTCTGTATATTTGTTCAAGATTTTTGCTAAATATGAAAAGTAAATTGATCTTAATTACTATAAATGGTATACATTATTCTATAGGCAGGAAATATCACATTTAAGTCATGTGCCTATCTATATATAATTCAGAGATATCTTTGGTCAACTCAAAATAGAGTCTTGCTAACTTACAAACTAAAAGTAGAAATTGTTAGGAAAATACAAAATGGGTAATTCTTGTTGCATAATATTAGTGGCAGATTACTGCAAAGTTTTATGAATTTTTTGCCTGATTTTCCTTATGTTCTATTTATGTTGGGTATATGCTTTTTCAAAATTTAGTTTACAAAATTGTTACGATGCTTAAGTAATCCTTGTTCCCAATTAATAGAACTGTGTTTTTTTTTTTAACCTGGAAAATTCTCTAAGATCCTTATATTGATTAGACTATAATTTACAAAATTATGTTATTCCCTATTTGTATGTATTCAATATTTATTTATATATTTATTTAAATATGATGACATGATATATAAAATATTTTGAGTACCTTTTGAGATTGTTTTTAGAGTTAAATTTACAGTGAAAGAATTAGCCTGATGAAATTCACTGTGAATTATTCCATCTCATTGGTTTTATATATTTATCTGTATTAGAAAAATCATGTATACAGCACATCTAAATGTATGTACATACATGCATATATACACACATTTAGTCCTCTAGCAAATTCTGTGACTCACCTCTTTTTAGTATTATCAGTCTTCGGCAGTCATTGGCACTTTTATTTGTAAACACGACTTTTTCCCCTAGAAAAATAGACAAAGTAATGGATGAAGTCATAGTCTTAAAACTGAAATAATACAGTTACTTTACATGAGTTTTTTCTTTGAAAACAATCACCATCGGTGACTGTGTTTTTATGTTTCATTTAAAATATTTCAGTGTGCTTTTTAAAAGTTGTGTTTTAGAATCAAATTTATGTGTGATACAAGAATTAGCTTATTGTTAGATTTTGTATACAAAGGTAATTTAAATCATCTCTATATTTTTAGAACCAAAAGAACTCTTTGAAATATTAACTTGCTTTTCTTGGGAAGCCAGTCAGTTTGAACTAAGAAAATAGTAAACATAAAAACAAAAGAATGAGAAAACTTTTTTTCATATATTGAATTGACGTGTCTGTGGAATTTTACTCATTTGTAGTATACATTGCTTTAGGAAGGTAGTGGAGAAAACTTAATTAGGGATCATTGTTACACATGTAAATATCGCTGACATTATAACATAAATTCAGCCCAAATCAGAGTCTTCTCATTAGTATATCATTGGTTCTTTCATTCTACCAGTGGCCTAAAAGGCATGAATTAGCTACTGGAATTATTTATTGATTTCTTCTGTCTAGAAAGAAAGGAAAATATTTCAATGGAGCCAGTTCACTAACACTGAAGTTATTTTTCTGACAACTAGACAATATTCATACTGGTTTGTTTAGAAAACCAATTAAAGTAAGTTATCAAATCAATTGCTAATCTCTTTCTGGTGTAGTCAAGTCAATACCATGCCATTCTCTCTTTAATTTTTTTGTATCTTTATTTTATGAGAGTAGTCCTGTAGCATGTTCTGACTTTCTGTATTTTCTCTCCAGTCATGGATTCACTGGACTGGTAAGCAGGAAGGACTTGTCCTCAAATGATTAGTAAAACATACGAGTACCAGAAAATGAAAGATAAGTTCCATAAAACTTGGAAGCTTGCCACCTTTATTTTCATTCTGGGAGCCCAAAAGTCTGTAGCATGTCAGGTACTTTCTTTAAAGTACAAGACAAATTTCTGTTCCTTTTGCTGCTCATGCATAAAGAGGTACAACATTTGAAAACCTGTCTGGATTTTGGTGGGAAGAGAGACCATGTCTTGGTGGGCTGCTCACTGCAGTAACATGTACACTCTTAAATCACCCATGACCTTGAGTGGAATCCAGTAGGAGAGGGCTCTGTGGAGAGGGTATGTCATGGTGTCCACTATCGATAGCCCCTTAGGTCTTAAGATCCGGAAGATCCAATGGAAATTGAATATTTGTGGTAACTATTGCCTCAGTTATAAACATTTAAATATTTTGCATTTTTATTACTCTATAAGTTAACCTGAATTTTCAAAAAGGCATATATAAACAAAAATGTTGGTTAACATAGAATAAAAGGTATAAAAGCAGGATTTGGTTTGTATAAAATAAATTTGCTGTAAGATACAAATGACAGTCCTATAAAAACTAACACTGGTAGCTTCCAATTGGTTAATTAACATCTAGAGTCAATAAACAAATGGCTGAATATTAGTCAATTTAAAGTATAAATTTTGTTAGTCATTATAAGTTTTTTCAGCAGTACACATTGATAAAAAGTTGAGAAGTCAACTTTTTCATACTTTTCTTCTGCTACTTAGTTCTTTTTGTTGTAATTTTCCTTGTGACCTAGATAGTATGCTATATGACAGTAGATAATGTGATAGAATGGTTAAGATTGTGGACTTTGTAGTTAAATTATATATATATTCAAATGTTAACAGTACTTTTTCTAAGGTTTTTTTCATTATTTTATTTTTTTAAATCATATTATTTTTTTATTGACACAACGTTGGTTTACAACTCTGATTGTGATTTAGGGATATATACCTCTTCAGATGTATGTTACTATACTACCTCTAACACCAAGGCACCCATCATACTCCAATATAGAACTTTGAGTCCCCTCCCCATTTGACTTACCCTGCTACCCTCCCCTTTTGTAGCCTCAATTCTGTATCAGGTTTCAAAGGTTTGTTTTGTTTTAGTTTTTCTGTTCCTTTATTCTGTTTCTTTATATTCCACATCTTAGAAGTCATTCCATATTTGTCTTTCTCTTTCTGACTTCTAAGTTTGGTGGCCCTTAGTAGGTTTTATAAGTTCTACAAACCTCTATTCTCCTAATGTAAAAATGGATCAGAGATTGAGATGAAGCCTAAATAAAATAAACTATGTAATGCACTGGCTATACAAAATCTTCAATAAATATTAAGTATAAATATTCAGGAGACTATATTTTAGCTTCGTCAAGTTATAAAATCACAAGACCTTGATAGTATTTAATTAGCAGATTTCTGTAACTTAAGGTCATATCTATAGAAATTGAAGTGAACAAAGAACAACAATATAGTCAAGGTTTATGAACAAATTATTAAGGATCAGTTACATATTAATGAATATGCCTCTTTTTTTTTAACTGTAAGAAGTCAATCTCACTAGACCTCCTTTTAAAAACATTAAGTTAGACTAAGGGCTAATGTATATTATTTCATAGTATCTTTGTGCCCTACTACTTAGTTCTTTTCTTGCAAATTATATTATTTCATATCTCCCTCAGATTAGGGAATTTGAAAATTTAGACATGTAATTTATATAAGTAACAATTTAGGTTGAAAAAGGCTTTCATCTTGTGTTTTGTGAAAAGCCACAACTTTTTCAAAAAACCTTATTCTCCTATCAATTCTATCAATGTAAATATGTGTTAAAGATAATAATATTATTGGAAATTTAGGTTCATTTTCTCTTCTAATAGAAGGCAAAACAAACAAACAGATCTTCTTGGGATTTTGCAGTAATTACAGATGGTCTCAGAGCAGAAAATAAGTGGGTAATTGCATTTTGAGTTTAGAGATCACAAACAATTATTACATTTGCTTCATTTCACTGCCTGTCTTGAATTGATACAATAAACTAGTTGGGGAAGATTTTGGTTTCAAAATACACTGAAAATTTTCAGTCAGCATTGATATCTCTAAAAATGCACATGTGATGAATGAATCTTGTGCTTTTAATGATGACTGCCGAAGTGGCCAACTAGTGCTCATTGTGAAGTACAAAGTTGTTAACAAAATCAGCTTGCATAAGACTTTCCATTGTTTTCAAATTGTGAACTGATTTCTCATTTTTGGATTTCACTGCAAGAGCTAAAATTGGCTTATTGATCATAGTCTGTGCTGCTTTTAGTGATTATTTGTCAGAAAAATCTGACTTATATGTTAAATGTTAACATATAAGTTTGTGAAGGATGAGAGGACATCAATAATGAACCCAAGAATAAAATGCATGGTATGAAGTGAAATATTGATAATCTGTAAGATATAGATAATATTGTGATTAGTAATTTCCATTGAAATCCTTATAATGAATGATTTCCAGTACATTCATAAATTAATATTTCTCAAGACTGTACTCCAAACTATGGAAAACATTAATGTATTTATGAATGGTAAAAGAGTATCACAAATATTCTTTTAAAAATTAGCTTAGCTAGAGACAGGAAAGGAAAGACTTCTGGTCTCTTCAATGCTTCTACTAGTCTTAAACTAGATCTTACAAACTCAAATGCTTGAGGGAATTGTGCTGTTTACCTAAATGGGTAAAAAGAGGAAAATAACAAGCAATAAATATGTTAATGGAACCCTATGCCAATTTTCACTGCTGCTTATCACAAACAGCCTGAACAGATCATACTTTTTCAGACTTTAAGTCATTTTCTTGAATCTGCAATGTGTACTGCTTCTGTCTCCCATCTCCAAGTAACTCAAGAATATCCTGCACAACATTGTACTTTTCTTTGAAATAACCAAAAGGATTGTATTTTCCAGTTCAAATGCTCTTTGCCTCTCCTTTACTATTTGATATGAATTCCTGTATCTACCATTGTCTCTTAGCCTTGACATAGTGCCTTCCATCTCTGTTATTCTTTTATGACTTGCTACTTTTCTGTTGAGTTTTTAACTGCTTTCCATTCAAACAACATAACTGTCCTTGAAATTTGAATGTTTTTAAAGTAACTGAGATTGTTTAGCTGCTCTCTGCTTCCAAGATACAAGATTTTTCTACGTTATCTTGCACCTAGGTCTCAATTAGACCTCAAATACAAAACAGAAAAACACAGTAAACTTCCATTTGGTATATGAATGTGTGTTGCTGTGTATTTAAACAGTGTGGGCTAAAGCTAGTGATTTGAAAATTCAGTGTGGTGTTCTAGAATGTATTTATTCCTAGAGTTAGAATATTGCTATTGACTGACTTTGAGGTGATTCTGCTTTATTGTTGTAATATCTCTTAATTAAATTTCTACTAAAATTGTTTCTAAAGACTGATAGAAACACATAGGTCATTGTCTACTTTTCTGAATAAAGACAAGGATGTATATGTAGGGTATAGCATAAAGTTCTCTTGTATTTCATTTTATATGATGGTATTTTTTTTCTGGGTCTCTTTAAAAACACTATCCACATTTTTATTAAATCATAGTTAAAAAAATTTGGATTTCTTATTGCTGAAGTACTTTCTATTTCCCTGTCCTTTTCCATTTTTTTGGTGTGCCACAAAGTTGTAAAACTGTTCTCTTAGTTTTTGTGTTCATGAGAGTTCAGGTTGTGAATTAAAGTTTTAGTGTAAGATCCAGTTTTAATAACGGCTCTGCCAATTATCTATATCTTGATTAAGATACTTAACCTTCTAAGCTGTAGAGAGAATGTAATACCAAGACCTATGACAGATTTGAGAAGATTAATTTAAGTAATGCATGTAAAATAGATTACAAAATGTATATTATGCAAAGTAGTATATAGCACATAATCATTCAATGAATGTCAGTAGTTGGAAAGATAATACTGTTTCTGCTACTGCTGCTTTCTCTTTGTTTATATTGTAATACATTTTCGGTGCAGCTACCACCTATGTTACGTCAAACTATAATCATTTCTACTCATAATAACTATCACATTGTTCAGTAAGGTCTTCTGCAGTGTATTAGAAACTATGCAGGTGAAAGAAAATACAGCAGCATGTAAACAGACAAAAATAAGTCTTTTTGAAGCATAAATTTGAGTTCTTGGGTAATAATGCGAAAATAAATGTTAATCATGTTTTGTTTCAGGTAATGATAAGTGTGTCATGGGGGAAAACAAAGCAGAATCAAGTATAGATAACCAAAAAGCAATGGTGAAATTTTAAATGACCATGGAGGCCCTCTTGAAAGGGTGATATTTGGATAAAGAAAAAAGTTGAGAAAGTACTTATATCAGTTTCTCAGGAAATGACATTTTTGGTGTTCTTACTAAGTGTAAAATTAGAATAATATCAGAAGATTGAAGGCATCAGGGTGTGGTTGGACATAAGTTCTACTACAATATAGACCAATACCTTACTTTGCTTTTCTTCAAGTGAAAGAAGGAAAAACAAGCCAACAAAATAAGAATGGAAAGGAGGAGTTCTGAAATTGCCCCCCTCCAATCATCTACCTCCAACCAAGAGAGTAAACTAAGACCATCACCATGAACCAGTGGTTATGACAAGAAGTGCTGCCATTAAAGACTAAGGATGAGAGTGGTAGTCCATGTTATATTCCATTTAACTTGTGTTCTCACATCTGAAAAATTGGGATAGATACTAAGAATGAATGTGAACCCTCAGATTTAACAAAGCAGGAGTCCCAATAGCATTGGCTATTCTGTAGACAACTTCAGAAGTCCTGTTTTCCATTCTTGTTTGTCCTTTTTTTCTTTTGTTAGCCCCTGTCTATTTTGCTTCTAAGGACATCAAGGTTTACTAATTTTGCTAGTTCCCTTGAATTTACTGGTAGTTTTAGTGATTGTATTTATTTGTTTCTATTAATTTATCCCTACCACTAACATCTATTATTGTGAGACTTCCATCATCTCATGAATGTTAATGATAGCAGCTCATTAACCTACTTCCTTTAATACCATTTTATATAGACTATTGAAGAAATCCATTCATCATAGAATGTCTTAGTCATACTACTTCTCTCATCATGTTCCTGGAGGACTTGGTAAATGGTGGCTTTTGGACCCTTTCATGAATCATAATCCTTGTTGAGTATTTTGGGCTTATATTAAAGCTTTCTCAGCCTCTTAATTCTTTGTCATCTGTCTGAGTAACTCAGAAATTTTGTCTACCTTTGGCTTTCATTGATAAAAATGTGGAGAGTTGAGAGAACAGAAGCTGATGTCTTTGGTCAGTTAAGTTCCCTATGGTTGGAGATACGTAAGACACACCTTCGTGGTTGCCATTTAGATGAATAAAATATAATACATTAGTTCAGAAGGTGGAGAGGAGTTACTTACAAATTTAAATAACTATAAGGATAATGCTGGCAATATAAATGAGCAAAGTAGGCAGTCTGGCTATTGGAAGGAAATACTGTTCAAGCTTGAAGTGAACTTGGCTTCTTTGTTGGAAAAGCAACAGGGTTTGCTGCTAATGGTGAGGGAGTGATTGCTGAGTGGACAAATTGAAATTGAGTGTTGCCAGATCTTCTGATGTTTTTTTAAGAAGCTCAAATATAGATATTTGTATGACATGAATTTTACATACTGAAAACTAATTTTTAAAAAACCTATTGGGCTAGGGTAATAAATGACTCAAAAAGTTGATTTTACCCTCAAGACTTTTGCGTATTACTCTATTTAATGATGTTAATAAAAATTGCTTCTCAGCTTTTTGGCTAAGATCAAGTGTAATGATGTTAATAAAAGGTTCATTCTTCTCACCTTCCTCTGTGATTATGTATCTCAGAGAATATTATAGCCCAAATTGCTCATTCTGCACCCCCATGTGTGAGAAGGGATCATTTTATTACCTGCCTTTTTTTCTCTGTTCATCCTAGTACTTGAATTCCTTGCACTTTATACAAAGATAAAGGGCCTACATAATCAAGGTAGAGTTTCCTCCTGTGATCATTGTCATGGTCATTGCCAAGGAAGAGTCCTACCCTTCTCTACTGTTGCCATTGATAAGCTCTTTAGAGTTTTGTTTTTTTTGAATCCTTACCAATGTTCTTCCCTAGACCTGTTGCCACTGCTGCATATCTGTTACCAATTCAACTTGAAGACTAATAGTTTTATGTTATTATACTCTTTACAAATACACATTTCACGTGTGTGCCCATAACTTGTGAGCTCTATTATTTTGCAGGTGGACAAACTGACAAACTTGTAAATTTTTTGCCTTTGATCTGCATCTCTGTTATATCATGTTTTTCTAAAACTAGGTAGGCCTGAGGATTGCAACGTTAGAATGTGAGTGTTCTTCCAAGTGAGAGTACATATATTTTAAAATTAATTAATTAATTAATTTTCTTACATTATTGCTCATTTTTGTATAGTATTTGGCTTCTCCTCTCAGGAGCACATATATATTTTTTTATCTCAATCTTAAAAGAGATCTTAACCCAAAATATATATGTGAAAATTTGTGTTCTTGGTGCTTTGTTTCCTGATTCAGAACTTCTTCTTATGAGAGATCTGTAGTTGGAACCAAATACCTTTAGAAAAATTTCTGTGCTCTCTTTTTCAGAGCATGGCTTTCTCATCCACCGATAACAGACATTAGGGAAGTACATTTTCTCTCCTGCACACCCCTCATACCCTGACTGTTCCTTTTTTAGAATTGGTTTGTCAAACTCAATAAGTATATGATTATATCATTCTGCCTTTATTTGATTATCTATCTAAGTAAAGAGCAGTTAGCTTAGGACTCCTTTATGAACATTATCTTTAACCCCTACAGTCCCTATTTTAAGTATTTAAGTGTTTATTCTGAATGCTAAAATCAGTTCAAAATGAGTAATATTATTGCATGTGTAGAAATGAAAGACTCATTCTTCCATTTCCTTATAAAGCAATGCTGTGAATCTTTATTTACCATAAGTATGCTATTGATGTCTTTTAGTGCATTAAAAAGGTCTTTTGTGAGGATTTAGAGGTTAAATTTAACTCTGATCTTAGAATGAGCCAAGAAGAATTATTACTTTCTTTGAGAAGTTAGTTGTTTTTATCTTAAGACCCTGAAAAAGGAACTGAATAAATGCCATTCTCCTGGATAGCTTGGAGCCATTCTATGAACTCTCCAAAAAGGTTAATGGTATTTATTTTCTGTTAAGCTCATGTTGGCTCCACTTTACTTTCCCATCTTTTTTCCCCTTTGACTCATTTTTTTACTCTTTTTTAGAATTTAGTCTTACCTTGCTCTACATATGTGTTTCATTGTGTATCTTTTTAAAGTTCTTTCTGGACAAAAAAACATATAAGTAAATTATTCATAAAGTCAGCACTCCCCCAAGTAGCAAGTTCCTAATCATATTAAATAGCCATGTCTAAGACTTAAACATCATGTCAGATTTCATGAGGGTCCTTGGTCTGCCTAACTCAAAGAAATATTACCACAGATAGGATTAATTTTAGAGTTGTTCCCTGAGTATATGGGCTATTCATTGAAAGCACATCACAGAACCAATGCTTAGAGTGGAATTTGGTTATGAATACCTGCAGAAAACTTGTGTTCATATGGCTGCAGAAACTGACATCACCCAATCCCTGTTTTTCACCCATATCAGGATAGTCCTGAGATGTGACTTTCTGGGGATAAAAAACAAACTTCTTTAACCTTGACATTTTTAAAGCCCAGAATAAAGTATGGTTCTTCCATTCAGATAGGTGTTACAGAGGCATCCCCAGAAAAGAAGGAGGTACCTTGTTCCCTACCCCGACTTATCTAAGGATGGAGATGAGCAGCCAGGTGAAGCTATGTGTTGGGAAGAAAGGTTGGCTCTTAACTACTCTTCTTAAAACTAAGGTCTTCTGTGAATAATAGTCTGTCATGTCTATAAGGCTACTTCCCATCATTACCGCCTAGTAACTCTTTATCGCATCAGTCTTTTGTTTATTTTATACTGGATACACCAATCTGCTTATTTACTAGTTTAAATGTTTAACTTTTTGTTTTCCATTGGTTGCAGCTTCTTGAGGGAGTGAATAAATTTGTCCCTTTGAATGCCTTATCTGCTATTTCTCTGAGGGTCTGTTATATAGGATCTCAGTCAACACTGTTTATTGTTATTTTAGTAAATTAAATAAAAATGAAGCAGAATGGCTTATACAAAACAATTCTGGCTTCTAAACTCAGTGATATTTTGTCACATTGGTGACTAAGTCTCTCAGGAAGAGCTTCTTTTCAGTAGCAGGTTCAAGGAGGACTGGGAATGTTGAAAATTTCTTCACTTAGTAAAATATTTTTTTATTTTTCTTTTTTCAGGAAAAATTTGGATCTATGAAAAATATCTCCATTAATTTTATAAGCCTTAGCTATGTGACACCATAGAGCATTATGTAAGATTTACTTTTCAATTTGGTAAATCTCAGTGGTTACACTTGAAAACACTGTGTACTTTTCACTTGAACCTCTTAATTGAAAATTATATATATTTGGCTTGAGTCTGTTATTTTAAAATTAATCTCAAACCCCTGAAACCTAGAGTTATACAATATGATAACATGAATTAGAAAGTCATTTGAATGCAATTCCCTTCCAAACTCCATATTATTCAGTTTTTATTCCTGTTTTACCACACATTTGATAGTAGAACTATTTCATGATTTAACTTCATATTATATTCTTTTTTTTTAGATTTATTTATTTATGCACACAAGCACTGGGGTACAGGCCAGAGGTGTGTGTGTGGGGGTGGGGGGGGTGAAAGGATTCACCACAGAGAGCGCAGCAGAACAGGCAGATCAACCGAAGCACACTGCTGAGGGGAGCAGCAGGCACAGCAGGAGAGGTCTGCTGCACCATGTGGGTCCCCTCCCTGGCCGGCAGCAGGGATCGAACTCATGCTGCAGTGGCTGCGGTCTGCTTCATAGTGTGTTGCTTAACCCACTGCGCCACCAGGGAGGCCCCAATTTAACTTCATATTATATTCTAACTATAAGTGAGATACTTTGTGAAAAACCATGAGATAATAATAATAATTGAATTTGCATCATGTGCCAGCTATTTTTCTAAGTACATTGATACTTAATTTCATTTATTCCTAAAACAAGCTTCTGTGGTAGTACTATTATTGGTTCCATTTTACACATGAATGGACCTAGGTAGAGTTGAGAGATAGTGTAGAGTCAGTCTGAATCCAGGTAATCTTATAAACGGCCTTTGTAGCTTTCAGAAGAGAGAAGGAAGAGCATTTTCATCTTTCTCAGCAGATTTACTGATGGACACCACTCATTTGTTTGTGTAGATCACAGTCTGGGCAGGTTGTTAGGTCTTTTGCTCTGGGGGTGTCTTCCAGGGTCTTCACCTGCCCATACTAGCTTTGGATGAGCCATTTAACCCTTCTCTAAACATTTCTATTTTGTTTGCTTTTTTTAATTACAAAAATATTGCTTACTCTAGACAACTTTGTAAAGCATAAAACATATATTTATAAAATATTTTAAATCTCTTATAATCTACAAATCACTAACAATTATTACTTTTATTTCAGATTCTATGTCACATCTTCCCTTTTTAAGTAGATATTTTGTAGTCCTGTATCCTTTTTTGTTGTTTCAGGTCTTTCTAGCAGCAATGCCAAGTAAGGCTAGATATGCAAGAGATTTGTTGAGGGAAATATTTATGCAAGGGGAGATCCAGAAAGGAGACGATTGAAAGACTCTTTAGATGGTAAAATATCTTTAGATCATGATCCAAGTAATGAAGAGCATCAAGGAAAAAGGATAGAATAGGAAGTGTCGGCCCTCCCCTGGTGGTGCAGTGGGTTAAGCAACGCACTGTGAAGGAAACCGCAGCCACTGCAGCACGAGTTCGATCCTTGCCGCCAGCCAGGTTGGTGACCCACATGGCATAGCAGACCTCTCCTGCCTTGCCCGCTGCTCCCCTCAGCAGTGAATCTCAGTCAGTTTGCCTGTTCTTCTCCCCTCTCTGTCTCTGGTGAATCCTCTCACTGCCCACACCTCTGGCCTGTACCCCAGTTCTTATATGAATAATACTATTATTATTAAAAAAATATTAAAAAAAAAAGAATAGGAAGTGTCCATCTATAGGGCAGTTCTGAAAGTTTCATTACAGTGGTGGATCAGATGTAGCAGCTGGATTCTATCAATTATGCTCAGGGTCAACCATTATCATCGTCACCAGGATCTGCCATATTGTACATTAAAGCATCTATTTTTCCATGCACTTTCAAGGAACAGCTACTCTGTGGTTCTCATGGTCCTCTTAACCTGAGGATAATATGTAAGAGAAAGGTTAGTTATATGAGCAACAGCCTGTATCCCTGCTATTGACCTTTTGCTAACCTTCTGAGGCCTGTGTATCTGTTTATCTCCATTACTATCTGAACAGTAGGAGAATAATAACATAATGAAAATAAACACTGCTCAAAGTGTCTCCATTTTATTTAGTTGGTACATATTGTGAAGATAAATCTTATAATAGGCTAAGTAAGAATGAGCACCGTATGAGCATTGTCATACTGTGTACAGCAAGTTAGAAATACAAATATGGAAATAAAGGAAATCCAGTTCATGCAAGTCCAGTTCAAATAAGATTCATGATCTATGGAAATGGACCCTGGTTAAATTTTTCCACTTGTTTTGTATTATTACTCTCTTAAATCATACTTTACAGATCATTTTCTATAATGTCTTCTTAAATGGGAACATATTTATTAAATAGTAATTCCCAATGATAAAATTCATTCCTTACCAAAAATATTATAATCTTTTAAGGTATCATTGTTATATTTGCACTGATCAAAATCATTTTATGGAAAACCATTAAACCATTGGTGTGGTGTGTATGTATGTGTATACACACACATTGTCAGTTATAAGCCTTATACCTCTTCCTACTTTATCTACACTATACATATTCTATACTATGCAGTGGTTTTCTACTATACTATATACTATACATATTCTAGAGTTTTACACTATACACATTCTAGGGTTTTAATTACACTATTGTTTTGTACTAAATTGCTAATCCTCATGAGGAAGTATCTTTTCTTTCCTCAAACAGATTTAATATAGTTATATACAGGTGTATTCCTAGGTCCTTTATCTATATCCAGGAAATAAACCCAAGTTAAACTATGCATTACTTTTTCATATCATCAAACTCAAGGACAACATTAATGGGGCAACTGCTCTATAAAATTAAATGCATATAGCTCGTTTGTTGGAGTTACCTAGGAATACATTATATTTGAAAATGTTTTCAAGAGTCACAGTAAACTGTAGAAGTTGAATTGAGCCAAAGTAGATTTTATTTTATGAATACAATTTATACTACATTCCTTTTAAAAACGTCTCTGAGATGTGGTGGTAAATTTCCTCCTGAGTTAAGTAGAAAAAGTCTGTCTTATAATTAGTCATATTTGCAAAAAATAGTAAAAATTGCCACATCTTTTCTCACATGACTTGGTTGCTAGACTACAGTTAATGATGTGTAATCTATGAAGGTGTGGGCACTCCCTTAGTATTCTGGCAAGATGTTTCAGTTAATTATTCCTCCTTATAATTTATCTTCAATTTAGAAGGTAATTCCAGTGGCAAAGGGTTTATGAATAAAAATAAACTTTGCTTCTGGTGTGAGAAAATATTTGGGTCTGGAAAGAGTAACAGCAGAGGAATTCTGGGCATTAGGGAGTGCAATAGGGTGAGCTGTGATTTCCAGAGTGTGCTGCTTTTATCTTTCTTGCTTATTATTATTATTTTTAATAAATTTACCTATATTTTCTCTGGTATTTTTCAGATATTTATTCCCCTTCCCCATCATTCATGTCCTCGTACTTCTTTGTTAGTGGGCAGAATGAGGGTAATTCTGAAACCTGCACACTCTAAATGGGTTCTGCCATCCACTGCATAAAGACAAGACATATTCTAGTGTGTAAGACCTTTAATGGGAAGGAACTTTAATACAACTAGTGTGAAATAGAAGAGAAGAGAAAAACTGTAGTTTAAAACTTTTCCATGAAGCTCCCAAAGCTATACCTCCCTCATGGGTAAATGCCCAGCCAAACATGGTTGGCCAAAGCAGGCGCACTGAGGCTCAAAAGCTTGTCCCAAATCTAAGACACCCTCTGGTGGGCCTATAGCAGATGGAGCTAGCTAAGCATGAAAGGAGAAAAGTTAAATCTAAATCCAAGTCAAGATAAAGGCTGCCATTGTCAGCCTCCACACCATTCTCTCATCCATGTCTCTGACTCTTTCACATGTGTCCTTCCATGTTTCCCAAGTCATTGGTACAAGTCCAAGGCTGAGAAGCAAGCATGGCTTCTTTCTCATGTGTCTCTTTGCGTCATGTGCCTCTTCCAGATCTTGGTCTCCTCTGCTTCTCTTCACTACTCAGCTCTACCCTTCCTTGGGTAGAACAGGAAACCTATGGATCTCACACTGGTACACCTTTTCCTCTCTTTCTCTTACCTCTTGACCTCAGAACCCTCAGGGTGTTTGTTGATATTCACTAGATTTTAAGTGTTTTCTGTTGTCAAATTGTCAATTATATGAATATCTGATATTTGTTTTTATAATTCTTACTATTTTTGCTGCATATAATTTTTGATATTTTTCCATTTTGTTGAAAGTGGTTGCATTTCATTCTTTCTCATGGCTGTGTCCATCTTTTTGATCCATTCATTCATTAAAGGCAACTTAGGCTGCTTCTATGCCCCAGCTATTAAAAATAATGCTGGCATAAATATTGTAGAACTTGTGGGGGGGTATTGTTGATGGTTTTATATTCTGTGGATATATGCTTAAGAAAGAATGCCAGGGCATATAGTATTTTGTTTGGGCCTCTTGTATCACGTATTCTGGTTCATTTACCATTCCTTTGAATAGATATATTATGTTTCTCTTTTTTTTTTTTCCTACTAGAATCCTCATGAAATGAATGTTATTTCTCTTTAAGTTTCAGGGAGCTCTTATGCTATTTTACCTTATTTTTTGTTTTTTCTTTCTTCTCTACCTTGTTCTATTCTTGTTCTCCAGTACTGTGTTTTGAAATTCATTAACTCTCCTTTGCTTCTGTTTGTCTGTTAAGTTTTAATATTATATTTCCATTATATTTTCTTTCTATTATATTTCCAGAAATATATGTATGCATATCTTTCATTTGTATGCTGTTTTTTCTCTTCATTTTTATTTTGTATGTAATTAACAAGGATAACTTTCCAATTACAGTTTTGTAATTGTTGAGGTAGTTGGGGGACTGGTACCAGCAATGTGTCTAAAGAGGACCAGGGCAATAGACATCAAAGGATCATCCCAAGTTGATTCAGAAAATATGAAATTCATGCTATGAAACCTTTCTTTGTAGGGGGTACCTGTTTTTTTAGCAATCTCAGCTGGGATAGGAGGGTGACAGGTATTTCATATTATCTCGGCCTAGAACTTCGGTAGTATTCTCTTTATAAAAAATTCCAGGTATTCTGACCTGATTCAAGCTAGAGCTTTTCTGTGTTATGAGCTTCAGATTCAAGCCATTAGTCCTTGTTTTGTGTCCCAACCTCTGTAGTTCCCCAGCAATTCATTTTGCATCTTGGGTGATTGCTTGTGCATCCCATTATCTGATACAGAGCCAGGCCAGGTATCAGAAGCCATGACATTGGCATGTGTCCAAGCCCAGAGCTGTAGGGTACTCTGCACTACAGTCACTTAGCCCTCTTGTGGGTTATATAAACTAGTTACTTCTTTAAACTAAGTTCACTTAGGGTTTTTTCCTTCCCCTTTCAGTGAGGCTGAAGCTACTATTGTGTTTGCTGATAATCTGTCTTCCCTTCAGGGGTTTTTGTTCTTTGTTTGTTTGTTTGTTTTTAATCAGGTTTGCTGTGCAGGTCTGGAGGAAGGGAGCCTGGTGTCTTTAATCTGCTGCCACCTTGCTGAACTCTCTGTGGATTCTTTCTTTTTACCATGTGCATAATCTTATTATTTTGTCAGTCACTACACACTACTTCAATTGGTTTGAATTTTAAATAAAGTACTCTATTAACTAGTACTGAGATTGCTGGTGTAAAAAGCAATCTGTATGTGACCTTAATGTAATTAGAGAATTATGTGATGACATAATTAGAGTTCTGATTGGTTTTATTTGATTTGAACAGGCAGTGATCCACATCTCAAAGATGGAGGGAACATAAAGCATTCCTGCAGCAATCATAATACTGCCTGAGTTTTACATTTAACATGATATGTGACAACTTATATTTATTTAAAATAGTTTCCTGAAGTGACAGTTCAACAAATCTAGCAGGTGAAAGGACCCAAAACACCAAACACATTTACATTATGTCAATAAGCCAGACAACTTGTGGGTAGAGTTTTCCATCCTTTAAGATTACTTAGGATACCCTCAAACTTCCAAAACTAACTTCTGAAAGCTTAAATCATTTCTCTAACATTGAATGAATTTACTGGAGCTTTTTTTGGTTTGCATCCTCAGTATTTGGGCTTATGCTTTTACAGTGTTTTGCTTGTATATTCAGAATTGAAATTCACTCCATTCTCAAGATTTTGGAGAGATTATCCTTCAAGAAATAAAAGAAAGAGTATTTCATGAAATAGTGACTGAAAGGTATAATGATGAAGTGCTGGAGTTGGTGGAGCAGAGGTAATTAAGTAATTAGAAAGTAGATAATTTCTACTGAATACTTCACAATGGTATTCTTGCCACATACCATCAATCTGGTTCTTCTAACTCTGTTGCTATTCTTTCTTTGTCTTCAGAAAAAAACAAAAAACAAAAGCAAATTTCTATCCTGCTCTCAGAAAAGTTTAGTCACAACTTGTTATAGCTTCTTTGTTTTTTTTTCCCCCTAATACTAATATCCACAAGACTCAACCTCTATAGAAAGTAGCTTAGTAGAATAATTGTCCAAAGATATTTCCTTTGTAAGGTAAGTTTTTGTTTTTGCTTGTCATATGAATTTTATAAGTGAAATGCTCTTAGGTGAATGAAGTAGAAATGGTCTAATCACAATGGCTGAGTTTGACATTCCCCAGCTGGGACTGCAAAGGACATCTTGAGGTTGGGGATCGACCTAGTGCCTAGCAGATTGATAGCTTTGTCAGTATCTAACTTCAGAATATATAGAGACCTCTGTAAATGTAGAGCAATATAGGAAAATCATTCAAAGACATCTTCCTTCAAAGGACCAAAATATGTGTCAATTACTACTTTTATATAAAGTGAGTCACTTCCTTTTGTTTAACAAATGGTAAGTATATTCCTGATCTTTGCAATTTTAGTGAAAATCTGTTTATTAAGTGATAAATTACTTGACTTTTAATGTTTCACCTTCATAATAAAATAATATTATATTGGTATTTTTTTAATACCTTTAGGTATGTTTCCAGAAATAGTATCCATAAAATGCCCTATTTCCAGAGCAGAGTCATTGACCTAGAACATCTGACTGGTTTTGTCTGCTCAGAAGTGCCTCAGTAGTTATAACAAAGAAACAAAAGCACTTAGAAAAATTCTGCCCATGGAGAATTGAAAAATTATTTAAAGTGAATCCAATTGCATAGAGATTTTTGCTTTCTTTCATACACTACTCATCCCCTTTTAAAAAATTCATTCTCTGAATATATATACATGCATGCACACACATTTAATTCATTTCTGAAAATGTTTAAAGTATTTGTTTTGAAAATAATATACACTGAATTTATGAAAATATTAGATAGTGTTACAGACTTTGTATGCTCATAGTTTAGAAATGGCTTCATATTTAAGAATTGTTTTACACCGTTGCTTAGCAACAGTCTGGTCACTCAATTCAAAAGCTATTTCTAAATTACAAAGCCTTTTGTGAAAAGGAAATCAAATAATCTAACTTTTTTTTCTACCATAGGAAAAAATGTAGCAAATGTATTTTGTTTTGCATGAAGGGGCTATAGCTTTAGATGCTGAAAAATAGCTTTATGATTAAATTATTTATTGTGATATCTAAGTCTTTTTATTTAAGACATTAATAACAATGAAGTCAATTGTTCCTCATTCTGTTCAGTTGCTAGGTAATGAGACATTCAATTTATATCCAAAAGGTTAAGTGTATGTGGAGAGCCTACTGTTTTAAGAAAAACTGTATGAAAATGTGGTTCTTTGTTTTCTGTTTTTGGATTGCTTTAAGATGAGATTAAGTAGGAACTTAATATTTAAAATGCGTAAAACATGTTATATATATATTGTTATGCATGTTATATAGAAAGTTGTATTCTTCTTGGTATTAGAGTTTTGTACATTTTATTTTCTACACTAGTCTCTGTGTTTCTTAAATCATAGCCTTTCCTTATTCATCTTTGAATTACTATAATCTAGTATTATCTTCTATAAGACAAGCATTCCAAAAGTATGTCAAGTTGACACCAAAAAATATATAGAAGAAAACAAAGCCAAAACACTCCATGACATAAACCTCAGAAACATCCTCAGGATTCTTCTCCAGAGCAAGGAAAACAAAGAAGATATAAAGCTAGGACTACATCAAACTGAAAAGCTTCTGTACAGCAGGAGACACAAAAACAAAGAGACATCCTACTGAATGGGAGAAAACATTGCGCACCATACAACAGACATGGGGGTGATATCAAAGACCTACAAATAACTTACACAACTCAATAAAACCAAGCAAACAACCCAGTCAAAAAAATGGGCAAAGTAACTAAAGAGATACTTCTCTAAAGAAGAAATGCAAATTGTAACATGCATGTGAAAAAATGTTCAACATCACTAATTATCATGGAAATGCGAATCAAAACCACAGTGAGAGAATGGTCCACATTAAAAACAAACAAAACAAAACAAACAACAAATGTTGGAAAGGATATGGAGATAAAAGCACCCTCTTATATTGCTAGTGGTAATGTAAACTGATCCAACCACTATGGAAAGATATGGAGATAAAAGCACCCTCATATTGCTAGTGGTAATGTAAACTGATCCAACCACTATGGAAAGATATGAGGAAGTTTCTCACACACTAAAAATGGATATAATGTATTATCCAGTAATTCCACTCCTAGGAGTCTACCAGAATGATACAAAACACTAATTTGAAAGGAAACCTGCACTCCTATGTTAATTGCAGCACTATTTACAATAGACAAGGTATGAAAATAGCTCAAATATTCCAAAACAGACAGATAAAAAAGTTGTGGTATATTTATACAATAGAATATTACTCAGTGATCAAAAAGACAAACTCATGTTATTTGTGGCAACATAAATGGAGCTAGAAGGGATTAGTCAGAAGGAAAATAACAAATATTGGATGGTCTCACTGATATGTATATAAATAAACCAAACAAAAGGTGAAGAAAAAGTCAAAACTAGCAAGCTGATTATGTAAATGAGGCATACAGCAAAGGAGGAGTGGGGGGGCAAAGATGGGGGAAGGATGAACACAAGAGAATATGGTGATGGTTCATGGAAGATATGGTGGCCGGAGAACAATGGGAACAACAATGATATAAGAAAAAATTTTAATTAATAAAAAAGGGAGGAAACAGAAATGCCCTAAAGTGTCAAGTTGTATATTTTAATAATAATAATAATGACAATGATGACATTTTCTGGCAGTTATCTATGTGTGACTTTACCAAGTACTCTATTTTAATTGTTGAAAAAATAATAGTTTTTTTTCCTGCTTATATCAAATAAAGGAGAGTGTAATCTTAAATTAAAGCACTGTAAGGGTTAGGAAACACAAATATGTGACCAAAAATTTGCAATCTTCAATATTATGATCAGTAAGAGAAGTTAAAGTGCTTACGTTTTTAGGTGTTGATGGACCTAACAAGTGTTACTTAAAAATTTAGATCTCAAGATAAACCAGGGATAATTGACTATATTTTGGTGTAGTGGATATCCAATGATTTAGACTGTGTAGTATGTACTCTCTTCTGATAAAAGCATCCTGTTTTTAGTTTTGGGGAATTTGGTCTCTTCCTTTCTCAGTTCATGGTTACAGTGGGAAATCCCATCCCCCAACTCTAGGGATGTGAACATAATCCATCATTACAGTGACCTTCCAAATTACCTTCACTTTAGAAATGAATACATGAGTCAAGCATAAGAAACAATTGAGGGTCCTCCCTGGTGGCTCAAGGGGGTTAAGCACCATGCTATGAAGCATCTGTAGCCGCTGTGGCACAGATTTGATCTCTGGCCAGGGAGGAGATCCACATGGCACAAACAGACCTCTCCTGCCTAGCCTGCTGCTCCCTTCAGCAGTGTATTTCAGTCAATCTGCCTGTTCTGTTCCCCACTCTTCCCTGGTGAGTTCTCTCACCCTCCATACCTCTGGCCTGTACCGCAGTTCTTGTATGCGTAAATTAATAAAATCTTTTTTAAAGAAGAGAAACAATTGATAACATTAAGTTTTGTTGCAGTTGGAGAAAGAGGTGTGCTCTTTTTACTGGGATTGTTGAGCTGGGTAGACTTAACTCTAAATCTATTTGTATTATTACTTGCACTTTTAACCCTCAAGAATGAACGAGTAAAGAAGAAACAGTGCCAAGGCAAACATCACAAAATGATTTCCCAAAAATATCCACCAATGGATGCTCATATCAGTGGTTGAATGTTTGATGGAACAAGATATTAGCTTAGTTTCAAAGTTTTTCTTCAAGTTACTTATCAAATAAAATGGAAAAAATGTTCAATTTACCAGTGGGAAAACTGGCTAAGAAACCTGAACCCATCAATCAAGGTTAACATCATCAGAAATAAGGAATACTGGCATTGTGTTTCCTTGATATAGTGCACTTCCTGAGGGAAAAAAAATCATTACTTCTGTGGTTACTTGCCAAAAGTACATAACCTCAATGTAAGCATGAAGAAACATCAAACTCAAGTTGAGCTATATCTACAAAATAAGTGATCATCAAAAGTGTCAGGGTAATGAAAGACAAGGAAAGACTGGAAGAGACAGAACAACTAAATGCATTTTGGCTGCCACACTGGATATTGGAGGGGAAAAAGGATTTTAGGAGAAAAAAATAGCTGGTGAAATTCAAATGAGATCTGTAGCTTAATACTGTATTATAACAACATTATTAAAAAAATAAGAAAGAAACTGAGTAAAGAAATGAACAAATAATAGATTTCTGGCAAATTTATGTATCTCATTCCAGCTAAACTTTACCACAGATGCCACTTGATGTTTAGATACATGAATTGAAAAATTCTTTAATTCTTTTAGTTGCATTTCTCTCATTTCCCAACAAAAGTGATAAAGCAAATGTATATTTCTTTTCTTTTCCAGTGAGTTTACTATAGCCTATGTAGAAAAACTCTCATGACCAATGAGGTGTTTCACATCAGAGAATTTTCCAGATACTGAAGGCAATATACCTTTTTCATTTTAGTTATTTTGTACATTGGTATTTCTATAATGTACCTTTCACTTCCTGTCTTTGTTGTGAAGTGTCCTGAAGATGATTTTCATCCTTTCAATGACTAAGTCCTAGTTCTGAACATAAATCATCTTATATCAAGAATGTGATGGTATATGATCAGTTGAGGCTTGGAAATGTAGGTGTCTTCATAATACATGTGTGATTATTATGATTAATTTATTTTGTTTATTATAATTTTGTGACCTCCCCTCAGCTTACACATAGTTGTATATATGTTTTTCTGCTATTCATTTATTTTAGCAGCTACTCCCTGCTAAAATTTGCTGCTATGTATTGGCTATTAGAGGAGCACAATAGTACTAAAATCAAACTAGAACAAGAGTAAATGAGGCTTTCACATATAACCACAGTTCATGGATTTTGTGATAGGTGACCAAGGTGATTTTGTTCATGTCTTCTTCATGTTTGTAACTGGTTTATGTTCTGTGTGGATGAAATTACATACTTGGGATACAATAGTGTGATTACATTAGAAATTACAGTTTGTAGCTTTTATTTTTAATATTTTTCATAATTTTCCCCCTTAATAAGTCACCAGTACTCCTGTTCTCTATGATATATTCCCCAAAATGGCCTAAGGAAAATGAATATCACATGAATGACAAGAAGAACTAAGAATAACTCCCTTGGGCAGATTAAATGTGTCCATGTGCCAGGGCCTGTGATTACTTCTTCCTGCTTACAGAGCCATTCATGACATCTCTTTTGTGACAGGTCTTTTCTCATAGCTGATGTGAATGTAGAGTTTTCTTTTTTGCCTGAATGTATCAATTTCCTACAGTGACCTTAAATGTCTTTCCCTTTTTATCTTGGCCTCCTTCAAAATTTGTCCCTTGCACATGTATTGGGCTTGTAATTATTCTGAGCTGATTGCATTTCTCTTCACTGCTCATATGCATCTATTATCTATTCTTTTTCTTTTTCTTCCTTCACGTCAGCAGTAACAATATTGTACTGTCATTTCTTTGGCTTAGAATCAATGCTCCTTTCCTGCCAAGTGCCATAGATCCTACAAAGTGCTTCTGTTGAAGTAGTAATTTTGTTACCTAATATAAATGAACAGCACAGCTTCAGAGCCTTTACTATAAATAGCATGGAGTTTCTCAAAGGTCTCCCACTGATTGTTCACCAGACTGATTTAATCTGTACTAATAGTCTTAATTCATTAATTGACATTTTTGCAGTTCTTTTTGGATTTTTCCTCCGTAGTAACAGTTAATTTTTTGTAGTTCTTGTTTGTTTACTTTAGAGCATTTATATGTAAATATTTTGAATCTTATTCTTGTAAACTGTTCTTCACTCTGAACATAATATAACTGTGGAGAGATTTTTTTCTGTGCATTTTATCAATTGTGATTATCAGTTGGTAATGTATTGATCACAGACTATGTTCAGAGTATACTGTTCAATAAAAGGAAAATGATGTAATAATGTAATGGAGAAACCAGGGCAGGAAGCCAGAAGAGGTGAGTTTAGTATCAACTATGTCAATATATTTCTGGGTGCTATGTGTAAGTTCAATTCCATCTTCTGAAATTAGTTGGGTTGGACTGTACGAACTTAAAATGCTCTCATCTCTAAGATGTTATGAGACTAGCATACTATGTTTCTTAAGAATTTACCATTTAACTCTGATGTAGAATGAAAAGCATGCCATTGTCTGCTATTCCTATGAGAGTTTTATAGGATGAGGCCCACATCTTATCCTCTGTGGTCCCATGTCCAAACATGGCCAGAAACACAGGTTCCAGTTTTTTTTTTTCCCACTGAGGCACACATGACAGATGACATTCACATTCATAATGTATACCTAAAGGAGTATATGGGATTATGAACCATTTCATGTCCAAATAATAACTTTCATGCCAGTATACTGCCAGAACTGAATATAGTAATTATCCCTTGCCCCTGTTACTATTAAATTCAGAGTAGATGCTAATCTCTAAGACAGGATGACTTATTGAAAAATGACATCTGGTTCTAGACCACTAAAGACAGAAATTACAAGTCTTGACAGTAGATTCTTTTCATTTATAGGTGACATCCTTGATCATATTCATGGAAAGCATGGATTTAGGAAACTGGATTTAGTTCACTTATAACTGGTTCATATTTTAAAATTTATTTTCTACTTTTCTGTGGTCCTAGAATCTTTAGTGCACCCTAATAAAATAAGGGTAATTGCTATCCTCTTATTTAAAATGAAAATGTTCTGGAAAGTAAAATGATACAAAAGGTTCACATTTTATTATTAAAGTTAATTTGATCAAAGTATATAGTTTCTAGCATTAGACCTGGTCAATAAGGTAATGGTAAGTTGGATTTGGTATAAGACCAGAAGGAAAATTAATTTTGGAATTTAACCACAGAATATAGGAGGAAACAAACACAATGGATTACTATGTGGTTAGATGTGGGAGAGAACTAATGACAAACACTCCAAGACCAACCATAGCTACATTATTTCTTTCTTTAATATTGAAGCTTCCAAGATTTAGCTTGGTGTAGGTTATCATATACAGCTACTCTTCCAGTTTTTTTTTTTTTTTTTTTTTTTTTTTTTGCAGTTGTGAACCTGTNCATTTTTTTTTTTTTTTTTTTTTTTTTTTTTTGCAGTTGTGAACCTGTATGACTAAGTTCTGGCCAATAGAGCATAACTAGAGAGAAAAAAATGTCGTTTGTAGTCATGTCCCTAAAAAGACATTCTTTATTGAAGATTTGTGTAAGAGATTTACACAGGGTTGGAGATTTATTTTTGGAAATCATCAGCATTGTAGATGGTATGTACTCTATCTCACATACGTTCTCATTTTCAACCTATGTTAAACACTTAAGTGTTTTGAGTAGTTTAGCCCTTATGTTGTTTTGTGCAACTCAACTATGGTTGTCTATGTTGCTGTTCTTAGTGGTCTGTTTTGTTAACCTACATTGGTAACTCAGTCTTGCAATGTTGTGGGAACTCCATCTGGAGTTACTGAGTTTCCAGTGTTGTGAAGTGTCACACAGTTGACACATATTATTGTCTTGAGCAGAAGATCACTTGCTGTGGAATTACTTTAGCAACAGTGTACCCTGAAACATATGGTTGGGCAATAGTTAGATGTATGTGGAATATTCATTCTTCTTAAATGAGATGTCTGGAACACCTATGGGTTAAGGAATAGCAAAGGTCTTTTCCTGGTTGACAGCAATCAATTTATTGTAGTAGTCTGCTTCTTAGACAGCTGTTGTTGCTCTTAAAGTCAATTTGTACCCAAAAGGAGAAAGGAGAATACACTGTTGTACTTAGACTGTTTCCCCTCTCATTTTGATCTTTCATTTATGTGTCTGTTTCTTTTCAAAAGTATTTTGATTACATTTTCCCGTGTGACCTATTTTTGACTACATTATAGCTTTAGGGTGTATTCTGTTATTTGACAGAATTTTTAAACTCCATAAGTATGAGCTGGGTTCTGAGCTTTTCTATAAATATAGTATGCCTGTATGAATGACTTGATATTAGGTAGATATTTCTCAAATGAATATTGAATAAACTGATATGATATTTACTCTCTAGAGTGAGCACCTTTAATATAACTAATTACTTTTTAATTGACTTTTCAATTTTTCTTAAAACTGATTTATTTTCTTTCCTTGAAAGTATTTTGACAAAACCTTTTTTCTTAAATAATAAATTAAATGGCATTAAGTAGATGGTGGAACAGGCATTTTCTATCATCAAGCAGTGTCAGGAAGGCACAGAGCAGGTTTTCTATGATCCAGGTAGATGGGTAAAGGGGAGTCCTGGAGCCCTCTGTGACTTTTCAGGCCTTTAATGCTCTTTTTTCACCATTTGCAGTGAGGCGACCAGGAGCAGGGCAGCAGGGAAGCTGGGGGGCTAGGAGGCTGGCAGGCCTCCCAGGCCCCAGTGATGTTCACTCTTTCTCTGCTCTCTTGGTCTCTTCACTGGCCTCTACTGTGCTCTGCCACATGGTTCTCCGCTATCACACTCTGTTCTCTGTTGACTGCACTTCTCTGTTGCCTCCTGTAGGGTCTGAGAAAAGTCCAGGCTCTTCCACCCTCCTGTCACTGGTATAATGATGGACACCTGCGGTGCTGTGCACATGCCTAGGAGGGCATGCGTAGGTGTACCTGAGTTTGGACACGGGCTTATATGGGCCGTGTCATGGGGACACCAGTACCAACCAACACAAGCAGCAAGACCAACAAGCAGCAGCAGCAGTAGCAAAGCAGCCAAGAGGGTGAGATGTGCCAGGAGCTGGGAGGCCTGCCAGCCATGCCTGCCGTGTACCTGGCCACCTCTGACAATAAAAAGCATAAAAGCCATTGAGAGCTCCAAGGCTCCTTCCTTCCCCCCCCCATCTGCTAAGAACCATCCAGAACTTGTTCCGGTGCCCCCTTCCTGCCACTACACCACCCTAATATGCTCGGCCTCCAGGCTCAGGTGCTCCCATTCATGCATGCCCACACCACACTCCAGGTGCTGCCATCAGGCACACATGCAAGACCACAGGTGTTGCTCATTGATGCTAATGGTGGGAGGGTGGGAAAAAAACCTGATGATAACTTCCATTTACCCTACACATGTTTTCTGTCACTCCAGAAAACATGGGTTTTGAAAATTACCTACAGATAAGAGTAACTTCATAAGCGTCCAGGAGTCTAGCAGAGAAGGTCTAGCATAAGTATTGGAGCAACCAGTCTGAGAATATTAACATATCAAATCCAAACATTTACAAGGATGAGAGAACAGCATCACTTTACCCAAATCACCCAACCTCATGGCAGCACAGATAAGTGCCAAGAGATATTGTAGGGTAAATGAATTGATCAGGGTTTTTATACCACTAGCCTTTTACATCACCTGCAGCTTCCATCATGTTAATGCAAAAGATGCCTGGGAGCATGGGCCTGGCGTGGGCTCGCGTACCTGATTGTGGACACCTGGAGTATGGTGTGGGCATGCGTAAGTGCACACTTGGACTCGGAGGGCAGGGATAAAAGAGCAGTATTACCCAGGCATGGGAGAATAGCTATGAGAGGACGAGTGACTACAGAAGGAAAAGAGCACAGAGAAAGTAAAAATTTGTGGGGGGGCTGTGTGGGGTCAGAGAAAAGTTATCTGGCTTTTCTGCCCTCCTGCCATTGGTGTGATGATGGACACCTGTGGTTCTGCACGCATGCCTAGGTGGGCATGCACAAGTGGGTTCACCTGTGTTTAGACATGGGTGTATAAGGGCGGCGTCATGAGGACATCAGCAGAACACAGAGCAGCAGAGCAGAAGAGCAGGGGAGAGACAGAGACAGAGAGAAGAATAGAAGAACAAGAGAAGAAGCAGCAAAGCAGCTGAGAGAGTGAGATGCACCAGGGCTAGGAGGCCTACCAACCTCCTGGCCCCCGACACCCCTGCCTGCCATGTACCTAGTCTCACCTCTGATAATGAAAGCATAAAAAGCCACCGAGGGCTTCAGGATCCTTCCTTGACCCATTTGCCTGAATCATTGAGAACTTGCTCCAAGCCCCTTGCTGGTACCATAGGCTGGGAAGCTCGCTTGCTGCCAGTCTGCTGGCCCACCCGCCTGGCCTCTGTCTGGTCACTCCACTACAGCTCTGTATCCCCTTAGTCAAGGATTTCTTGCATAGGAGACAGCATGTGAGTGGATACCCAGTTTCCCTAACTGTGTGGGATGCTATCCAAGAAACCCATTTCTTTACCACCCCACTAATCATATGAGGTGACCCGCAAGATTAAGGGATGGGGAGAGGTTGGGAACACAGCAATCAGGGCACAGAACCCCTCAAAGTCAGGTTACTTACTGGTTCGTGGAATTTATCCCACTAACTGCATCATAGAATTCAGCACTAGCTGCTGGGGATGCCTTTCCCTGTGACCTAAACTGGCCCGTGGGCACCCCTGGTGTTCCATAGGCTTCACTCCCTTGTTCTCATTGAGGATTAGCTCCTCTGACAGTGAGTCTTAGTCTTCACAGGTGACTAGCAGCCATGTGTAAAAAGCCTCCCTACCTCTACAGGGTTGAAATATTTGTATCTGATGAAGTAACACTGAAGAGTTGACATGATATTTCTATGGATTATGGTTTTGTTTATATTATACAAATTTTAAGTCAAGTTTCGCTTGAGAGATAGAGAATTATGACCATCAAGTTGTCTATATCCTAGTCCCCCAAATTTCTGAATGTGTTACTTTGCATAGCAGAAGAGATTTTATAAATGTGATTAAATTTATAGGACTTGAGACAGAGATTCCTGTCTGATGCTTTCACTGCAAACATCTTCCCTATAAGCAGTTTCATTGCAAGTTATTTTTCTACTTAACTAATTGGCTATAAGACAATTTTCCATAAGAGTGAAAAGGATACGAAAGAAGAGTCACTCATAAGGACATAATGAAACATAACATTTCCCTCTGTGTGTAGATTCATGGAAATACTGTGCAAAGAACTGATTTTCTTTTGTGTATTGTACTTAAGGGCTCACCTTCCCAAGTTGTCTTATACATTGTAAAAATATTTTTTAGTGATCAAATTTACTGGAAATGGGAAATCAGTAGAAATCCAGTTCACATACTGCTATACTAGAAAAATAACCTATCAAAACACAGTGACTTTAGTTTCTTATTTTGTCACTGGAGAAATAAAACCAAACTGTCAGTCAGTTAGCTCTTTACTCTTTTATGACCAGTTTACGGATACATACTTCTGGTAAAGATACTTGTAATGAAATTACCTAGGGCTAAAGAGTTATCTTGGATTACTAGACATTTAGGCCTAGACTAAATGTCTGAGTAGTTTTTAAAAGAAACTGTGTATTTCTGATTTCAGTTCTAAAGAGCCTGGAATTTGTTACATTTATCTTTATATAAGAAAAAAGTAATAAACTAATCAACAAATTTTCTTAGATTTAACAGAGAATTGATGTCTCAGAACCAACCACCACCCTGAAATCTGGAGAAACAATGTAAAAATTACAGCTGAGCTCAGTTCACCTGGAGCAGAAGCTGCTGGAACTTTAACTTTGTAAGAACTGTTTAATGGTAATTTAGGCAAATCTCCTAAAGAGGTTAAATGTGGGTCATTTTAACAATGAGAAACTCCTCAGAACCCAGGCTTAGGTGGGCTTCAAATTTTCATGAGTTTTGCCTGTAGGAAGCCCAACAGTTTCAAAAACTGTAAAATCAACTTATGTTTTTTTTTTTTTTTGGGGGGGGGGGGGGAAGGGGAATTACAATTTTGAAATATAACCTANGGGGGGGGGGGGAGAAGGAGAATTACAATTTTGAAATATAACCTATATTCTCCCTGAAATGATTTTGAAGAAAATAATATTACAGAATCTCACCTGCCTGTGGGAAGGCAAATAATCAACTCTAGTTTATTCTGGCTTTTCTGTTTTATTTAAAGAGAGAGAAAAGGACTGTGAAATACACTTGAAGGAACATTAAATGCATATCGTTAAGTGAAATCAGTCTGAAAGTTACAACACTCTGTATTTCAATCACATGACCTGGGAAAGGGAGGATTACACAGAGAAAAAAAGATGGTGGTTGCCAGGAGGACTGGAGAGGTGGGTGGGTAAGTAGGTGAACTAAGTATTTTTAAGGTAGTGAAACTATTCTGCGTGCAACTACAGTGGTGAATACATATCATGCATTTTTCAAAATCTGCAGAACTTTAAAACACTGGCAGTGAATCTTAATGTATAAATTCTGTCTGTGAATATCAGCCTATAATCATGGTTTCAGCCTGCTGTTTCTGATACCTTGGCTAGTGGATTTCAGGCTTGCTTAGCTGGTTCATATGATTCCTTAAATCAATTATTTGAACCTTGACTAACAGTTATGAGTAGGAAATCTCTCTTAATTCCAGAGCTTCATTGGCACAATAGGTTAATGTGCTGTACTTATATGGAAATCCTTCTAAATCATTTGCGTATTTACTATAAGTATAATAAGCTTAAAAGTGAATTTAATACCATATATTCTAATATATCTATTTTCATCAAATCTTTATCAGCTTAAATTTTCTCCTAAAAATTTTCAGGTTATGTTAAGTTAGAATTAATTCACAAATCTTAAGAATAATTTAAACTAAAAAACATTGAACATATGTATAACATGCAGAAGAGACTATAATAAGTAGTGACAATACTGTTCTTCAGTCTAACAATAGGTTTCTTCAGAGGTCAACTAAAATCTAATGCCAAATAAGATTTCTGTTCTCAAGGTTAGGAATTACTGCCTAATTATATAGGGTTGGTTCCTTTCCAATAAGTTTGCTGATACACATATGCACAGACATTCACATTTGCCCATATACCTATATGAACATAATCATGGTTTAAATGGATAACTAAATCTGTGAATTACGTGATTCTACTTTTTGATTACATTATTTGGCCCAAGATTTGTACAAAGCCTAGGAATTCAAAGTCTGGGGATTTTCTGATGGACTCTTGATACAGTTTTCAGCAGTAGGTCAGCAAGTGGGAGCTTGAATTTTCATCTTATTCAGCAGCCTATTCGTTTCTTGAAGCTAGTGCTTCTTGTTTTGTGCATAACCTTTACTGTGATTACCTGGGAAATTGTTTTCAACTTATCCTTTTATAGCGACTTTCGCATGAGTTTATGAACTTGCCAGGTTACCATAATTTATGAAGATTTTATTTCCATATTTGTGGCAATTTTCATTTAATTAAGCAACTTTTATGCAGGTAAGTGACTATTTTTAACTTGGTAGCACCACAGCAGCAGCTTTAGCAAATGCAGGTGGACACTATTGCCCTTAGCAATCAGGCACAACAGAGGCAAGGATTCAATTTAAGAGAAAAAAAGAATGTATTCTCTGTGCAACATATTTCCACAAGTACGGCAACTTAATACAGATTTTCTGTTTTACAGTTTCCTTGGTCATAAATCCAGGCAAAGATTGGTTGAATTTTCTGTTCATCTCTTACAAAGTAGCAAACATAGTTTTAGTTAGGGCTGTTTTCTTGTCTTTTAAAGTTTCTTCTAGTCTCATTCAATTTGTTCACTGAATTAATTTCTTTGCAGCTATAGAAATCTCGAAAGCCTACATTTTCTTCTAGGCTAACAGGATACAGTGTAACTTCACCTCATTTAATATATCTGTCTCCATACTTTCTTCTCTTGTGGTAAGAATATTTAACATGTGGTCTACCCTCTTAAAATACTAGGGCACAATGCAATGTTGTAAAGGAGAGCTCTGCAACATTAGTCATCTTGTAAACCTTCCTATCCATTGAAAAACAACTCCCATTTCCCCCTCTACTGCCAGATACCATTCTGTTTCTTTGAGCTTGACTGCTCTAAGTACTCATATAAGTGGCACCATGTAGTATTTATCCTTTTATGACTGCCAGTTTCACTTAGCATATTGTCTTCCAGATTTATCATGTTGTTGAATTGCGTTGGGAAAACTGAATATCCATCCACAATGAAATGGGACACAGATTTTAATGAATTGAAGGTTTCCATATAAGACCTCAAACTAAAATTCCCTGAACAAAATACGGGGGTAAAACTTCATGACATTGGTTTAGGCAATGATTTCTTGATGGGCCACCAAAAGGAAAGGCAACAAAAGCAAAAATAGATAAGTGAAACTGTAATAAATTTAAAAAAAACTTTGGCATATTAAAGAAGCAGTCAACAGTGAAGAAACAACGTATAGGAGGAAACATTTGCAAACCATCTAGTTGATAAGGAGTCAGTTTCCACAATACAATATATATGGAATTCTACAAATCAGTAACAACATAAAAAAGAAACCCCCAACTTACTTTAAAAAATAGTCATGAATATGTGCTGCAAATTACTAATCTTCCGGAAAATGTAAATCACAACCATAGTGAGATATATCACCTCACACATGTTAGAATGACTTTTATCAAAAACACAAATATAATAGGGGTGTAAATTTGTGAAGAAATTAGAATCCTTTTACACTAACAGTGAGAAAGTAAAATGGTATAGATGCTATAGGAATCATGTAGAGGTACTAAAAAATAACACTAAAGTAAGATTCAGGTTCCTCTTTCAGGGTATATATCCAAAATAATTTAAATCAACATCTCAAAAGAGATAGCTACATCTCACATGCATTTCAGCATTGTTCACAGTAGCCAAAATATGGAAAGAAATGACAATCCACAGATGAATGGATGAAGAAAATCTAATATATAGATATAATAAAATAGTATTTAGTCTTAGAAAAAAATTGCCACTTCACTATTTTGAAGGACACCTGATTAAGTCAGATTAAATTGGGTATAATCTCTCCAACTTAAAGCCAACTGATTAAGGATCTTTAAAAATATTTATTTATTTATACATACAAGAGCTATGGTACAGATCAGAATCACAAGAGGTGAGAGAATTCACGAGAGACATAGTAGGGAGCAGAACAGGTGGATCCAGTGAAACACTGCTGAGGGAAGCAGGGGGCAAGGCAGGAGAGATCTGCTGTGTCATGTGGGTCCCTCTCTGGCTGGGGATTGAACTCACGCTGCTGTGCAGTGGAGGCTTCACAGTGCAGTGCTCAACCCGCTGTGCCACCAGAGAGGCCTGATTAGGGATTTAAATTTTATCTACTAACTCTCTTTATAGTAACATTTTAGTGTTTGTGTAACTGGGAGAGGGTATATACACCAGGGACTGGAACTTTTGGTTTATAGGGAAGGGATATCTTATTTTTATCAATTCTTCTACCTCAGAGAATCTTCTCTAATAGACCTTTAGACATTTATATGAGGAATTATTTTCCCATATTTAATTGCCTTTCTTAGTCAAACCTGTGAGTTGATGCTTAGAATTTTATACACAGAGACTTGAATTCTACATGGAACTACTGAACTCTGTTGAGGTCCTAGATTAAAATTGTTCTTGCCAGCATACATTGCTACATAGAAGATCTCACAATCAGGGGTAACCTTTCATCAGTCCATTCTGTAATTAGTAACTTTTAAGCTCTGAATGTAAGTTCAGATATCTGAACCTCAGTGTGTTGTTTTATTAAAAATGAAAGGGTTTACATTATTAGTAAACATATAAAACAATGTCCCTATTATGAACAAGAAAAGTCCATCTTTTAGTGTTGGGATAGTGGAAAAGGTGATGTCATGGCAAGCCTCAAGGCTAAGACTTTGGTTGCTCTCAAACAAAATGGCAGAGTAGTCAGAAGCTTAGAATGAGGGAAAAAGGCAATCAATGAAAGTTCTCCTGGAATCATAGACAACTCCAGGATATAAGTCTGTGCACATACTACTAGGCTAAACTCACAAATAGTCAGAGCAAGATCTAGGGTAGACTTGAAAGCATTGTCCAAGTCTCCCACAGATCAAGCTTCACAGCAAGGGTGCTTAAACACAATCTCTGACTGAATGTTGACAGATCAATAAACTACTCTGACCAGAGTTGACTCTTAAGAAGTCAAACTTTTAAATAATATCACTAAATAAATAAATAGATAGATAGATAGATAGATAGATAGATAGATAGATAGATAGATAAATGGAAAAAAATCACAGTTATCTCTGTAGTCTAAAAGACTATGAGGAGTCCAAAGGCAGCTTTCTCTTAGGGTAGCTGAAATGGAAAAAAAAAAAAGCCAAAAATCTTGAACCCTTGTCATAGTGGTCTCTAAACCACATGTACTCATTCATTGATCAAGGGTAAAAGTCTAACTGGCTGAGGCTTATGTGTAAACTTTGACCAAGAAGTGACTTATCTTGATACAGAAGTGGCCAGGCTTAAGCAAACAAACAAAACCCAGAAAAAACAGATTTGTTAGAAACTGTATACTACAGGCGAAATACCTTTACAGACTCATTTTTACCAAGTCACCAAAAAAAGAAACTAACTAATGACCAAGTATTAACAACAAGTTCCAAGACTAATCATTAACCAGCTTTGTACAATATTATTGAAAGTGCTCAACTTTCAATTAAAATAATTGGACATATTAACAAACAGAAAAGTGTAACCCACAGATAAGGAAAATATTGGCAACAATGGACGTCTTTGGGTGGCCCAGATAATGAACAACTTAGCAGGCAGACTTCAAAGCAGATGTTACCAATATATTCAACATCAATATGTTTAAGCATATGTTTCAATATGTTTAAAGGAAACCACACTTAAGTAATTAGTTATGATGACAATATTTCATAAAATATTGGGTAAAATTAGATTGTCATGACTGCACAACTCACAAATATACTGGAAAATTTCCAAAAGAGAGAATTGTCCATCCATTAAGTGGATGAACTAAGTACAATGTTATATCTCAGCAAAGTTGTTTGAAAACCAACAACAACAAAGAAAAAATGATACATCATGTGCAAAACTTTCCAAGGTTGAGCAGGATAATTTGTTGGTGATAAATGCCAGAAATTGGTCCATCCTAGGCCTCTGACGTCATACAGTAGAAAAACAAAACAAAACACAACAGTTTATTTCTTTACCTTGAAAACTTCTAAAGATGATTCTCTAGTTGAAACAAATGAAAGGAAAAATAGAAAACTTTATATTACAGATTTCAAAAGTTTCTAAGCATACGCTTATTAAATGATTAGACAAAAGCACACAAGTAAAAGTTTTGTTTATAAGTGAAAACACAGAACCCAAAATATAAATGGATTAGGAGAAGTTAAATTAATTAAATTTACAGCCTAGTTGGGGAGGAAATAAAATGAGCATATGGTGACAGGAGCTGGTGGCAGTACAGATTTCTAATTTTTGTAAGAAGACAACCATAGATCAAATATTAGCCTGAGTAGAATGGGAACTCATACCTTCTGGTTGGTTAATTGCTATATAAACCAAAACTTCTAAAAAATAAAATCTATTTTTAACAAAAAGGAGATTTTTAAAAAATGCATCTGCATGACTGCAGAACTGAGACATTTTGGGGTGCAAGGGATAGGAGAAGGGCAAGCATAAAGCACTGTACTGTGGTGGGGATCTACTTGTAGGAAATGTAACTGATTTCATATGTGTTGGAAGGTTACTAAGCAGGCTCTGTTGTGTTCGCCTGTTCTCTTTCTTTTTGCTTTTTTAAAAGATTTTATTTATGCATTCAAGAACTGGGGTACAGGCCAGAGGCAGGAGGGGATGTTGGTGAGAGGATTCACCAGAGACAGAATGGGGAGCAGAACAGGCAGATCAACTGAAATAAACTGCTGAGAGAAGCTGCAGTGGAGGCAGGAGCGGTCTGCTGCGCCATGTGGGTCCCCTCCCTGGCAGGAAATAGAAGTAGCGCTGCAGTGGCTGCGGGAACTCCACAGTGTGGCGCTCAACCCTTCGCGCCACCAGAGATGCCCTCTGTCTTTCTTACACTCTAATTCTTTCTTGCTTTTCTTTGTGACACATGATAAATCTAGGTTTCTAAGATACTGGTTCAAATATTAACGGACCAATGCCTTCTAATTCCAAGAAACAAAACCAACAAACTGTCTGAATCAGAAAACACAAATTTCCGAAAGAGAGGATAAGATTATGTTATCTGGCAGTGTGTACCCACTTTTTTCCCCATCACTTGTGCTTGAAGGAAGTCACAAGTGCCTAAGAGGGCAATCCTCTCCTTCACTAGACTGTGGGTCTGAGGATGGTTTTCAAAGTATTGATTAGAATGGTTTCCCACTGTCTATAGATGGAATAACAGCTTTTTATTATTATATTTATGCCAGGTTCTCTATTGTAACTATCAACAAGCCATTGAAATATTTCATCCCATCATTGCAAAATTACCAATATTATCATAATAAATGAGATCATTATATACACCACTGCAAAAATTTTACCAAAAAGCCTACCTAATTCATTGTATTTTTAGATTGGTTAATCTCATATATTAAAATGGGAGTAATGTTTAATACATGTTTAAACTTCAAAAGTTGTTACTTCTTTTTAAACATAAAGTTGTTGGAGGTTATACTACCTTGGGAAATACAATAAACACATTTTTTTTTTCTAAAATGATGCTATTTTCAGTTCCAATTATTGCTCTGCAACATTTATTTTAAAATTTCTTTTAAAGTATGTTTTAATTGCACTCTTGAATATTTAATTTTGTTTAAAAATAGTTTTCCCTGAATTTTGCCTCTTTAGTGAATTATATAAAAATTGACTTTTACTTCTCAAGAAAGTATTGAAAATATAGTTTGCTAAGTAAAACTCTTGTTTTCTTCCCTATGTTCTCTTGAAATTTAGTTGTTTATATTTTTTTCATTTAGTTATACTTTAATATTGTAGAACTTGAAATTTTCCTAGGGGGACAAATTTGCCTATTTTGGTTTTCCTTTCTATTAACCAGTCATCAGTAGGAAACAGTATTTTTCTAAGGTACAAAAGTATTGATTGAAGTTGATGCCTAGGTTGCTCACTGGATTTTTTATCTTTCATGCTTGTTTTGAACAAGGGGCAAGTCTCTTGGGAACCAAGTCTTTTGGGAAAATGGAGTCCGTCTCTTGATGGGAGGAATCACAAAATATTGAGGTCATTTTTGAAATCTAAGGCTCCTCATCTTCTAACAAAATTTGCAAATATCAGTTGAACATATTTTATAGAGCTTTCATAATCATTGAGTGCAATACAGAATTTGTTTCAGTTCCTGGCAAGGAATAGTCACTCAATAGATACCACTTCAGCAGTTGCATAGTTATTGTTAGAAATGTTACCTGTGTTTAGATTACTGGTGTAATAAAATCCTATTTTCTTTTTCTATTTTTATCCCTCTTTCTTACCTCAGATACTATTGCCTGAGTTTTGTCTCCCAACACTTCCTCATTTGATTATTAAAATAACCTCTTGGGTAATAAGAAATGGTCTCTATGTCTTTACTGAAAAACTATGCACACTATGAAGAAAGGGTCTTCAATTTTCTTATTTCATTTTCTGATACAGGACATTGCACACAATAGATGGTACACCAATATTTTTTTAATGTACGAACTGAAGATTAAACATTGCATGCAAGAAATTTTTAGAAAATGCAAATCTTGTTATTCTGCTTCCTGCTTTCCTCCAAGGGCTCCCCATAGTGTTCAAAATAAAAGTTAAGCTTCTTATTTGAATCTACAATACTCTCCATGATTTGACCCTGCCTCTGTGACTGCTCTCTCTCTTCTTATATATCCTCGAGCAGTTTTCTGAATCTATCATGATTCACCGAAAGAGGTCCTCTTCTCTGGAATAATCTTCCTTCTTTACCTGGCAGAACTCCTGCATGTCTCTAAGATGTAGGTCAATAATTGCTTCCTCTTGTACATCCTACTTAACATTTTAGCATTGACTAGATGTCAGTCTTCTTATTTCCTAGTGTGCTATGCATAACTCTGCAGATCATCCATTGTTCATTTCTAGATGACCAGCAAGTCATACTGTAATAGATGAATTGTTGTAGGTGCTTCATAATTATGTGAATGAACAGAGGAAGGACAGTAAGTGTGGAAAAAGAGTAGCTTTAGAATCCATTGTCAGGAGTTCTGTGAAGTACCCTACGTTAACCTCAGGGACATGTATTTCTTCCATTATTAAAATCTCATGAGAGTTTTCTTCCACTGAATGGATTAAATTGTTTTCTTTCTTCTTAAAATAGTTTTCAGTAGTGAGCTTGGTGTTAACCTATCCACAGATGTCTATTGCCCTAATTTTCCTTTGCATTGAAGCCCGATTTCATTTCTCTTTGTTTTCTTTTGTTCATTGAGTGGATGGCTTATGTTTTATTTCTAAACAATCTCAGAAGACTTAGACTATACTTAAACTAGTGCAAATAAAGATATGTTTGCATTATTCATTTGGTGGGGAGTAAGCTATTTCGCCATCTTGAGTACAGAGCCAATCTCAACTTCTTCCATGTAATAATGACATTGTGTTTAGATAAGTACCTTCAGAAAAGAAGAAAAATTCAGCATCATTTTGACAAGGCTAGTGTTTTAGTGGATCTTACAGAATTTTCTTTTCAATAGAAAGAGAAAACCATAATTATAAAAGTCACTATCTGAAATCTGAATCCTGTGTATGCTATTGGTATATTAGTTAAAGTAGCCTCAGACAATTTTAAAGATACTCTTCTTTGACTTACTGTCTTCCTTAAGATAGAATATAAATATATTCTAAGTAATTTTAGGTCAACAAGTGCTTTTCCTTATTTCTCAACTAGAGGTCAGTTCTCAAACTTCTTAACTATTTAAAGAATAGTAACAAAAGAGGCACACTAGCCAGCTTTCTCTCAGTACAGGAAAATACAGCAAAACATCACAAATAATGCACATTTTGTGGATAATCACATTTCCTCCTTTTTTTTTTAAGGATTAAACTACATTTAACCCTTCCATTTTCATTTGATAAATACGAGGATTGGAAGGACTTCTTTTTGGAAAAATGGTATCCTTTATATTTGTTTGCAAAGTTACCTAAGAAAGAGCATGTGTTTTCATTCTTTATCAGTGAATTCTTACTACATTGAATAATAACTGACACTCTTAGATGAAACCAGGGACATGGAGGCCAGAAGAAAGGTTGTCGTGCCATATTGATCTGATTATCTGATTTATAAGTTTCTCCTTTTTTTCCCAGAAATAGTCTATGTATTCAGGTATGGTCACCAGGGTCATATCACTTTGACTCCTGCCTACAGCTGAATATTTAAAGAGGGTTCAATTGAGTCAAGTTGATTCATCAGATTCTTGTTTTTAAAAATCTGGAATTTGAAGTGGGAGATACAGAAACCACATATGGCAGACTTGGTAGAAGCAAACAAGCAAAACAAATTAACTAAAAATAAAGCCAGAGGCAAGGCAGAAAACAAGGATTTTAAAAAGGTTTTAGCTGCAGAAGAGAAAGAAATATTTGTTAAGGAGGATTGAGGAAAGAAAAGGATAGGACTGAGAATGTTTTCGCTTTTGTAACAAAGCCATATCCATTAAGGGGGCAGTACCATGTTCTCTGCTTCCATTTACATGCAGCCTTCTTATATTAGCTACTGGAAACTAAGTGGTAGAACAAATGACCAGATAAAGCTATGTAATTCAGAAGGGAGGTGGGCTCTAGAAGAGACATATGAAGAACAAAGGATTACTTGCTTCTAGGCTTTGGATTTACACAAGGGATTCTGGGGACTTGGAAGAGATATGGAAGAGAGACATGTAGAGACACTCAGAAGAAACATGGGTGAGATACATGTGGGAAGACTGACCATTATCTTGTACTTTGACTTTGCTCCTTTTGTCCCAGACTTGCCTGACCCCTTTAGCCACCTTCCTATGTTTCCCTGATAGAAGGTGCCTTACACTTGTGTCAACCTTTTAGGCCTCAGTTTTCCTACTTTGGGCCAACCCTGTTGTTAGACATCTTCCCTGAAAGGAATGGGTAACTTTGGGGGTTTTAATGGAAAACTTTATCCTTTCTTCTCTTCTCTATGTACACTAATCCTATTAAAGCTATTTTATACTAAATATGCTTTAATTATGTAGCATAGATCCAGGCATAGATGGCTGGATACCTTAGATTATATACCTTAGTGTGTAGAGGGTCTTGGGGTACCCCTCACTCTGTGCTAATTCTGTCATGCTTTTAGTTTTTAAGTTATTAAACTATTTGAGTATAACTTAATGCATTGGCTACCACATTCTCATCAGTTGAAGTTGCTTCCTAAATCACAGAGAAAACAGAATTCAGTAGAATTCTTCAATTTCTAGTACCAAAGCTGCAAATGATCAGCATCACGGTTCATTCTTCTGTCCTTTGCACTATGTCACAATGCAAAAAAGTGGTTCTCTGATAAATTATTCCACTTTAACATTATATGTATGATCCAAAAATTAAATAACCTATTATGTGGGGGTCATTTTATTGTGAGATTAATGAAATGAGGTTAAGTTTGTACAGAGCTACTCATTCTGAATTCCAAGGGTCTGTCTGTAATATCTAAATCCAACTTATTCTCTCAGGCATTTGGTACCATCTGATAGCTGCTCCCCACTCTGGTTTAACTGTGCATGTATGTGATTCTAGGAATAAATGTGGGCTGTGACGTCTAGAAATGTATTTGCAACTCAGAGAATTTTCCTAGTTATTTTACCCTTGGGTTATTGGGACTGAAAAGTCCTGATAACACAAAAACCTTTTCCAGTGCCTGCAGTTTTCTTGCCTGACTCTAACCTCTTTGCTGTTCTTTTCCAACTAGAGAAGGGGAGCTGGATGTAGGACAGGTGCCTACTGCCAGGTTTCACACACTACCGGGTGTCTTCTGTTTTCTCTTTAGTCTTTAGGATTATTTTACTGCCTTGTTATCAGTGCATAGCAGGATCTCAATACAATTTTGTGAAATAAATGAATGGAAGGACAAATGAATGAATAGATGGATAGTTTTGCAACTTGGAGAGTCCAAGATCCAGAGTACATGAAAAAGGAAACATGTTAGGGAAGAGCTTCCCTTTTCTCCTATAAAACCCTCTCTGTTCTACAGACATTATGTATCCTTTCTTGCCTTGCACTAGAAAGGAAAAAAAAGTCACATAATAACAAATATTTGATTTTCTTTAAGTTCTCAGAATGGTGTTCTGTACAAATAAATATTTTTAATAATTGGAGATACGTTTAAATGTTTACTTCTAGTTTACATTTCCTAATGAATTAATGAAAGTAGTCTGATAATTTTCTTATTTGGAATAGCCAACATTATTAAAGTAAGTTATCATGGATTTAACAACTGCAAGTTTTAAACTAAACATGACTATTAAAACTGTATATTGGGAATGAAAACAAAGTGCTTTATTTACATTGCTAGTACTAAAATGTAATTCTATTTGATTAAAATCTTTTTTTAATACATGCATAGGCTTTTAAAGTGTTAGTTGTTAACTTTACCTTCTATAAAACAGGCAGAGAATAATTCCTATTCTGTATTTGGAAGATTAAACTGAGTTAGGACGATGCTACTATTTAGAGTCGATTTTGTTTTATTGTAAGTCAAATAGGTATGAATTTTGTCATACTATCTGGGCTTTCTCTCCTAAGCTCACCATGGAACACTGTTTCTGTTTGATAGGTCCCTCCTGATGAATGAAAACAAACAAACAAACAAAAAACAAATCCTTAAAAAATGTCCTCAATTGCAAAGTGTTGGAAATACTTTAGTGTATAAAGAAGTAGATAAAAAAGTATTAATTGAATTGCACTTGTCTCTATGCTTAGAGTTTAAGCTTAAGTTACCTTGTCAGAATAGTCTATTATGATAGTTAATTTTGTGTCAACTGGATTAACGGAAGCCCATATAACTGATAACAACATTATTAATGAGTGTATCTATGAGGATGTTTCGGAAGAGATTAGCATTTGAATAAGTAGATTGTTATATAGAGAAACCATCATCTATGTGGGTGGGGAGTCATTCAGTGCAGCAAGAGCACCAGTATCACAGGACAGTGGAAGAAAGGCACATACTCTTTCTTATGAAATTGCACATTCACCTTCTTGGATATCGCAGTGCCTGGTTTTTAAACTTTCAGTCTCAGAATTATACCATTGGGTCCCCTGGTTTTCAGCCCTTTAGTCTCAGACTACATTAGATATCAACTTTCTGGTTCTTCAGTATGTAGACAGCAGACCAAGGAATTTTCCATCTATATGAAAGCCTGAGCCAATTCCTATAACAATCTCCCTCCTCCTCCTCCTCCTCCTCCTCCTCCTCCTCCTCCCCCCCCCCCCCCCCCNCTCCTCTTCCTCCTCCTCCTCCTCCTCCTCCTCTTCCTCCTCCTCTTCCTCCTCCTCCTCCTCCTCCTCCTCCTCCTCCCCTGTCCTCATCTCCCCAACTCTCTCTGTGTGCATGTATGTGTACACACACACACACACACACGTCTCCTGTTGATTTCCTTTCTCTGGAGAACGCTGACTAAAACAGTTTTCTTTATCTTTCTGAGAGAGAAAGGATTGAAATAAGGAAGGAAACTTACAATTAAGAAAATTAATATCTTGTGTTATTTTAAGTAGGGTTGCTCCTGTTCAAAATTAGACAAGATGACTAAGATCATAATTAGTGCTATCTACCAATATTTCTGGTTCTTCTTCTAGACATAGAGTATGATTGCATTCTTGTAATTCTTGATGAAATGGCCATGTGACTTCCTTTGGCAAATAAGTGGAGATGACATGTCACCAGAGTGTAGAAGCCTTCGAGGATTGATGTATCATTATTCTTGTACAATGTTCCTTTCTTCCTATTATGACAAAGCATAAAGTTTCAGGAGGTGAAGTCTCCAACATCCTACTAATAATGGACAGACTGAGGAGTACCCTGGGTCCCCTATATTTGCACACTCTAATCTGCCATTCTGTCACATAACAAAGCATATTCTTATTGTGAAAAACTTTAATTAATGTTGCATAGATGGAAAGGAGAAAAAAAGGTTAATTATTTTCCCAATAAAAAAATCCAAAGTTACCCATTCCCTCATGGGTAAGTGTCCAAACAGGGTTGGCCCAAAGCAAGGTTTTTGAGGCCCCAAAGCTTATCATAGTCTAAGGCACCTTCTGGCAGGGAGCTGAAGGAAAGCAGCAAAAAGGGTCAGCAAGTCTGTGATAAAAGGAGCAAAATCAAAGTACAAATCATGGTATTAGCTGCCATTGTCAGCTCCCCACATATCTCCCACCCACGTCTCTTTAAGTGACTCCTTACACATCCCCTGAGTCCTGTGATTCCAAAACCTTTTTCTTCACCTGTTTCTATGTTCCTTGTATCTGCTATGTCTTCTCCAAGTCTTCTAGTCTTCTATAGCTTTACCTGGCTGCAACTCCACCCTTTGTTAGGGAACCTGGAATCTATTCTTTTAGTGGAGAATCCTTTGTTACATGAAAAATCTAAAAGAGGATGAAGTAGAGTAAAATTCCCTGCTGACCCAACATGTACAAATAGCATGAATGAAAAAAAAAAATAACTTTTGCATTAATCACTTTGATTTAGGAATATATTTAAACATTAGCTTAATTTTACTAATAAAGGAAATTATCTTTAATAGCAGGGGTTCTCAATTAAAAACTAAAACATATGCATTGCTTAACCCACTGCGCCACCAATTATACTCAGTGAAACAAGCCAGAAGGCAAGAGAAAAATATCGGATGGCTTCGCTTTTAGGAGGAATCTGAAAGAGCAACAACCACAACAAAAAATAATGAAGAAGAAAACAAAACAAACAAGCAAACAAACAAAAAAAACAAGGGAAAGCTCAAGGAAATGGGTAGCCACAACCAAAAACAAACAAACAAACAAAAACTCAACAAGATCAAAGATAAACCCAAGGGATCTCGGGGTGGGGGAGTGGGGGGAGGGGAGGGCAAAGATGGGGATGAGGGCATAAAGAGCACAAGGGACTGAGGTGATGGTGCATGGGTGGAATGGTGGTGGGAACCCCCTGAGGACTACAATTGATGTCAAATACAATTTAATAATAATTTAAAAAAAACTAAAACATATGATGGTTAGGAGAGGTATCATTTGTTCCACCCCAATTAATGATAGGTGGAGCTGGGTGCCCAGGTAAAGCCAATGAAAGTTTGAAAGGGGAGACATGGAGGAAAAATACCACTTGCTCTTTAGGTGAGGGAATGTTTAGGTTAATTTCTCTTTTATTATTACTCTATTGTTTTGGGGAACAAGTAGTTAACCTTTTGTAGTATGTATTTGAGTCTTGAGGTCACTTCTACATCATGAGTAAGTTTTTTTTTTTTTATTTTTAATCAGTTTTATATGCACGACTTGCTTCTATGCTTATTTAATCCATCTATCATTGTTGCTATAAAATTCGGTTGGGCTCTCCTTTTTATTCTCTTGAGGGAGAAATTTTTTGACAGTCCAATTAATTTTCTACAAGATATTTGTGACATATTCATTGTCATTAACACAAGACTTACATAAATTTTGCTTACATTATTACTGGAGTTTTCTCTAATCAACACCATATTTTTATATGAGGTTATGATTTAGTTGTTTAAATTCATGGTTTAAATGTAGGTTATTAGATTTTTCTACCAGTTGGCCAACATATTATAATTTTGAAGTTGTCAAAATATTTACAGCATTTGGCATTTTTTATAAAAGATATAAAACATCTTCACTGCATATAATATTTATAGTATAGGCACATATAAAAAAGAAAATGTTACCCAGATTTTTCTGACTCAGACATAGCTACTATTAACCGCTAGATGTGTGAAATAAAGATAGAATAGACATAAAAATGCAAATATTACATAAGGAACTTTAATTTTCTTGGTGAAATAATATTCAAATACACAGTTCTCTAAAGAAGACATACAAATGGCCAACAGTTACATGAAAAATATTTAACATCATTAATCATCAGGGAGATGCAACTCAAAAGCACATCAAAATACCATCTTACACCTATTAGAATTATAGTTATTATTTAAAAAAAGCAGAAATGTTAGTGAATTTGTGGAAATCTTGTGCAATGTTAGTTGGATGTAAATGGTACAGTTACTTGGAAATTAGCATGGAGGTTCTTACGTGCACCAACAGCCACTTCTATGAGTCCAGTTGCTGAGCATCAACACTGAATTCCAATATAGCACCACCTCCCAGGTGGCACACTGATTGCACTTCTATTGTGGAAGAGGCAATAGACACTTGCTTTGGATATGGATTTGCCTTCCCTCAATACTACACTCTGTCATTAACACTCATCTGAGGATTTACAGTATAACTTATTCAGCTGTCAGTGTATTAAATGTGTACTACTAACCCAAAAACTCACTACATAACAAATTATGTGTGTTGGTTGGCCCATGTCAGTGGAATACACTGTTTAATCATGTTCCCCACCATCCTGTATCAATAGGCTTGGTAGAACATTGGAGCAGCCTTTTGAAGACTTAGTTATAGTGCCACTATGTGGCAATACCACACAGGACAGGGGTAATGTTCTCCAGTAGATTGAAAATGTTCTAAATCAGTATTGAAAACAACATATGGTGCTGTTTTTTCACATAGTTATTTTTTTAAATAAAATTCATGAGCCCAGAAATTAAAGGGCAGATAGGGAGTTGCTCCACTCATTTCTACTTCTAGTTTCAAGCATTTTGACTTCTCATGCATCTGAATCAATATTATTGCAAGAAGGGAATTATGCTGAGCAAATAAGTAGAATGACAAATCAAGGTGATTTCATTCTTATGAGATATATATATGTTATATTTGTACACTTTACACATATATGAGAACAGAACCGACAAAAGCAAAACAAAATGAAACAAACTCTTGAAATCCTACTGCAGAAGTGAAGCTATCAGAAAGGGATTAGAGGTGGGAGCAAGTGGCAGGGAGTGCAGTGGACCAGTGGGTGATTATATGTACTTTGGTGCTGGGCATGGTCCGATAATATACATTTTAGAGGTGTGAACCTGTCTACTCAAAACATACAGTGTTGTAAATCAATGTTATACCATAATCATAATTAATAGAATAAATTTTGGGCTTTGGTCCTAAATATTTAATGAGTACTTAGTGTGTACTAGGAACTATTCTATATACTCATTAAACAGAAATAAGCAAAGCCAAGTTCACTCCTCTAAAAAGATATATTCTCTTGTCATTGTAAAGGATGTTCCTCAAAAGGAAATCAGCAGCCATTGGAGGGTCTTTAACACAGAAGAAAGAGGTATGGAAGCAGAATTAACAGTGTACCCTGCTTCTATAATGAGTTATTATACACATATGCATTCTTGCCATTAATAAAATACATTCTAGGAACAAGAAATGAGTCACCCTTTCTGGTTCTAATCCTCCAAATAAATGATATATTGTGTTTTTCTCCTAAATTCTGTAGCAAATCTGTAGCAAAAACACCTTTATCAAGTTGAAAACATATGAGATGATTTTGTTTGAAAATCACCACATGTTTGAAAACTGTTTACTATCTTGAAAGATTAATATAAACTTTACATACTATCCAGCTTTTACTTTCTTTAAAACATTTACTTTTTGTTGATATAAATTGGATGATGAGGTTAAAGAGAAAAATTGCTAAACATGTCCTAGAGTAATTGCAAAGGTATTAGGACATGTGCTGTAGCATATGAACAGCTAGCTCCCTGGGGAAAATCTCTGATTTGTAACATTTGCCAATATTTGTTGTGTAAATACCTATACAAATTTTTGTGGTTTTGTTCAACTTAACTGTAATTATGGCCAGGAAAGGTAAATATATCTTAACTAAAAGGTATCATTTATCCAGATTTCTTTCTGGCAATCTTTTTTTTTGAACGTTTCTCATCAACATTATAAGAACAATGCTCATGAACCACCACTTCTAGAACAAAACAATGCTCATGCACTCATCTCTTTTTTTGACATTACAGTAATTCTGTTCATCCTCCATTCAAGAAGTAATAATGGAAACACAATATTAAAGCTATTAGGTTGATAATAAAGACACTAAGAGAAGTGAATGAAATGGTGTCATTAAATTCAGTTGGTTCTATTCCAGTAGACTAGAATCTAAAGTGATTGAAACAAAGCATCACAAGGTAATTTGGGAAATCATGATAAAGGATATCAGTCATTTCCGATATGGTAAAAATTCATTCAGCAATCTTCACTCATTTTGAAATGATGGTTTATGTATCAATGAGTATACATAAACTCATTTTATAAATACAGTATAAAATGAGTATTTTTAAGGGTTTATTCTATTTATTTATGCACACAAGAACTGGGGTATAGTCCAGAAGTGCAGGGTGACCGGAGACAGAGTGGGGAGCAGAACAGGCAGACAGACTGAAATACACTGCTGAGAGGAGCAGCAGGTGAGACAGGAGAGGTCTGCTGCACCATGTGGGTCACCTCCCTGGCCAGGGATTGAACTCATATTGCAGTGGCTATAGATAGCTTCATAGATTTTCCACATCTTTTGAAGGTAGACACTGATGCAGTTTGGTTGAAGGGCTCCACTATAGTCTCGACAAAAGCTTTAGCCAACCCCATAATCATGAATGTTGTATGACCCTTCAGAGTTTCTTTTAGTTAATGAAGGAGTGCCAGGTTTTAAGTGCCATATCCATACCTTCCACAGGGGCTCAACCACTGACATTCCCATTAAGGCAGCGTGAGGTTCCTATTCCCACACACCTCGCCAACACTTCCTGTTTCTCATCTTTCTGATATGAGTCATTCTCACAGGTTTGAGGTGGTGTCTTATTGTGATTTTGACTTACATTTCCCTGATAATAAGTGATAATGAACATATTTCAGTGTGCCTGTCGGGCTCTGTATGTCTTCTTTGTAAAAGTGTCTATTTATCTCTTCTACCTATTTGTGTATGGGTTATTTGTTTTCTTCTTGTTGAGTGTATGAGTTCTCTGTATGTTTTGGATATTAGTCCTTCATCAGATGTGCAATGTGCAGATATTTTCTCATGATTTTATTAAGGATATATTTTTAGTATTAATGATTATTTCTTTCAATATAGAAAAGCTTTTTGGTTTAATGTAGTTCCATTTATTTATTTTTGCTTTAGTTTCCCTTTGACATTGCATTTGAATGATCTATTTTTAATGTTTTGAAAAACCTCCACACTGTTTTCCATGGGGCCTGGACTAGTCTACATTCCCATCAGTAGCATAAGAGCTTTCCTCTTTTTCCACACCCTGAATAAGACTTGTTGTTTCAGGTGTTTTTGATATGGGCCATTTGGTCTATGTATCAGTTTTTATTCTAATACTGTTTTGATTTCTGTATTTTTGTATTAGAGTTTGAAATCTGAGAGTGTAATACCTTCTTAATTTCACATTTTTTGTCAAAATTGCTTTGGCTATTCAGGTCTTTTGTGATTCTTTATAAATTTCATTGTTTTCTCTTGTTCTTTGAGAATACTATTGACACTTTGATAGGGATTACATTGAATCTGTATATTGCTTTGAATAAGATGACATTTTTAAAATGTTATTTTTTCTTATGCTTGAGCAGTGAATATCTTTCCATTTTTTCTTTCTTCTATTTCTTTTAATAATGTCTTATAGTTTCCGTTGTATAAGTCCTTCACCTCTTCTGTTTATTCCTAGTTATTTAACAATTTTTGATGTGATAGTAAAAGGAAATTTTGATTTCTTTTTCTTCTATTTTGCTGTTTCTATATAGAAACGCAATTGATTTGTAACCTATCACTTTACTTCACTGATTTATTGTGTTGGTAGCTTTTTAGTGGTATGTTGAGCTTTTTATGTATATTTAAATCTCAAAATGGTTCTTCCTCCTCTTCCTCTTCTTTTTTCTCCTCTTTTTCTTCTCCTCCTCCTTTCTCATTTTCTTTTTCTTCTGCCAAAATGTATTCCCAATTATGGCATTTTAATAGAATTTAAATTGGCACTTTCTATACTATATAGCATCTCAGTATATTCTATAATCTACAATATAATTTTTGCTAAATCCATCTGCTCTTTTCCACATTAAAATAGTTCAATAACTTGAAAGTACCATAATAATAACTTTGTTAATACACACATCTCCATGATACATTTATTGTCATACAACAATTCAAGCCCATCCTCCAAATTGCTATAGTTGCAGATATATATGTACTTTGTTTATGTCAATGGGATATTCCTCTGTGTACAATAGTGTAGTTGAAATACAGCTCAATTTACAATGTAAGCATCAAGAAGATAAATCACAGAACAAAGATTCTAAAAATAGCCAGTGATTACCTGTCAGCTACCTTGATTTCAGATTACTATGGTAAATTTTTTCATTTCTGTTTAATTCAGACAATACCCACAAAATCCAAATGGCTTAAAATAAAGTAATAGTGTTCAACAATTATTTAAAACTAGCTTTTAAAGTCTGTGTTCTTTTAAAGTTTGATTGTAATGTGTTTTACGAAAGCAAATCTATATATTCTATTAATGGCTTTTTAAAAATTCTCTGCTAGTGGATAAATCAACATTACAGCCTTCTGCGTGGAAGTCCTCTTAAGCTCACACCTGAACATAATTTAGTCTCTAAGAGACCACATGGGATCCCAGAAGATCTTTAATGAACTGGTACAGAATTGCTGGAATAAAAATTAATCTTTCTATAGGGAGTCCTCCAAGTCCGTTACTGCTAAAAAGACAAAATTTAAATTAGGGAGGAGACTTTGATCAAGATGTTAACTCAAAAATAAAATTAAGTATTTTTGTTTATATAAATTCACTTTATATTGTTATTACAATTTTAAGCTACATAGAAGGCATTTTTAATTTTCACAGTGCAGTCTAATAATTTGCCAATCATGCAATCTGGTATTAAAGGCAAAATATCTTTTGGCTCATATCAAATAAGTTCATGTGGAATCTGTGTTTTCTCATTCATATCCACTATGTCTACAAATGGCAGAAGAATGTCATATTCCTCTATTTCCATAAATTCATTTAATTTAAATTTTTCTGTGTCAACTACCTATGACATTTGTCTTCCAGATTTATATTTAAACAATTTGTCTGACATTTCTTTACCCCTGGGACATAGACTCCAGACGGCTCTTTTCAATTTTTATCCCTTCCAAGTCTTTAACTCAGTGAAATATCTCATCTCAAAGGTTTGTAAATATCTTCAGATGGGGTGATGGATAAGAAATTTCCTTGATGATTTCAACATACTCTGTATCAGAATTGTAGGTAGTATTGTTGCAACTAATTTTACGGTTTGGTTTGTATCTTTAACTAGAGCTTGTGTTTGAAAAATGTCCACCCTTGTTGGAACCTTTGTTATTTTCATTTTTATACATTGGACATGATAACTAATGTTGGACACTCATTCTTTCTCATTGTTAATGATTCCGCAGCTCTGATGTATACATACTCCACCTATGTCACATTTCGGTCCTATTAAATGTTTGCATATGGGGGGAGACCTGTGTTCACATTACACAGTTTTGGGGACACTTAATATCCCAATGGAGTTGTGCCATACAGGAAGTAGAGTTTCCTTATGGATAGGCAAGAAAAGAACTTAAAGTTCTATAAAAGTGTTTGTTAAGAACATATATATTGTCATTATGTAATTAATTTATCTGACTTCAACTACAAAGAAAGTCAAATGAATATACATAATATCATCATATCACAATAAAGATGCTTCTGGATATGAAAGATTATTATATATTATAGTTCCCCAGTCTTATGATTAAAAAGGCAAAACTACAGTTTGTTCACAGATCAGTTAGAAAAAGGGAAATGCCTCCTCAATACTGGAGAGTCCATGTCTGAACATATGCCACTCTCGATGAAAATAATGACTGCTATGTTAACTGCTGTGGGTATTCATCTTAATTTGACTTATCTACCTATATTATAAAAGATCTAAAAAGTCCAAGTTCACTGAAAATCTAGGGAATATTTTAAAATGAAGTTCTAAATTTGATTTTTATAATAGTTGAAAATGTCATCTATGTATAATATAACCTTCGTTTAATTCAATTACATTTTTTAATCCAACCATCTGAATTTTCCTCATAGAATTAGGAATGCCTACTTTGTCTAGTATTACCTGACAAACTTTGGGCATGTTAAACAGGCCACTGAGTCCCATCTCTGCTCTAATGTATAACAATTTTGTATCAAAGTATTGTGGATATACAGTTAAAAATATATGACACTAAATCACACTTTCTGCTTATAATCCTAATGGCAATCATGTTTCACTTTGTCAGTGCCTCTTATTATATTTACCTAAATATTTTAGGTAACGTTTCTTAATTGTGTCTTTGTGCAATATGTGTTGACATCCTCTTATGGTGGATAAAGCTTTAATTTCTTATTTTCTTGCTATTTCCTCTTCTCAGTTTGGAAATCATTCTCTTTTTTGTAAAATCAGTAATTATTTGGGCTATCATGGCTATGTAAGTGTTATTGATTATTGAGCTTATCATGATTTATATTTTTATATATTTTCCTTAGATATATTTGAAGTTAATAACATTTTTCTCTTTCAATATAGTTTTGTTGGTGTTGCTAACTTCTCTGATGAAGACCTATAATCACAGAGATAATAGGAAATTCTGGAAGGGGAGCTTTGAAAGGGACACATTAATGGGAAATTTAAATTGTGAAAAATTAGGCAGGGTTCACTAAAGAAACAACTGATAAGAGGGGTGTGTGTGTAGAAAGAGATTTATTAAAAAGAATTGGCTTACACAATTATGGAGACTGGCATGTCCAAATCCACAGTGTGGGCTGGCAGGCTGAAGACCCAGGAGAGCCAATGATATAGTCCCAGTCCAAAAGCCAGCAGGCAGAGATCCAGGAGAGTCAATGGTGCAGACGAAGTCCAAGGGCATTCTTCTGCAAAATTTCTTCTAACTCAGGGACACTGATCTGAGCCTTCAGCTCAGGTTCTACTCAGGTTCTCAACTGATTGGATGAGGTCCACCCACCCTACAGAGGGCAATCTGGTTACTCAGAATTTACTAGTTTCAATGTTAATATAATTCATAAATATACTCCAAATTAATACATATAGTAAACCATCAGATCTGATTTTATAAGTACTATATTTAAATATACAACCCCACTTAACCAGAGTTCCTACCAATATGCAAATCTTATGAAAATTTTGAGAAAAAGTAGTCTCCTTTCTTTGTTGTTATTTAATACTGTAATTTTAAAGTAGACTGCTATAAGCTAAATTTAAATTGTTTTTGCCAGGGATGTGAAAGTTCAAGTAAAGAGAGGACACAAGTTTTCAGTGATTAGATTAAAAACAAGAAGAAAGAAATAAACTGAAATTATTTTTATATTGATATTTAGGCTACTGCCTCTCAGTGTTCTATATTTTTAAATGCCTTTCTCTTTCCTAGAGCAGACTTGTGCTGTACAATGTGGGGGCCAGTAGCCACCTAAAGTTCTGTAAATTAAATTAATTTAAATTAAATATGATTAAAAAATCAATTCTTTGGTCACATTAGCTACACTTCAAGTATTCACTATACTACATAGTGCAGATATCAGGCATTCATATCTTTATGAAATGTCCTGTTGGATAGAATTGCCCTAGATAAGTATTACAGAATTATGAATCATGAGGTATATATGTGTGTATATATAATAACATAAATGTTTAATTTTTATTGAGCTATTATTCATTTCTAATACTATTTATGACTTAGGGTAATAGGTTCATGACTCCAGATCTCCCATATGGCACCACACCCATCACCTAAGGATCCATAGTTGTCCATCATAGACCTCTGAGGTCTAAGTTCCCAATCCCCCTGGTCCCCGCCCGTCAAGTAGCCTCAATTCAGCAGTCATAATTCTTGGGTTTGTTTTGGTTTAGTATGTCTGTTTCTTTGTCCTTTCTCTCTATAGTTTATATATGAACAAATACATTATTCCTGTCTGAAGAGAGGATTGAAGCACAAGTTGGACATATAAAGACTTTTGATTCTTTTCATTATGATATATATGCTTGGACATCACCTCCTCTATTGGCACCTCCTTGACCCTGTGTTCTAAAATATCATTTTTTCCCAAAGTTCTAAGTTTTACTTAGAGATTCCAATTGAATTTTGGCAATAAATATTGTCAGTTGTTTTCTTGAAGTGATGGGCTTACTTCTGTTTATTTTCAAGTAAATGCCTGCCAGTTATCCAAGTCTCAATAACCATAGTTTATCTGCCAGTTTAAAGTAAAAATACTGTTTCATGAAATAGGTAAAAGTTTTTAAGCTTTCAGTTCAAACAACTATACAAATTATTTTTCCTTTAGACAACCATGGTAGTTTAGCTATGCTGCAAAAGAAATTTATGCATACTTCTGTGCAACTCAATAGTTAAGATTCAATAAATATATTTTTTAATGTTTTGTGAAAGATAATATAAAGACAGTTCATTAAAGATTTTTTTCTGCAAGTAGATGGCAGTGAAGATGTGATGATTAGTATACAGTATATAGTTAGATAGCTCTGTCTGTTCATGCCAAGGCACAGATGTTCTCTCTACCATTATTTTTAGACTATCTGATTTTGATTTTCCCACAACAACTGGTTAGGATACAGAGTAGTGCTAAAACAAATATTAAATAATTTTATTTATTATTATTATTATTAAATAACTTATAAAATTTAAGTTTATATATACTCAGAATAATGAATGCAGAATATGGAATGAAAGCATCTATCCACCTATCAATGAATAAAAACACAAATGCACAAAATTTATAATCAGAAGGAGATAAGTCAAATACAATATTTTTAAGTTTGAAAAGATTACTATGTCCAATACATTTCATGATTAGAAGTACTTTATGGAACGGATAATTTCTGAGAAAAATTCGTTACTACAGTCTGTCCAGTAGAGATGTATGTAGAAACCTGAGGAAATTGCTAACCTTGAAATAACATAATTCTTTATTCTTTTGGACAAATAAAGGGGTAAGATAAGCAAGAAAAATATGTATTTATAACAATAAATATGCCTCCAAATTCATGGGAAGACTTTTATTTGTTTTGTTTTGTTTTATGAAACCCTACAAATTTCCAGGCAGAGAGCAGATGTGCGCCATGGGAGAGATTAATCATTTCATTCTGATGTTAACAAAAATTGGTTTGTTAATGCCTGAGTAGGGAGTAAAGTTCCGAGTGAAGGGGATACAAAGGACCTGTTGTGTTCATTGGAGATGTACTCAGAAGTACTGGTACCACACATCTGTACAAGTCTGAGTGAGCAGGCTGTGGAGAGGAGCTTTAAAATAGATAGTAGCAGCACCAAAAGAGGGGAATCCTGTAATTCCAAAATACAAGTAACAGTGTAAACCAGTTGTACTTCAATAGGAAAAAAATATCAAAACAAAACAGAAATAACCCCATAAAACCAGACAGTCCATAGAAGCTAACAGTTAATTTGCTTTAGAAATTAATGTGCACCAAATTCCCTGCACTGTGATGAACACTAATACTAGCAGGTTAAAAGGCTGTTCACAATGGTGTTTTGAACAATTCTGAATCAGTTGTAGACTTTTGAAATCTGTATCTATTTTTGAAGAAAGGAACCAACACATAATATGTTTAATATTTTGTGGTTGTTTTATGTCAGAATTGCCTTTTAATTCTAATGCATTTGTTTTTCATGAAAAATAATATTGAGGCCTGTTGTTTTCTCTTCAAGACACATGCAATTAGTTGAGTTTTGATATAGCTCCAAGAGTAAACATGATTAAAATTGCAATGAAACCATTCATACAATCATTAATAAAAATGTGAATTTAATCCATATTTAAATCACACACAATTCTGTTAATCTATTCAACTTTTTGAATTTTGTCTCAAGTAATTTTGGAATTGATATTTACCACAACAAGCAGTTGTCAGAAGTGTTTTATGCCCTAAGGGATGATATAAATGGAGTTAGAAAATATAAGTCCAATTTGGGGACTCCTTTTACTCATTCAAAACATTTACCAAAATCTGAGTATATATTACTTACACTAGTTCTTGCTGGGATTACAATGAAGAGATGAAAACTCCTTGCTTATGAGAAGATAGTAGCTTAGCCAGGCAGAAAGATAGGTAACTAGTGCAGTGAGATAACCACAAAGGGAGGGAGATTAATACTGCTATGAGAATGAGAAAATCTTCCCAAAAATAAATAACAGTGAAGTGAACTTAGAAAGACTATGATTTTGCCATACAGTGAAGGAATTTATGAAAGCACATGACAGGTTCAGGAAGCCATAAAGTAAACTCACATCATAGGAAAGATATTTTGATGAAAGATAAGACTACTAAGGGGCCAGAGAATAAAGTATTTAATATTAAAACATTGTCCACAGCAAACTGAAGACATTTGGGATGTCCAGTATTCACTAAGACAACTTCCTGTTATAGGCAGTTCTTTTAGTCATTTAACCTTTAAAGGATGGTGTTTGATGTCAGAGTGCATGAGGGAAATTCTGACTCCAGCACATCCTACCTGGGAGACCTTTAACAATTGATTTTTTCCTATCTTTCTCAGTTTACACATCTGCAAAAATTGGGATTAAAAAAGTACTTTCAATTTGGTCCTAAAATATTAATCATTTGCGGTCCTAACCTGCCAGTACCTGAGTTATTACTTCATTTGTGAAGTGGGGCAAACCAGGGGAAAGAGAATGAACTGACTGCTGGCTCCTCAGTGGTGTGCTTTGCAAGGTAGGACAGGACCAGAAAGCAGACACCCAGATTAAAACAAAAGGGTTTATTTTTACAGGGAGTGAAGAGAAAATATTGGAACAGAAAATGTATTGGCTAGCACATGGCCAGGTGCCGGAGCCTTTGCTCAGCTGAAGCCGAGAGCCATAGGTATGGAGCCAACTGAGCAAGCCCCTGAAGGGGCAGGCAGGCAGGAGGCAACCAAAACTCCCCAAAAAGCAGGCAGGAAGCCAACCAGGAGAGCCCTATTAATCCAAAGAAGCCACAAGCTGAGTCTTTTTCACTAGCTAGGCTTATTCTGTCCCTTGGTCCCAGCATCCCCCACTAAGGAAATCAGAGGGTGGAGCTTCCAGACTTCTTGCTCTCTTGCATTGAGAGACAGATGAGTGGATTAAGAAGATATTATTTATATACACAATGGAATACTACTCAACTGTAAAAAAAAGATAACTTGCCATTTGTGACATTATGGATGGAACTGGAGGGGATAAAGCTAAGTGAAATTAGAAGGAAAAGATAAATATCAGTGGTACCTCTTATATATGGAATGTAGAAAAATAAAACAAGGGGTCAGATGAAACTATGCCAAAAACAAACCCTAGAAATATGTCTGTAGAATTAAGGTTACCACAGGGAGAGAGGGAGAGGAAAAAGGGTGAACAGAGTGTGGAGGGTGCTCAATGGACTATGAAGGAGGACTGGGTGCCTTAGTGATGGGTGTGTTCTGGTGACCTACATTTGAATGGGTGTGATCCTACACCTCCAAATCATATACAGTGTTGTAAACCCAGATTACTTCTATTAAAATAAATTTAAAACAATTTTTCATCTGTGATAGTTGATGACATTGAAATTGACATTTTTTTTCTGATACTGTCCTTAGCTGGTTTTGGTATCAATGCTATACTAGCTTCAAAGTAATTCGGAGACAGTACTTACCTTATCATTATTTGAGAAGATTTACTGATAATAGAAATCATCTGTTTCTTGCATACATAAGACCCACCCAGAGAAATACCTGAAACCATCAAATTTAGTGTGTACTTGTTTATATTTTTAACTACTAATTCAATGTATCTGTTAAGAGTTTTATTTAAAAAATGTTTAGATAAGATATTTCTAGAAAATTGCCCATTTTACCTAAGTCTTCAAGTTTATTGGCATAGAATTAGACTACTTTGAATTTTAAGACACTTTGTTATAGAAAATTTTCAAACATCTATCAAACAGAAAAACTAACTCCCATGTACCCACTGCCCAACTTTAATTATATTTAATTATATATAATTATATAATTTATATATATAATTATATAAATAATTATATAAATTCTGTTTCCTCAATCTTACTGACACATATTTTGGTAGAAATATTTTAGAGCACACCCAATAAACAATATAATTTTATATGCAAATAATCCACTATTTATTGCTTACTAAATTAATAATCATAAATGTATTCTAATATTCCATCTGCATTATGCTCCATTTTAAAATATATTATTTTGAAAATAAAGTTTCTAAGCCCTTTTTGGTTTTCTCTGTAGTTTCCCACTTAAAATAAATGCTCATATAATTTTTACAGTCATTTTATATTTATGACTACAACTTGTGAAATTAGAGAATGCTGTATTATAGAAAAATATATTCAACTTGAAATTAGGGAATCTGAATTTTGTTCCCAGTTACTACCTACTTAGTAAGATATTTAGGTCTCCTACATCTGTTTCCTTAATTGGATAATCAGTGCAAAAATGCTTAACTCCAACTGAGAATGTAAGAATTTAAATATGTTAATATACTTATACATTTTTAAATGCTATAGAGAATCTCATGTATTAAAAACAGTATAGAATTATGTGATTTATTAAACAATTTTTTCTTTACTTCTGAACAAAATACTCAATGTACATGATCTACTGATGGCATTTAGCCCCATATCTACATCTTTAAGAATTGTATTTAATCTATGATATGCAAAATGAGGAGATTTTGACAAAGGACATACTTAAAAATCTTACTGCTGCTGATTGAAGTGGGATAGAATAGATGATATTTTCAACTTTTTAAAAAAAGGTTTGTCTTCTATCTAATGGCAAAAATAAGAATTCATTAATATTGTTATACCTTGATGATTAGAGTACTAAGTACTCTACAAGTACTAAGTACTTAGAAGTACTAAGACTGTATGCATATTTATATTTTCCATGTATACTAGCAATGCCTTCATTGATTCTTAGATTCATTTTCCTAACCCTTATAGTGAAATTTCACATTGACTTCTAAACTTAAGAGTTTATTTTTATTTGTTAAATTATTAATGAGCAGAAGTACAAACAGAAAATGTATTCTGCTGCCATTTTCTGCTTGCTTGTTTAATCCAGGAACTGCATACATTTGGGTGATGACAGATTTTGTTTATCCTAATAACGAAGAATAAAATGTAGACATTAATGATAGCTGAGTATCCTAATTGAACCTATACAGTTTGAAATATTGAAATGTGAGGTTTGTGCTATTTCTTGCTTCCCTTCTAATCATGCATGATGTGATATGCAGAAATGTATTAGTTGCCAAAGTCTTTTTCAAATTCGTAGTGTATGGATATATGTATACACACACACGCACACGCACATACACAAAAACACACATTCATCTTTGGATTTTCAAGTTTGCTTTGCTAACAAGAGATAGTAATTTTTTAATCAAAGAGATAGGAGGGAAATGTCCTAGAAAAATACAAATGACACTGATATATCATTCTTTTCTTCTGTAATCCAAGTGATATTTGAATTTTAAACGCCTACTTCCAACAACTGCTTAAACAAAAATCAGTGTGACAGTAGCATTAGACCATGTCAGACTTTTCATACCAACTAATGTCCAAATATTTTATAACTTTATCATTCTCCTTGATTGCTAGGAATTGAAAGAAAAATTTTATCACACATTAAACTGACAATAAATAAGAGAGAAGTTAGTAGACATTTTCAGTGTTAGCATTTTGCTTCTACAGAAAATATAAAAACATTAAATTGGCCCAAGTGAAAAAAACTTCTGCAGATATTATCAAACTGCATGATTTTTCACCAGGACTATAAATCACTTCACCATCAAAGTATAAAAAACTTTTGAGTGCTCATTTTTAACAGCACCCTGCAGAATAAGCACTGAACCATCGATAGTGAGAAGAAAACCATGTAGGATAAGACATTGGCAACTGCTTTGGCCACTATGAGGTGAAATCTAATCTTTCTGGTGCTGATCATGTTACTCTTGCTCTGTCTAGGGTAGGGATATACCAGTATGCAGACTAGTTGGCTGTTCTAATGATTTGTGCAGTTAGCATGACATACTAGTTGCTAAATATATGAGTCATCATTATTTAAAACACTAAATTTGATATGTGTACTGGGTTGTATGCAGTATAGGGAAGATAGGGGAAATTTAGTAAGAATTTTCCAGAGATGGGTAGATAAGATGGGGAGCAGAATACAAGATGGTTTATTCTCAAACTTGTCTCCAAAAACTATTTTCCAAATCTCTAAAGTACTACAATTCAAAAGTAAAGGTATTGATGTCTTCAAAGCGGTTGGAAAACACAAGGAATAGGTAGTGATCTTGTGATTAATAATCTTATTTTAATTGCTATAAGGACCATATTGCATCTCTGAGACCATAAGAACTGAGACACCATAGTGCCATTGAGAACGTCACATAGAGATGGAAAAGTGTAGAACTTAAGAAGTTGTGTTTGAGATCATATCAGACACATTGGAGACTATGGTGGAGTGGGTACTGTGGTCTTGAAGTTATCTTCTGAAAGCTAGGTGGTAACAAGATTTGGGGAAAATAATAGCTAATTTGCATAAATACCACACACACACACACACACACATATATATATATAAAGGGGGAAAAGGTCATTTCATTCTCCTGATGAGTGTAATCAATGGGAAAATCACAGACTCTACTGCTCTACTTTATCCCATTTAAGGCAATAGCCACACAGTTGTCTTATCTTTGGCACATGTTCTCCAAGCAACCCATTTTATTGGCTTCGTGTCGTATTCCAAAACTAGATTACATATTTTTTTTTTCATTATGAGAAGAATAATTAAAGATCTCTTTTCCACTTACAAATCATCTATGCTTCATAGAAACTGTCCTAGTTAGTATATTGTGGACTATAGGAAGAATGGTCTCTCAATATACTTCGTGACTTGTAATGTGCAAAGGACACATTAACTATATAAAAACATGTGCCATTATTGTCTACTGGAGGTTTTATTGTTAGAATCCACAAAATAATGTGGAATATCAGTGTGCTAAGCTTCCTCTTTTACCTGGCTTTAGTCTTTTCCCTTTGAAAAAAATCGTGGAAATTATTAGTTAGAGATTGTTCACACATACCGAGGCATGTTTTATTTTGGGGATTATTTTGTTGTTAATTTTAAAACCTATTTTTGTCATTGTGAAACATTCTATGCTTGATGAATTATTTGGAAAATATATAAAATGAGGGCAAAATTCTGTTGTGATTCCTTCACTTAGGAAATTACTAAAATTGGAATTATTCAGTCTCATATGCATTTTTATATGTATATTTTAATTTACAGTGAATATTTGATATGATTTTAATTTAGTGACTAGATTTTTGAAATAAATTTATATTATTAATATAGAAGTAAAAATAAAAATATTGAAATATGAAACAAAAGCATAAAATTTAAACACACTGCTATAAACACACATACACAGTTCCATATATAGCTTATTATATAAAATCCTGAATGACATCAGTTGCTCTATAACTACATAGCTTATTTAACAGTATTTTCTAAACTTACAGCAACAATTTTTAAGAAAAACTTCAATAAACAAAGTTCAAAAGAATAGCATGGTTGAGACACTGAAAGCTTAGGTTATTTTCATGAGATCTTTCAAATCTATGCCTTTATAAATGGTTTCTGTGATCTTTGTTTTCATACATTTTTGCACCCATATATAGATTGACATTAATTCTGCTATTGAAAGCCATTATTTTGAGTGCAAGAACAAGATACTCTAAACAAAGGCAGTTGTGCCCTTGAGACACACTCATTCAGTGAAGAGGAAACAAAATTAAACATGTATAAGAAATATTAGTGACCTATATAAAAAACATCAGGGGTGTTAAGAGGAGTGGGAAATTCTTCCTAGGAAGGAAAATAGTCAAAAATTTAAAGAATATTTATGTTGAGTCTTGAAGCTGGAAGCTATTGTTTACCTTGTGAACTTTTAAGACTCAGAGTGAGGAAAAAAAGATTATGAATATGTATCTATATTCAAATAAAATTGAGTTCATTAGATTCAGTTAGTCGAGTATAAATACGAGTATTAAATTATAGGTAGTGGTACTAAGAGTAAAATAAATCTAATTAATGAAACAGCTAAGCAGTTTAAAAAAAGGACATTTTTCCAAATTCAATTCATTTGTAATGATATGTGCTCCTTATTAGACACAGCTATATTGCTTGCTGCCCTGCTATGATGATGAGATTAGATACTCATTTCAGTAAACACTCGAGTATGTTTTAATTAAAATGACTTCTGAGCAAATGGAATGTCACATTTTTAAATAGAATTTCAGGTTGCTATAGTAACTACTAAATCTGTCACTATTTATTTTAAATAACAAAAAGTATCTTCAAAAATGGCAATTCATTTTTGAAATATTCTGACCATCCATCATTAAGATTAGGTTGAATTTTATTAGCAATTCATTGAATGCTTTAAATCTGAAAAACTGCAGAAAATGTGTAAACATGGAGAAAATAGAGCTACCTTATGAATTAGATGAAAACACATGTTTAATGTATCTTCTTTAAAAGAGAAGACAGCTTTCTCTTTGTTGGTCAGATCATCTGTTAAATTCACATTACGCAGTAAAAATATTTCTTGTCGTTGTCACAGAAGCATTCCATGCACTGAAGCTTAAGGGTAGCAAGTGAGGCAGTCAATAAGGGAAATAAAGGAGGAAGACATCCTGGAATTACCAGATTCTCATGGTCAAGTTCCTCTAAGACTACTTGTGTCTTTGTTGTAGACCATCTGTAGAAGGTGGAAACAAAAGACCAATTGCAAAAGATTAAGTAATTAAAAATGTTTTTTCATGGTGTGATGAATGTACTGTTGAAGTCAGATACTTTCTGATATCTTCTGGGAAGTCTAGTATAGTGATATTAAATAATACACAATCATGTCCTTATTTATCTATGATAGTAATGACAGAGAAATATAGACTACTAAAAAAGTAAAGTCAGTAGTTTGTGGTAAAAATTGTAGTTAAGAAGAATATAAGGGAACCAAATAAGGATCAAGGAAAGGAATAAGAACAATAATAATAATAATAATAATAACAATAAAGACACAAAAACCAAAAACAAAAAGACAAGGACAAATTGGGGACACTTGGTGGGGAGGGGGGAGGGAGAGGGCTGAGGGCATATGGGAGCACAGGGAACTGAGGTGATGGTGCACTGGTGATATGGTGATGGGGAATACATGGGGATTACAATTGATGTCAAATATATATAAATCAAAAAAAATAATTAAAATAAATAATTAATTTTTAAAAAAGTTAAGAAGAATGCCAATAAAGATTTCCAGGATATAGTCAAATCGTCAAAACAATTTTTTCTTATTATTTTTTATTGAAATAACATTGATTTATAACATTAAGTGGATTTCAGGTAAAATCATTATAACTTGACATCAGTATATGCTGCATTGTCATCACCACCAATTGACAAGTGAACATGGTACTAATGAACACCCCTTTCGCTATTTTTTAAGAAACACCACAACTGCCATATTATTCTATTTTGTCTTTTTCTGGCCTAAGTTTTCTCATCTCTAGAGTGGGGCGATAATACCTACTGCTGTATATAAAGAAATGATTCTGGCCAGTACCCAATAACCTATGCATTGGAAGTTTCATAAGATTTAATAAATCTACCTCGCCATAGAAATTTTAAAATGTTTTTTGCTAGTATCTTTACTAAGATTTTTAAATAAAGAGTTTAAAAGTCTTAAGTGTTTTTTTTAAGGATTAGACCACATATGCAAAGTAAAATAACTGGTTTAATTGATCAAAAAATGTGCAAAAGTGATTCAGAAATCCTTAGTCATGTTTATTACGTAGATTTAAGAATTTCATCCAGACATGGAAAAGAATATACTACAGATGGATATACATTTAACTTTTGTAATCCCAGTTTCCTCAACTCTAAAATGGAGGAAATAACTAACAATTGTACATAATAAATGAGATAATTTAGGTGATATCCTTAGCAAACAAACACTACTTTGCTGAGAGTAAGCAGTCAGTAAATATCATTACCTTTGTATTTGCCTTCTTTTTTTCTTTCTGCATACAGTGTTATTATCAGTATAAAAAGTTTATAATTTACTTCATACTAATGCTCCCCTTTTGAAGTTAAGTCAGTACTGATAAAGATAAAGTCATAAGTAAGGCTTAAGGAAAATTACATTCCCCTTGTACATTTCTTTGAAATTTTAATAACCATCAGAAAAGGTATTTACATATGTGTTCATGCTCTCCTCAAGGAGTATTATAATTACCAAATAACCAGCTTTTCATAATATTTATGTGATTTTTTGAGAGGTTGAGGAAGAAACAGAATGACTATAATTTCTTTGAGTACCTTAGTTTTTAAAATATTTGCACATCCTCAGTGTCAATGGATTTGTCAGAGCACTGTACATTTATACCACATACTTGGAGAGCTTAACAACTGATATTTAAGGCTTGAAATATAAAAGGAAATTTTAACATACCATATTACTATTTCTAAATTCCATATAATTTGCAATTAGTGGTGACACCAAGTAACACAAATAATTATATGCTCCTTCTCTAGCTTTGTATAATAACTATTTTCATTTATGCATTTTTGTGACTTTAACATTGGAGGAAGAGTAATGAAATACAGAATTTTAGTCAGTTTTTAATAAAGTATTTGGGAAAAGATTTGTGAAGAAATCAGAGAAAACCAATTTAAAAAGTATTTACCATAGTTGTTTACTCCAGTCTTTATCAGCACACATTAATCACTTAGCTTACCACTCTTTCTGTATATAATTCTGTATATTTCAAAAATTTTCAATACTCCAAATGAGTTTTTGAATCATGTTATTAAATATATAGGTTTCTTTAAAAAAAAAACTATATTAAAAGTTCATATAGGCTAGAACTCCTTTTCACATAACTTTGAATAAACACCAATCCTACCTAATACTCCTGGGTTCTTGATTGGATTAAGTTGGATGAAGTAGATTCAGTTTCATAATCTAACTCTTAATAGTTTGTGGGACACAGAGCTAGTGACAGAGCTCAAACAGTTTGAGAGTCTGACTTTTTGGCTCTGCGGAAGGGATCCTAACATACCCTGCCCTGCTGGTCTCAAAGGTCTATTTAATACTGTAGAACAAGTGAAAGCATTTTGTCCCATGAATGCAGTCCCATAATTGCTTCTTTTTGTACTGTGTGTTTCTACCTTAGTCAGTAGCTCTCCTTTACGAATTGATATATGGTCCAACTTTTGGTAATAATAGAAATAGTCCACTTCCCACTTCTTTCCTCATTATAAACAAAACAAACTTAAGACTACAAAATATTAACTGATATCCTTTTCTATAGAAACAATTATACTATAAAGTTAGAGAGAAGAAAAGTAGCCAAGAACAGGGTATGGCAGTGTCCATTAATATTTTGAGCATAACTTACAGATGTGGGCAATATTGTTAATTGTGTTATTCATCTTTAACTCACCTTATGCTTTACCAATGCTGATTGTTTGCATTTGAATTGGATATTTATGTCTTTCTCTGGATTGGGTTGTATATTAATTAGATGTTTTTTTAAAGACTTAAGACATTTAACACACCAACTAAACTTTCATCAATTCTTTTATAATGTTTCTGTCAATTATTCTACCAAACATTTTTAAAATAATACCTAATATGTATTGTACCATATGTCCATTATTATCTCCATGATTACCTAGAGTGAGTGTACTCTCTTTTTTTTATGGATCTTGGTTGGTACAGAATATTAAGGATAATAGTTAGAAACAAAAACAACTGGATGTGAAGAATTTATTTCACTAGTAGAATAGTGACTTTATTTTGTAATCATGGGCCCCACTGGAGGTTTTTAAATAGAATAGCCTTTTGAATTTTATTGTTATCCTAGTAGTAATAACCCAATGTCATGCCAACTCAATATATTGAGATTCTGAATTTCAGAATTGAGCACTTTTAGATCCAGTGGCTTAATACAAAAAAATAACCGAAGTGTCTACATCAGTTAATTTACTCTCATTAAGATATATTTAATGCAGATGGGAAAAGATATACAACTGAAGGCTTATAAATATTAGTCTTACTGCAAAAATGCCTTCAGACTCCTCATGCAAATATTCATGAACCTCTATTCTTTGACTGTTTCATCATATGGACATTTATTCTTCTCTTGTCCTACTATCTCAAATATATTCACTGACTGACATCTTTCACATCTTAACTTTATTGGATTTGTGTATATTTTTCATTTCTGAGAAGTCTCAGGAATGTGATCTTTTGTTAATTATATTCCACAACTAAATGGAACTATCTGATACCTGTTTTGTACCTTTTGGCTTATTTCATTTAGCACAGTTACCTCAAGATACATCCATTTTGTCCCAGATGACACTATTTCATCATTTTTGAGAGCTGAGTAGTATTCCATTGAGCACATATTCCACAATTTCTTTATCCAGTCCTCTGTCATTGGGCACTTATGGTTCTAAGACTCGACTATTATGCACAATGCTGCTATGAACATAGGAGTGTTTAATTTTCCTCTAATGAGCATTTCCATATTTTTTGGGTAAATACCTACCAGTGGTATTGCTGGATCATGCAGTATTTCCATCTTTAATTTTTTTCTTTAATTTTTTAAGGTACTGGCTTCTTCTATTCTCTCTTGCACCATTCCAATTAGACATATCTTACACTACTCCAATGGAAGTTGTTGAATTCATCACTGAATTATGTGTTGGTAAACTATAATAATGGTCAATTATAGTCTCATTTTATGTGACCTATCAGCAGCATTTGAAAAAGTTGAACACTATGTACTCCTTCATATACTTTTGGCATTAGTTTTCCGGATACTACATTCTTGATTTTATTTCTTTTCTACTCTTCTGTTTCTTTTTTACTGGCCCCTTTTCATCTTCTTGACCTGTTGTTGCTTCAGTGTCCCAAGGTTCAGTCATTTGTTCTGTACTTACAATTATTTCTTTATAGTGGTAAGCAGTATATTTCAACTTTCCCCATATTTATATCTTTAGCTAAGACTGTTCTCTCAGACCCCAGATATGTATCCTTAACATCTTTTCTTGGATACTAGATAGGATATGGTTTATAGTTTTAATAAGTATGTTAATTTCATACAAAAATTTCCATCTTGATTTTCGACCACTAGTTAAATGAAAGTGAGTTGACTCTGGAAATTAAAAAGTATTTCACACAAATATAAGTAAAATATAGAATAGGCTTGGTCATTTTTTTTTCTTAGAAATGTTATCCAAAATTGGTCTTGATCATTATTATAATGTGATTAATTCAGTGGTAAGCAAATCAGCACTAATATTATCATATTAAAAATATTTTCTCTTATTTCAATATCTGATACTCAAATGCTTGTAATATGGTGTGATTTCTCTTTTTTTAAGATTTATTTAATTTATTTATGCATACAAGAGCTGGGGTGTAGTTCAGAAGTACAGGGGTAAGAGAATTCACCAGAGACAGAGTGGGGAGCACAACAGGTGGACTGACTGAAATACATAGCTGAGGGGAGCAATAGGTAAGATAGGAGAGGTCTGTTGCGCTATGTGTGTCAGCTTCTTGGCCTGGGATTGAATTTATGTTCCCATGGCTGCAGATAGTTTCGTAGTGTGGAGGCTTAATCCCTTGTGCCACCAGAGAAGCCCTAATATATAGAATTTCTTAGTCTGTTAGTTAACACTTTTTATGTATTCATAGTGTATAAGCCATTTGATATTTATACATGACTTGCTGGGATGTTCCTTGTATAAAACACAACTCTATTTTGGATCAATAAGAAAACTGTGCTACTGGAAAAAAAGGAAAGGAAACCAAACCATAGTGGGTTAGCTGATTTACATGCTCTGAGATGTTACCAGCTGCTGCTGTTAATAATAAATGAAGTCATCACTTTTCACAATCTGGAAAATAAACTGAAATAATTATGCTTTCAGTTTTGATTTAACTGAAAAACAGTCAATGGGAGGGGAACAAACATTCTCCAACTGAAAAAAAAAAAAGCTGCAGTTCACTGACAACTAGGTCAAGTGTGTATTTATTACAATGGCCTAATTTATTGGTATGAATATTCACTGAAGTGAAGAGGACCTCAGAGGGCCTTAATGCAGAGACCCAAGAATAAAACTCCAAAAGCTCTATATTCTCAGTCACCAGATATTACTTACAGATACTGTTTGGAAATTATAGAGTAATTTCTCAGAAATATTCTGATCTCATTTTATATTAATAGCCTACTCTATTATTTTGAGTACTTAATCTCTAGTATGCTTTCCTATTATATTAAATATCACATATCTCTCAGATATACCTGAGACGTTGATGCTATTATTATCTCTGTTGTAAATGGTAAGGAAACTGAACTATATTCATTTGCCCAAGGTCATACAGTTAATGAGCACCAGATCTTAGATTCCTACAGTCTTTCTGATTCAGAGCTGGAGAATTTTTTATCCCTGTGATACTGACTTCCTATGGGTTCATTATTAAACCCACTATTTTTATAACACATAATTAATATGTAGATTGCATACTTTGAGAAGTATTTTCAAGAGAAACAAAGCTATCTACATATAACGGCTACATCTAGTACCATCACTATTTAAGATCTCAATATTACAGAAGACATCATTACATGCACCCTGTAGATAAGTTAAAATATTAATTTAACCTGATTTTTAAATTTAGTAGTTGGAAACAAAATTACAGTTGACTCAGGACTACAAGGCACAATTGTGGTAGTATGACACCTTAATCTGTTGAATGATGCATAGTTAAATGATAAACATCCAGTTCCTAGATACATGCTTCCAATAGTTTGTAGATTGGGTTACAAAAAGTTAACACTGAAACACGTTCCTTTTCTACTTATCTCACTAAATGAAAAATGGCCAGGCATTAGTATTTTCCTTCTTTTAATCAACGACAAAAATGCAAGTTAAGCACACCATTATTCTACATACTAAGAGGCTTAAATACCAACCATAAGGATGCACCAAAAGCAATACATTCTGTAATACCACTCGTCAGGAAGTTAGAGTTTTCTGGAGAAGTAGTAGGAACTCTAGAGTCAGTTTGCTTGAATTTATAATCTTTTTCTTTACTAAAGTTACTTGAATCCTGCTACTTTGCTAAACCGGCCAATTAGCTTGAGTAGATTTTCTGTAGAGCTTTTGGGGTTCTCTATGTATATTATCATATCGTCTGCAAACAGTGATAAAGTTACTTGACCATTTTATACCTCAGTTTCTCTACTATAAAAAGTAGATAACAAGAGTGACTACCTCATAACTAGTAACACTTTGAGTTACATTTTCTTTCTCTTTCCACAGTCTGTAATGGTTACTTTCATTAATTTCAAAAAAATGTTTATAATATATCATAAAATACAAGAGATATAAAATTTTCTATTACTTTTGTGGTATACTTTGGAAAGTTATAATGAGAATCCCATGTGGCAGACTATAGAAGAAATATATCAGAGTTAACACCAACCACAAATTAAAAACACAGCTTTTTTTTTAATCAAATTTAGATCTAAAAATTTATAAATTAACAGTGTTAACAAGAAAAATAGGGTCCCCATATGGGCTAAAGTACAGGAACTAGACAAGAATGATGAAGTATTTATAGTAAGCATTTCATGTAAACAATAAATAATGTAAAATAAAATTTTACCTAAACAATAATAACTTTTTAATGTCTGTCAGAAGTCAGACATCATATTGCAAACAGGGAATACAAATTTAAAAGGCTTAAAATAAAATATCCTTTTAATAATTTTGGAGGACATATACAGGTAAAAGCTAGCTCACATAAAATATTGTGGGGGAGTTGGTATCAACTAAATCATGAAGGACAAATAAAAGTAGATAAAACAAAATGCTAAGTGCAGAGAATACAGCATGAGCTGTACTGTCTCATACTGAAGAAAATTGCTGAAGAAAGAAATATACTGTATTTGATTAGGGGAAAGGCAGCTCAGTTGTTATAAAATAAATTACCAGAGAGGAACAGCAAGAGTAGGAGGCAGAAAGACAGCTGAATCATAAGAAAGCATGTATGCAATATTGAGGAAACTAAGCTCGAAAGTTCTTTAGCTTTGGAGCATGGACCTCTGATAACCTGATGAAAGTAATTTTTATAACACATAATTTCACTAACACTTTCATTAAAAGTGTGTGTGGGGTGGGGGGGGCTCCCTGGTGGTGCAGAGGGTTAAGCAACGCACTATGAAGCAAACTGCAGCCACTGCAGCACGAGTTCGATCCCTGCTGCTGGCCAGGGGGGGGACCCACATGGTGCGGCAGACCTCTCCTGCTGTGCCCGCTGCTCCCCTCAGC
>JAGFMF010011752.1:15773034-15784787 GCA_019455555.1 Galemys pyrenaicus | reverse complement strand
CTGCCTGTTCTGCTCCCTGCTCTCTGTGGTGAATCCTCTCACCCCCCACACCTCTGGCCTGTACCCCAGTGCTTGTATGCATAAATAAATAAATCTTTGGAAAAAAAAAAGTGTGTGTGTGTGTATAGATACACACAATTATATAATAGTCAATTATGTAATAATTGGAAGTGAGTTGATACACACAAACTCAATTATTTTGCATACAATTTTAAAGAGTTCACTGAGCACCTGAAATCTCTTAATTGACTCCTGAAGAAAAGAAAACAGCAACAATTAAGCTTATTATATAAACCAAAATTATGGCAGAAATAAAGGAGTTGTGATTTCTTTACTAGAAAGTCTACCAGTAAGTATTGATTGTTCTAATTCTGAAATACATTTTGAATCAACACATTTCTTCCCACTTCTAATACTTTCTCCCAGATAGCAGCTACTATTTGGCTATCTTGAAAAATAGTTTAGCTGGTCTCATTGTTCTTTTTTCTTCCCTATGATCTGTTTTTGGCAGTAGAATCAGAAGGGTGTAAAAGGTGTCAAAGACTAGAGGGGTGTCATTGCGCGTAGGTTAAACCCACAAATACTACAGCATCAGTGCTCTGGCCAGAGCTGACTTGACTGACCTCATGTTCTGATCCCATGTTCTACTTAAGTCCAGAGGTTTTTTTCTGCTCCACCTGTTGGTTTGTTTCCACTGCAGGTCTTTGAATCTGCTTTCCATAGTTAACTTCTGACAACCAACTCAAGAGTGATTCCTTCCTATAATTAAAGTCTTACTTCAAATGTTTTCTCCTGAGAAAGATATTCCCTGATAACCCAATCAAAGGACTCTACTATCCTCCAGTTACTATTTTAATCTTTTATTGTACATAAAATTCTCTGTATTTTTCCAGTCTAGCTCCTTTGCCAAGTTTTGTTCCTGCTTATTTGAAATATAAAGGGAACTGTGCTGAAAATTGTTGTAGAATTGCTGCTTAAGTACCATACCATCAGTTCTAAGTTTTTGGAACTAGTAAAATGTAAATTCAAAATTTTACTGATGTTTAAGTGCCAGAAAAACAAAACAATAATAAATATTTAGTGTAGCTTCTGATTTTTTTTACCCATTATGAAATTTAGGTATGATAAGGATATGTTTTTGTTCACCATTAATAGTCCTATTTTATATTGCTGTCTTATAATTATTCATATTTTCCCTCCCAATGTGTTCCAGAAATGGACAGTAAATTATAGTGATAACTGAAACTGGGCAATGTTAACTTTGATAGCAATTACTTGTCAAATGAAGAGTTATAATAATACCAGCAACTACTTCTGTAGATTGCTGTAAAGATTTAATAACTTGGTTTCTATTATTTGATTGAAAGGTGTTTGCATACAATGCATGTGAAATAAATATTAACTGTCTTTATTTGATTATCTGTACTCTCCAATGTAAAGGATAGACCAATGTAAAAAGCTGCCCTTTTACATGGATCAACAGCATTTAGTATGTCTATAAAGACTGTTCCATCATAGATATATTTTCTTGTTTAGTTGTATTTATGTTTTTATCTGATTGTTTTAGTTTCCTAATTTTCTTATGCAAATGAATACCAAATATCACCCTGGTTACCTATATATATAGTCTTTGATTGGGAATTGCTTTCTTGATAGGTATATTTTTTTCTGGCATTTGATTTCACTAGGAAAAGTTATGGCAAATAAAAAACTATGACAAAACATAGCAGTTTGGTTAAGAATGCAATTTCCTTTTCATGTTGTGAGGAAGTTAAATTTTGGATGTTGCAAAAACAGAAAGGAAGAAAATCTGTTTAATTAGAGGTATTATGCTTTAACCAATACTGTCTCTAGTCTTATAATGTAATTTATATATCTCTGGAAATTAGCCTTGTGTAATACATTCAGAAGTGAAATGCAAGTATGTGCTTTATCTCCCTAGCCGACAGCAAAGGGATATAATATTCACGTGCACAGGAACATTGTCTTGTGTGTTGTGATTAAGAAAGGTTTGGGCATTCTTTCTGACCCCATTAGATGATATTCAGTAATATTTAAAAGCACATTTTTTTTCATTAATGAGAAGATAATTTTATAACTGTCAATTTATGGAGATTTGAAGCAGGATACTTAATTTTTGCAGGAAATTTCCTTAGTATTAGAAACATCATTAATCAGGAGAGCCTCACTCTTGAATATGGCTTTGTGAAAGGTCATTATTTCAGAATGTTACCGGTACTCTTAAATCAATGTGTTTATAAACTTTTCTCCATTTGTAAATCAATTACAAAAGAATTTTGGAAAATATCACTTATTTCCATTTGCTTTTTTATTTGACTGCACTGATATTCATTGTTCCTTGGTTTATATTGTCATTTAGTTCTAAATATATTCTTCCATAACAAGATCTTGAAAAATCCTTAGAATCATTTTGACCATTGATCAAAAACAGTAATTTCCTCTAGTCGCATGTTTTGTCTCAAGAAAAAAATACTTTTTAACATTTGTTAATTAAAATTTCATCAAACCATTTTCTCCCATGAGTGTATTTGTTGGATATTTTTTATTTATGTGTCAAAGTGGCAAATATGGTGCACTTATATTGTTCATTACTGTGCAAAATAGATTTTCATTTAAGCTGAATTCACAATCCTTGTCACTGGCTTGGATTTATAATACTTTCTATAAAATAAAACAAAAGAGATTATTTGCCACTTATTTGGTTGTAGAGTTTTTTTTTCCAAAGGTTTATTTATTTATGCATATAACAACTGGGGTACAAGTCAGAGGTGGGGGTGGTGGTGAGAAGATTTACCAGAGACAGACTGGGGAACAGAAAAGGCAGATAGACTGAAATGCACTGCTGAGGGGAGCAGCGGGTGATATAGGAGAGGTCTGCTGTGCCATATGGGTCACATCCCTGACTGGTTTTTTTTTCCAAAGGTTTATTTATTTATGCATATAACAACTGGGGTACAAGTCAGAGGTGGGGGTGGTGGTGAGAAGATTTACCAGAGACAGACTGGGGAACAGAAAAGGCAGATAGACTGAAATGCACTGCTGAGGGGAGCAGCGGGTGATATAGGAGAGGTCTGCTGTGCCATGTGGGTCACATCCCTGACTGGAGATTGAACTCATGCCACAATGACTGCAGATGCTTCCTAGTGGTGCTTAACCCCTTGCACTACCAGGGAGGCCCCTGGTTGTAGAATATTTTGAGCCAGTGTAATGATTCCTGATTTATGAGTGACAGAAATCCTATGTGATTGTAAGGAACTGGAGGATGATGTTTTTTCATTGAAAAATGTTACTGTGAAATACAAGAATCTGATGACAGATATTATTAATATAACTGAGAAATTGAGAGCAAAGAAAAAGAAAACTTAAAAAAACTTGTCTGATATAGGATGTCAATAACTTCTGTATGAGATTGGATTTATACAATCAACAAAATTGATTTCTCATTTATTATAAATGGATTGCTGAAGAGATAGTTATACTCCATTGAAAAGATAATCAAAGTGTAATATTATCTCTTTATCAAGTTAGCCTTTGGGTTATTCTAGCTATTGACGCACTTTAACATAAATGAAGGCTGGAAAACTATTGCTAAACCCTTATCCAGACTTTTTTTAGGTATTACCTGAATTCAATATAGAGATAGCTAAAGACAAATTTTAGAATTGATTATCAGGTAGGGTTATTTATTTGTTCACTTATCAAAACAATATGAGAGTAAATAAAAAAGAAGTTGGTATTCCTTGTGCAAAATCCTGGTTGTTTTCATATTGACAGATGCATATATTTTCTTGCAATAATAAATAAATCATGTATCAGATGGCATACTAGGAAAAGTATTAAAAGTTGGATTTATATTCTATCAATTTAGAGATAACTAAAGTGACTTTATGGAAAGGTTGATAAGCAACAAAGCAAATATCAAGAGAAGCATTACTGATTATATTTACTAAACTTTTACTATAGGTGAGTCTACGTGTTAAGCTATTACAATAACCCTAAGTCGCTGTATTAGTTTGAGTAGGGTAAGCTCTTTTAAATAATGGCTCAAACTCAGTGCTTCAGTTCAATAGTCAATTTCTGGTAGGTGGGCAGCTGTTCTTCCTGCAGCGATTCATCTGCCTCCATCTCTGGGGATGAGAAAAAGTATGCAGGAATATTGTTCTCTTCTTAATATCTTGGCTCAGAAGAGACAAACAATAATGTTCAGACTCCATCAGCAATAACTAGTAATGTCGCCACATCTGGCTGCAATAGAGCTGAGAAATTGAATCTATCTATGGGCAAATATTTCACAACAAAGCCTGACTATCAGTGACTATCACTGAATAGCTAACCAACACTGCCAAATACGTGTTAACGTGATTCACATTTTACCACTGAGTGTGAGTTATAGAATTATTAGGAAACTTTTTTCAGATTATACATTTAGGAGTCTGGGAAGATCGTGGCAAAGTGAAGATGCTGGGCTTGCCTCCCTCATATATTCACAATTAAATAAGAAAGTAAAGTCAGTGTAGGGTAAAGGGAAATTATTGGTTTTTTTCTGCCCTCCCGCCATTGGTCCGTGGTCTTGTACGCATGCCTGATGGCAGCGCCTGGAGTGTAGTGGCATGCGTGCCTGAGTGGGCACCTCTGAGCCTAGAGAATGAGCACATAAGGGGGCAGCAGAGGGCAGGAGGGGGCAGAGGACCATGTGGTGGGTGCTGTAGAAACCAGTGAAGAGACTGGGAGCGAACACAAGAGAGCCCAGAAAGAGGGAAGATTTGCTGGAGGTAGACAGCCTGCAGCCTTCCGATCCCGAAGTGCTCCCACAGTTCACTCTGCACCTGGTTGCCACACTACAAATAGTGTAGAAAGAGCATTGAAAGCCTGAAAATGCCACAGAGAGCTCCAGAACTCTCTTTACCCATCTATCTGGATCCATAGAGAACCTGTTCTGTGCCTTTCTGGCACTACAGTCAGTAACCCCTGAAATATAAATAGATGACTATAGCGTGTGTCAGTAGAAAAATCCAGTGGAAAGAGGTAGTAAAAACCAGAATTGAACTTTGCAGTAATACTGGTACAGCACAACTCTTGAGAGGAAGAAGACTGGCTCATGTGGCCCCTCTGTTACTGTTGACTCAGGCACATGCCCATGTCAGGGATTTTGGAGACCCAGTATTGCACTGAATAAGGAGGTGCAAAGATTTGGAGTCCAGGATGGGGGTGCACTACTAGGAAACTATAGGAGTACGAGTGCAGAATGATGATGACTGGTTTGAGCCTGTGGCTCCTGATATAGAACAGCTGGTGCCCAATCCAGCTGGGAGAGCCAAGATGGATCACTTCTATCTCCTCATAGAAAGGATGTTATTTGCAGCCTGAGGCTGTGATTTTCAAAACACCTGCCACCTCCTCCCCTCACCCAGACACAAACGGAGACAACTCAATGCTTTCATTAACCAGAGCTGAAGCAAGCACCTGGATCTTTAACCACAGGAGCGAGTATTCCAGGGTAAGACTACTGAGAAAGCAAAGAGATGCCCTGTCTCAACAGCAACTCACTATCACTGCCTCGAGTGCTCAGATGTAGCCTGGAGGTTGAGACTGTCATGAGACTATGTGAGTATTTGGGCTGAGTGGTGACTTAGAGGAGGGGGTGACTGTGGAGCCCCAACACAAAACTCTGCTACCCACACATAGTAGGAAGCTTGAATCCCTAGTGCTCACCAGTGGGAATGGAAATACCACATGGCCCCAGCAATCCCACTGTGTGGTAGTACCTGAAAGCACAGAGCAGGTTCTCTATGGATCTGGACAGATGGGTAGAGGAGAGTCCTGGAGCCCTCAGTCACTCTTTCAGACTTTTAATGCTGTTTTTACACCAGTTGTACTGGGGTGACCAGGTGCGGGGTGGGCTGCGGGGACCTTAGGGGCCTGGAGGCTGTAGGCCATCTAGCCCTGGCAACTCTTCACTCTTTCTGCACTCTCTGGTGTTATCTCGTGGTCTCTTCACTGGTCTATACTGTACCCTGCCACATGGTCTTCTGCCCCTCCTGTCCTCTGCTGCCCCCTTATGCTCAGCCTCCAGGTTCAAGATTATCCACTCATGCACTTCCACACCACACTCCAGGTGCCACCATCAGGCACTTGTGTAAGACCATAGATGTCAATCATTGATACTAATGGCGGGAGGGCAGAAAAATTCCGATCACTTCCTTTTACCCTACAGGTATCTATCCAAATATAAAAGTATCAAATCCAGAAAACTACACAGATGTTTATTATAGCATTATATGTAATAGCAAGGACTTGAAAATAAACTAGATGCTCACAAATAGAGATGTGGATAGAGAAGCTGTAGACCACCACTTTGGAATACTGTTCCACCATGAGGAAAGTTGAAGTGCTGTCATTTACAGCAACATGGAATGAGTTCAAGGGAATTATGTGCAGTAAAGCAAGTCAGAATGACAAAGACAGATACTGGACATTAACATAGTGGACAAGTTGACAAAACAAAATACTTTTAAAAGCTAGTGATGATAAAGAAATAAGATTTCTGACACTGACAGTGAGGGGAGATGGAGAAAGGGCCAAATGCTTTAAGAGATAGTGGTAACAAAAACAATAAAAAATGCATGAAAAAATAAGTTACACAGCCAATGTTGGAGCCTTTCATTGAGAATTCACTGCCTGTTCATTTCTATTTTTCTTAATATTCAACTACTATTTTAATGAATTTATATTAAATTGCAAGTTGCCTTTTACATTCCCTTAAAGTTTTCCCATGTTTGTATTTTCTGTTTCTCTAACTAGCATTTATACTGAGACTTTGCCTCTTTCAGTTTTTGTAACACTAATATTTTCCATGGCTCTGAGATCAGTTCAACTTATAATTAATGTTTAATAAATCTTATCCAAATGTCTGATTACATGTTAATGTTCAACCTAATTTAGAAACATAGCCATGATGCAGGAGTTGATGTCAGAAAGGAACGGCAGTAATGGTTGAGCTCAGTGTCTTGGCAAATATTCAGAAATAAATTACATTATAGCAAGTTAGACTTATCATAAGCTCTGATCTAAGCAAATGATGCACATGATGTAAAATAAAACTGAGCTTTTTTCTTCTGGTATGATTTGGAAAGGTCCTTGCTATATAAGCTGTTCATATTTTACAATATCTAGGGGAATGGTTGTTTTGGAATGCTTACACTTATTTTTAACTGCATTGAGGTCTATAGTAAATGACTAATAGCTATGCTTTTATGTCATTTTTCCCTAAAAAGTGTAGAAATATTTTTCCAATCCAAAGTGACCACTTTTTTGTATATGTAGTAATAAAAACTGCTCTGATAGTTAGGTATGGTTAACTTGATGAATATTCTCTCCAATAGTTATGTAATGTTTCCACTGCAATTTCTTTAGAATATTTAGATTACAAGTAGGAAAATGTGTTGAATATGTTATTTGGAAGGAGAGGTCAGATTACATAATCAGATTGTAAAATTCATGGGACATAGTCATGAAAAAAATGTATGAGCCACTCTATTGTTTTCCAGGTTGGCTACCTGTTGAGAATGCTGCCTTTTATATAGGTCATCTGGAAAAGTAATGTCTTTATAAAAGACAAAGTAGTCCTTGTTTTGACATGATAAAATTTCTGGTCAATATATTGGTGAATTTAGAATTTCTTAAATAGATTGCTTCTAAATCTTGAGCATGTTCTTTCCCCAAATCCAGGCATTTGCATATGACCTTTAAAAGTTTTATCATTTTGCAAACTCTGTTAACTATTATTTGTAAATATTGTATTTAAATCAACTTCCCTTTTTTTGCTTAATGTTAATTGTAAGAATTTATGTCGTGCTTTTAAATGAAAAGCATCAATTTCCACAAATAAAATGGAAGTTAATAGTAGTAAATCAATTTTACTGAATTTATTTAAAGAAATAAATTATATTACATTTTTGGTTTGTTTACAATTATTAAAATTTTGTCAGAGAAGTATTATGTGAAAATCATGTGTTACAAAATCTAAGAACATGTTAAAGACAAATAAACAAAGGGAAAATTTCTTTCTGAAGTAATTAGAGAGGTTGAAGATAGTATTTGTTTCAGGGTGTGATTTAATTTTTTAATTAACTGTGTTTGCATGCAAAAATTATCTTTTACCACCAGTGGGATTCACCAAGAAATTATACAGAAGATTTTAATTGTATGGAAAGCGCTAGTGTACTTTTGGACATTCTTGAATTTTGTATTATTGTTACAGAGAGCATGAAAATTGGTTTACTTATTCACAATAAAATAGATATGAGTTTTTGCTACGGCCATCCTCTCTGCTGTAGTATCTGAACTCCCATTTAAAATACTTTATCTTTTAAACCCAAAATTTAGTGCCATCTCTTCTAAAAGTCCTTTAATGAGCACGGTTAGCAAAAACACCTCTTATTATAACTCTTGTCCTGCAATTTCATCTCATAGTCTCTATCCCAAAGTTTACTCCTTCTAATTAAGTATCATTATTTTTGTTAAGATTTATTTATTTATGCATACAAGAACTGGGGTACAAGCCAGAGGTGGGGGGTGGTGGTGAGAAGATTCACCAGAGACAGAGTGGGGAGCAGAACAGGCAGATAGACTGAAATACACTGCTGAGGGGAGCAGCGGGAGAGGTCTGCTGCACCATGTGGGTCCCCTCCCTGGCCAGGGATCGAACTCATGCTTCTGTGCAGCGGATGCTTCACAGTGCTGCACTCAACCTGCTGCGCCATCAGGGAGGCCCTAAGTACCATTATTAATAATGGATTAAAGTATGTTCACTTACAATTGACTGGCAGCACTTCGTCCTGTTTTCTGTCATAATATTTTCTAGTAATAGATGATATGCTCATGCAATGCAGAATTTTTCACCTTAAAATTCATGTAAAACTGAAAGACAGTCCAGAACAATCTGTCTCTTTTTCTTTACTCTTGAGGCATGAGATAACAAGAACCTCTCTTCATGGACAGCATGAAAAGGCACTAAGAACAAGACTCTGAGACCCTGCTGGGCCTGATGTGACAGTAAGTTGAGCTATGATTCATCTTACGATCTGTAAGGTACAAGAGCTCTATGCAAGCAGTTAGCCATCAGTGGGAAATTATGGGTCAGGTGTACAAAATATGAGTAATAGAGGCTAAACCCCCCACTTTAGGGAGTATGGAGATTCTGAATATTCCTGCTATAATGATTTGTGATATGTTGCTTGATGTAAAACCAAAACTAGTTTTAAAGATGTGCTTATTTTTGTGCTTATTTTTTGTAATAATGAAAATGAGGCAAAATAAAATTGCTTATTATATACAATATTAAATACCAAAGACCCCATATATCAAGAAAATTGAGGATGAACATTGAACTTGTCCAAAATGTTTGCTTACATTTAACATCTGCTGTTGGTCATATGGTACTATCAGTGGTCCATAGAAATAAAAAATCTCAAATCTGCTGAAGGGGCACCAGCATATATTTCAAGTATAATTATTCATTTTAGAAAGTATCCCAGACAATAAGCAACATTTTTTTGTTTAACACATTGGTTTATTAGCAGAAGAACTTTGGAAATATGTAAAGCATAATTGTTTCATAACAATGAAACAATTCTAGAAGTCCCACAAATTAGGCATAGTTTAAACTTTCATGAGAAGAGGAGATCTTGCTGGTCAGGCCAATAACCCATTGCAAACCACTTTATTTGTTATTGTTAAGAATATGTAAGGCATGTGGTGTTTTGTTCTAATGTAATTATTTTCCTTCATTCAGTGATCAGCTTCTCAATCTTTATTTCTGAACAACTACAGAGCATGTAAACATGGGTTTTGGTAGACATGAACCAAATAATATAGGACACTAACTTGACCCTAAGATTAAAGAAAAGACATTGAAGATTTTTAGATAAAATGACATGGACATAATATTTCATAAAAATATCATTTTGGGGTGCATAGATTAGTTGAGTGAAATATAGCTAAGTTCAGTATAAAAGTTCAGTCTACTATTTTGTGTATTGATCTCCAGGCCTACCTGCTTTCCCATCTTAAGCAGAGAATCCTGAATCACTTCTCTACTTTTTATGAGCACTACACTCATTAGAACCAGGGTATAGAAGAACTTCAAAGGAGAAATGAGAAGTAGTATCTCAGGGACTCTGAAGGGTATAGTAGTAGTTAGTGTCTGTTTCAAAGTCTAGATTCCTAAAAGTCACTGCTCACATTAAATTCATTTAATTTCTAGTTTTTTGCAAGATCATTGACTTAGCAATAGACAGATATGAGAAATTAATGCTACATGAATATCATTATTAAATTATTACTGGAAGAGAAAATGTTTTAGACATAAGAAAAAAGTAGAACAAATAGAAAAATTATTTTAAATAATATTTATCTCAATTATTTTGGATGCATGAATTTGTGTGATGACTCACAAAACTGAAGATAAATTATATTTCATTTGATTATTTCTGCTAAATAGTCAGATTTTCTTTGGTATTCAGCCTGAATTTATAAGTTTTGAAGTAACTTGCAGATTACATATTTACTGTTCACTCATCTGTTTATCATATTTTATGAACAGATAGAACTTGTTCTAAAAGAAAAGGATAATTATGCTTTAAATTGTATTTATGGTTTTAATATTTTGTTAAAACTGTTTCATTATACAAAACCTTTACTTGTATTATCTCAGAGGAAGATGTATTATTTATATATGTCTTAGATGAGATGGAAGTGCAAATTTTACATATATCCAAGAAATTCAATGTCTTATACTTTAAAATTCATGGGGTTAAATTTTCTTATACAAACAGAAAAATAAGTATAAACTTAATTAGATTAATACATTATCTCTTTTATTTTCATTTTTGTTCATAGGTTCTAGTTTTCATATCAAGTATTCATTTAACTTAATTAGGAGTCTGTTAATATTGAATAGTTAAGAATGCAGCAAATAACCTAGTAAGGAATTTATAAAGAGATGTTAACAATATGCGAATAGATGGAAGAATGGTAGGCATCCTTAAAAATAGAGCTCACTAATGTGATAAACTCTGCCCAAATTTCCTTTGTGAAAGCCACATCCATATTAGCAACTATATGTCTCATTATTTGAAGGAAAAACTAGTGCGTGGGTTAAAGTTATTAATTATTAGGGAAAAAACTCATTTTGCTACAAAAATCCTTCTATCTTCAAAAGCAATTAATCATGTAAGGATATTAATTTTAAAGGATCCGTGGTCTTGTCAGCAAAGCCTCACAAAGCATGAAGAAAATAGAAGAGTATCATTATGTACTAGCATGAAAAGACAGGTTTTTCAGACTTTTCTGTGCTCAGTCTTCACCATGAAGTATGTGATGGGATGGGATATTTAGCAGATCATCTCTTCAGCTATACTTATATCAAGTTTCCACAAGCAAAAGTAATGACTTCCTCTTCAATATTTTCAAAGCCTCTGTCATACCTATTCTTGAGTGTGTGTGTGTGTCTATGTAGGTGTGTTTATTTTAATATTAAACTATACATCTATATAGTTACATTAATTGTAAATGTATGACAGTAATTTTAACTTATGGATTTTTTTTCATTTTTATTTTTTTATTAAAATATTTTAAAATTTACATATACTTGCCATTAAGTGTAATCCCTATGTATTCCCCATCACCATCTCACCAGTGCACCATCACCTCAGTCCCTCGTGCTCCCATCT
>JAGFMF010011752.1:15694690-15772244 GCA_019455555.1 Galemys pyrenaicus | reverse complement strand
AAGATTTTCTCCCAGTTGGTGGGTTGTCGCTTTGTTTTGGCTAATGTGTCCTTTGCTGAACAGAAGCTTTTAAGTTTGATGTAGTCCCACCTGTTTATAACTTATGGATTTTACATATAAATGCACTTATCTAACCACCACCCAGGTCAAAATATAAAATCTCCAGAAGATGCCCTCATGTTATATGCCATTCCAGTGTACCTTGCTGCAGAGATAGCCAATATTCTGGTATCTATCAGCATTGATTTGTATTGCCTGTCATTAAATCTAATAAAATTCAGCTGTACAGTATTTATATAATTGTATCAACCAACATTATTTCTGTGTAATCTATTCTGTCTCCCAGTGTCCCAATCAGATTACACAAGTTCTGGAACCTTTTTAGTGGCAATTTACAGCCTCCTGGGTTTGGAAAACTTCATGATAAGATCTTCAATTTGACATCCTGCTCTTCTACCTTTATGTGAACATCAAAACTCGGAAAGCCAGGGCACCTACACCTGCATTGTCTAACCTCCTTTCTTTTTCCAACTCTTTAACTCATTTAAGCCTGTAGATGGGCACTTATAGCCACCCAGACTGCCACAGTAGAGGCCAGCCCACTGTGGCAGCCATTTTTTCCCCTTCTGTGCTGTAGCTCATTGTCTGTAAATGTGTCATATCAGCCAGCATTTTCAGGAGTCCCTTGGCTCGCAATGCAGTCCACAGGCATCTAACTTGGGTGACAAGGTCAGCTCTCCATTTCCATCACAGCTGCCTCTTTCCCAAGTTTCATTTCTTAAGTCTCCTACCTGGCTTGCCATTGTTGGTCTGTATCCTCAAGAGGTCCCTGGTGAAAGTCAAAACTAGACCCCAAACATGGACAATAAGGATACACTGAAAGAAACAGAGTACTCCAAATTGGCAAATACCAGCTGTTCTTCTTATTATTATTGATAATATTGGTTTATAGCATTGCATATTATTTTGAAACATAGGATCACCCCTTTCTGGTGTTGTTGTCATACCATACCCACCACCAAATAACTTAGGAAGGATGTTTTTGCCTTGGGTACTGCAGGAGGAATACATCTTCACATTACTCTGTCTAAATCTTAAGTTTTTTCTCTGCCTTAATGGGGTTCAGTCACATAAACAGCCCAGAGTGTCTTAATTAAACACTATTCACTCAAGGCTGCATCCTTGAAGAGACTTTCAGTATAGGAAGGGCAGAAAGAACATACATTCCAGGGATTGGGAGGGAGGAGGTGGAAAAAGTCATTGAGTTCAGCTTGAGGGTAACAGGAGACCATGTCTACTTAGTGGCCTCCTCCAAAAGGTAGTAATTTTGTGCTTGTAGTTGTTGTTTCATTGATAATAAATATGAGAAATTTTTCATGTGCTTATTGACCTTTGAAAATCTCTTTATAAAATGAATGGTCAGTTTTCTGGCAGTATATTTTTTAAACAAAAAATCATTTTATTACAGGTTAGTGAAAGTTCTCTCTTTACATATTCTGAGTTTGATTCCACTGGGACTGTGCTTATCATGGATATTTTCTCTGAGAATGTCTTACTTATTAAGTTTGTTAATGATAATTTTGATGAGTAGATATTTTTACTTTAATATTGTTTAGTGAGCAATTTCATTTATGTGTCTTTTTTAAGGAATCTTTGCCTACTCTAAGGTTGTAAAGATATATACCTATGTTCTCTTTTAGACGTATCGTTTTACCTTTCTTATTTGCATCATTAGAAATTTGAATTTCTTTTTTTACTATGGTGAACATCAGGGTAGAGATTTATTATCTTCTTATTTCTATTTAAACTTCTGGTGTCACTGATTGAAAAGACCACCCATTCTCCACTGACTAGCATGGCATGTTTATAAATAAAATGACTTAGTATGTATGAAATTGTTTCTTAAATCTTTATGTTTATTTGAATATTCCTATGCCAATATAACACTGTATTATTATAGCTTTGTAAGAAGCCTTGTAATCTGATAGTGTAAGTCCTATAAAAATTTCCTTTTAAAATTTTTTCGTTGCTATTCAAGGTCCTTTGGATTTGTAATAAATTTTGTTTGAGAACTCTAGTTGGTTAGACAAAGACTAGTTCATATTTTTATTAGTCTGTAAATCTTTATTATGATAAGCAATGCTTTCTTTCTTTATTACAATATTACTTTATTACTTTTCATTCGGACATATTCTTCCATAGTAAAAGTGGAGAAAGCTCCATTGAGATGCAATTTTTATTATGAGCTCTTATTGATATTGTTATGTGTCCTTGAAAATGTTCATATTATCTACACACATCATAATATATCCTATCCTCAGTTGAAACAGAGGTCATTGAGTTAATGTAAATTTTGAAAGAATTATTTAGAAAATTTATAGTTTAGCATTTAAACTTTTTAGAGCAAGAACTTTGAATTTAGGGTGCAAATATTGTTCTATTATGCAGTTTGAAAGATCTTTTTGTAGCTTTGAAAAGTCAAAACAACTTTTAAATTTTTCAAAACTTCATATCTCCTTTGTAGCAGATAGAAAGAGGAAGGTTATTAGCTAGAGAAGCCTGTATAATTTAGGAAGGTTTCATATTTGCAGTTTGTTGGGTTATAGGCAAGCATATTAGATAATGGAGCTGTCTGATGGCAACGTCCCATATTTGCAAACACTTGAAAGAGAAACTCTGGATGTAAGAGAAAGAGAAAAATCCCTGCTGTTTTTGACTTCCTTTATTCATTTTCATTAGTGGATTTAGAACTATTAATAGCTTATATTTGCGTAAAATTTTAGAGCTTACCAAGTATTTTCTGCTCTCTGCACAAGTTCACACAACTGTTGTGGTACATATATAGGCCACAAACTCAATTCTGATTCTAATTCTGTTGCTGTGTCTACTGTACCACCAAGGGGTAGTAACACACTTTTGGTCAGGTTGATTTATTAGACTGGGTGGTTTGACTTGTATTTGTTTTTGCATATGTTGTTATTTGAACAGGAAGATATAGATACAGGGCTCTCATTTTCTGTCTTATAAATATTTTGTGTAAACTCAATAATAGACAGATGATAATTAAATCCAGCATGTTTTTTAAATCCCATGTGCATTTATTTTTTGTATTTTTTCAGTAAAAGAAAAATATTTTATAGCATATAATACTTTTATCCTAATTTATTATTTTCGTAAATGCAAGATCTTTTATTTCAAAATTTTTAGAGTGAGACATACCTGAAATTATGAAGAAGAAAATGAAACATATACTGTTAGATAACCAAGGAATGAAACATTTGCATTTCAACTCAGTTTATTTTTAGGAAACAACTTCAAATTTTGAAAACGTGGTTCAAAACATCTAAAAGGTCAGCACTGACTGACATCCAAAATAAATAGCATGATTAATAGAGAAAAAATGTTTTTTTTTCATGATCCACATGAAATTGTTATTTTTATTTTTTGCTACACAAAAAACATATAACAAGTAACATATTTACAAGTTCCAGATAGTAGGGCACTGGCATTGTTGGTCGCAGTTATTATGCCTACCATTTGTTAGGGATATCTAAAGAATGCTTTGAATTTTGTTTTTTTGATTAAGGGTAAGCAGACCAAAAAAATAAATAGTAATCACATTGGCAGGGGAGATGACCATGATTGCAGAAAACTGTAAGTTTTACACAATGAAGGAAGGGAATAATGCCTATGAAACCTTGATGATCCACTTGGAGTACCTCCACATAGTCCATGGCCCTACTGTAAATGTGGATGAACGTGTGCAGCAAATTGAGAAGTGTATGATTTGCAAATGCTCATACCATACTAAGAGAGTATTTTGGAAATGTCTTTCTGTTTAGTATTGTTTTATGAATTCAATGTTGACATGTTATGTCTAGGCTAAAATGCAAACTAACTTGCTAAATTCGAATCCAAGTTAGAAATGTTTGTGTAGACCACTGTAAACACTTTTCTATATAAAAGTGATAATGAAGGTTACCTTGAATTCAAGGTGGCATTAACTCTATAGTGCCTTTGTTAGAAATTATGATAGTTTTATGCACCATTGTACCATTGTGTTTGCATATTTTTATCAGTTGCTTCTCATCTTAATTTGGATTGAGACTGATACAAGAAGATTTTATTTAGAAATGTATATTGAAGATAATGGTTAGACAATATGTCTTCATTTATAATAAAACAAGAGACAAATTTAAAAACCATTTCTCCCCTTTTTTTGGTTACCCTTAAATGTCATTGCATTGAGTGGTATGTGTTCCACCTTTTCTCACTTTGCTTTCTGACCTACAGGACTGACCTGAACAGAATATATTAATGGGTTCTGTTTCCTTATAGCTGCTGGTAGTATCAGCAATTTGGTAATTACTGGAGATCAGGAAAAGACAGGAAAGTGACACTGGGAAATTTGTTACTCTGAAGTCTTTCCCAATGGTGTACTGTGGACTATTTAACCAAAGGTCCCAGCTCCTCTTACATTGATTCTGTAAGTATGATTGCTTTCACGATACTTTAACTGTCGTTTCCTGCGTAGTAAGGCTTATAGGTGGTAACAGCCCTCGCTGATAATAGTTCCAGTCTTCACTGCACTATCTTTCCTGGTTTTTCAACCCTCTATTCCTTTGTCTTATAAATAAGTTCTCCTGGTTCTCTGATATAGTGATTCAGCGTTTCTCAACATTTCTTTCATAATCTGTCCCGTAAGGAATCTTTGTGAGACATTATTTTCTTAATCACTCCACCATTATTTTATATAATCCTCTAAGAGCTCATATTTTTTTCACACCCAAACCTTTTTTATCCCACTTGGGGGCGGTAGCACTCCTGTTGAAAATGTTTGGAGTAATTTATAGCAGGAGTAGCTTAAAAGGATTTAAGAGTCCCATGCTTATATAATCAAGGACCTCAATTGCTGGGAGGAAATAGGACTTGGTCTTACAGAATATGAATTTTAAGAGTAAGAACACTGTATTTTTCTATTCCAACCACACTTCCATCTCATTTTTCTCACATTGAATGAAGAGATTGTTTGCTGGTGTTTTTGTGTTACAGTAAAGGAGGAGAAATTGAGGGGGGATATATTTAGTTGGAGTGAAGTGTAAGCAAATTCTGTTAAGCAGGGTTCCCTATTAGTTGGAATCCCAGTGTGGGAAGGACTTTCCAGAAATCCTCCTAATGTTCACTGGGAGATCTTACCCCACTTTATGGCATGAGGATACAAGGAAGAGGAACATGTCTTAGGGCACCATAAGTATAAAACTAGGAACATATGAGTACTAATGAAAAAAAGTACAAATCAAATTTTATAAAATATGTAAGGTCAGAAGCTAATCTTTGAAACAGCCTTCTCATTATCAAATATGTAAAATTGTAGAGGGAGTGTCTCTCTCCTCTCTATTTCCATTTTTCTCTCCCTCTCTCCCTACCTCTACTTCTCCTTGTCCCTCTCCCTCTCCTTCCTCCCCTCCTTTCCACATCAAGACTTATAAAGAAAAATCCAGAATAGACTTTGACTTCATTCTTTCTCACATTTTCATAATGGCACAGGTCAGAGAAGGACTGGCTTTGTCCTAACTCCCTGTGCCCTAACTTCTTTCTACCAAACCCAAAAAGTATTCAGGCCTAGATGTCACAGGAAAAAGATATCTTTGATGTGTCTGTGTCTTTTCTGTTCTGTTCCTCAAGATGTGAAATGGGAACTGAAACAGTCTGGCATTTTTTTTTCTCCCTCTATATAACTGGTTCTTTAAGACCAAAGTTTTGCTAAAGAGACCAAGTTTCCTCTTACCCTTTCCTTTCCAAGAGCTATAAACCTCCTGGTTTGAGTCTGGTGCTGGGAAATAGGAAAAAAAATCAAACACAATTTAGGGGGGAATTTAAAATGTATTTGGGTCATTATTTGCAAAATATTAATCTCAATACATAATCTATGTCTTTCTTTAGCATCTCTTTTTACATTACCTTTACCCTAGCCCTTGTTTGCATAATATGGCGCAAAAAAGCGATGCAAACAAATCCTGAAATGTCATACAAGTATGTACAATTGATATTTTCAATTAAAAATATCAAAAGTTCTGTCTCATCCATTTTTTGTAGCCCTGAAACTATAAATTTTACTTTCCTGGGGTTAAAGAACTTTTATAATCAAAGATTAAGAAGCTATTGACACTTACATATGTGTAAAAGCAGTGGCAAATAACACTTTCATCAGCACCCGGCCATAACTTAGAGTATAGCTCTCAAATTACAACTCTTATTTTACTCTAATACATAGCCAACAAAAAAATAGTTGTAAAAATATGTAGGTTATACTACCAAATAGTAACATGATATTCATATTCATCTCACAGGAAAAAAAATTTTGTCATTCTGATGCTTAAAAGTAAAATAATAGTAACATCCTTTAGTTTATTCATCACAGTTTCTGGGAGAAAGACTTCTTTTGTATCTTTAAAATATTTTTTCAACCACTGCAACTATTTCTAACTTTTCTGCTTCTATAATATATGTGTTCTGTTAGGATAACGATGAGTTCATTTACTTCAGGAATAGAAAGCTAGAGGTTATAAGGTCCAGGTCTAGCAAAGCTACTGAGGCTGCCTTCAGGGAAGTGTGCTTCTTCTACTGTCATCATTCTGTCATCATTCACATACACCATCCACCATCCCCCACTTTTCAGCACTATCTCCTTGCCTAGAGAGCTTCTGGACTTACCATCATGGTCACATTCTGGAGAGGACAAAGGAGAAAGGGGAAGGTCAGAAGCAAAAACTTAGTTTCAAGAGATTTGACTTTTTGTTCAAGAAGTAAACCCTGAGTTCCTGTGTTAAACTTCTGTATCTTGACTGAACCTGTGAGGAGATGATAAAGGAGACTTAGTCATGAATATTGTGAGGCTGAGTTTTCATAATAGGGAAGGCAGCGGCAGCAAGTTCTTCAGTCAGCTGTGAGTTGACTGTCGGCATCAGCCACACTGACATGAGGCTGCCTCCTGGCATGAGTTCAGACTTTAGGAACTTTAAAGGAACTTTAAAAATACCCTTACCTATCTACATTCACAATTAAAAATTACATTGTAATGATCAAACTTTTTTATAGTAAACTTATGATCTTGGATAACAAATACAGTAGCTTGTGACTATACCAGTTCAATGTTCTTTGGCAGTACAGTGAAATACCAATTCTGATCTGTCATGACAAAAGTTCATTCATGATTGAGACAATAAGTCTTAATAAAAACCATGGGAAGTTGACAATATTTTTATATAATGAAAAACCATTGATGCACAATATTAGTTTTTCCCCAAGAAACAAAAAAAATTGATTTTCAATTGAAATTCTGCTTGAACCTCAGTGAAAAAATCCTTTCATCAGCACATCCAAAAGAATATAAATAGAATAATAACTATTATTCAAAGATAATAAGGATTATTTTTGAAAATGTTCAGACAAATTCATATAACTTGAATTGCAGACATTATTTCAATAATTTTTTAAAAGTACTATGCTTCAGTACCCTATATCTTTTTTAAAGATTTTATTTATTTATGATACAAGAGCTGAGGTACAGGTCAGAGAAGCAGGGAATGAGAGGATTCACAAGAGACAGAGTGGGGAGCAGAACAGGTAGACTGACTGAAATGCACTGCTGAGGGGAGCAGTGGGCAGGAGAGGTCTGTTGTGCCATGTGGGTCCTCTCCCTGCCTGGGGATAGAACTTGTGCTGCAGTGACTGCAGAAGCCCCACAATGTTGTGCTCAACTCCTTCATGTGGGTGTTTTAAATATTGATACTAACTCTTGACAAAAATACCCTCGGGTAGGTATTATTAACCTCCTTTCCATTAGAGTAAATAAAGGCTAAGATAAGTTAACCAAACTAGAAATAGGCACAGAGAGGGAAAGAATCAGAATTTTTTTTTTGAGGTAACATTGGTTTACATCACTCTATGATTCAAGGTTCGCACCTCTTCAAATGTATATTACCACACCACACCCACCTAAATCAACAGCAGATGGATGTACCAATATACTTTTAATTATTTTACAAACATTGAATATGTGGGTTGTTTTCAATATCTTGTTGTTAAAAGTAATGTCTGTACATTAATCTTTGCCAGAATTTTTATTGTCTTTAGATAGAGTAATAAGAAGTAACAGAGTAGATCAAAGGGTATGTAATATTTTTAATATGTTTTTTGAGATAATATTGGTTTATATCACATCAGTGTATATGATTCAGAAGGACAGTTCATACCTCTTTAGATGTATATCACTATTTCCCATCCACCCACCTAACTACCCACCCACCACATATTCCTTCATCACAGTTTTTGGTCATATTGAGATAGTTTATTTTTTTCCTTAATTTTAGTGATAATGCATAGTAAATATAGTCTATAATTCTCTCCTATTTCTTGTGGAATTACCTATAAAGTGTCAACTTTCTGCTGTACTTTTAATCATTGGGAACTCAAAGTTCCTAATATGTCTTCCATAGTCTTCTGGTAGCCTAACACCACTTCCTTCCCCATGTCCTCCATTTCCTCTATTCTGGAGTAAGGAACTCTTTATTCCAGAGGTTTGCTGCTCAGCACAGATAAGATTTTCATTTCCTCTTGGAATTCCCCAAGTCCACCTGGAAGCTGAGAGAACACGCCTCCCAGATCTTAAGCTTGAGGACAGTTCAGCGCAGATTGTTTTAGCCTAATTTCTACCATCTGGCAGCATTTAGCCAGTGTGGTTCTGCAAGATTAAGGAATTATCTAAACCTTCTCATTTTACTTGTTACCTGAAGTTTTTATCTGAGTTTTTAATTTTGCTGGACATTTTGAAATAAATGATAGTATTTTTCTCATTGTCAGAATGACTGTCCTAACGTGTTGGCTCACTCACATCCTGAGGCTGGTTTCCCTGTTTTGAAATATTCTGTGGTTGTGCTACTATATGCTCAGTCTGTAGGGTAAGTGCTAAAAATATAGACAGGGCCAGTAATGAGCTGAAATTGAAGAAAGCAGGTTCAGAATTTTGGTGCAGATCCTGTCTTTCAAAGGAAATGTCCGTGTGATTGTACCTGAATATCAAAATCATGACTTTTCTCTATGTGGTTGTGTCTGTTTCATTTGTCAAAATGTAGAGCTGCTCTAAGTATTTGCCAAAACTAGCACATCTGTCCTGTAGCAGAGAGAACTCCTCCCAGGCTATGGCAAATCACAATCAGTGCTTTCCCTTCTAAGTTCGGGGTGACCCCTATCCTCATGATTCCATGGGTGATTTGAGGAGAAAGCAAAATAGCTGGATGAGTCAGTCATTGAGAAACGTTTGTCACCAACGTAAGGCAAAACTCATACCCATGCTTCCCATGTTTAAGAATTCTTAAGTCACACAAATGACAAAGATTTTCAGACTAGTAAAAATTCATTTCAACCCATCTCTGAGAATACCTGTTCTTGGAGCAGATTTCAGTTAAGCAGCTGTAGAAACTCTGCCTGTTTCTTCATCAAGCTCTGCTATTTCCTGTCTGTTGCTCTTTAGAGAATTCAATGCTATGAAGCATTCATAAGACATATAACAAATTAATTCGGACTAGATTTTTTCTTACTATTTTGTTCCTTGTTTTCACTCACATTTATCTTCATGAAAATCCAGATAAAAGCTAAACTGGCTCTGGAAAACTTCAATCATTTTCCATTCCTTTCTCTATTTCACTTATCCTTAAGAAGTGTACATAATGAAATCCTGTTCCTTTTCTCTTGAATCACAACTTTCCATTCAAGAATATCTCCATTTTGTTTCTTCCTTCTCATTCAGTTCTTACTTTGTACTTACTTTAACTTTCTTAAAATTCATAAGGCAAATTTTTAGGGGTAGTTTCAAGGTACTTGAGAAATTAGCAGAATGGTCCAAAATGGGCCCAAAGGATGGTAATCTTATGGGTTAACATGATAAATTTCTTCTAATATATTCTTTGCCTCATTGAAGATAACTAGTCATATCATAAATAATAATTATAAACTTGTGCAGTATATATATCCTTTTGATAGAGTGTGACATAATGTGAATATATCATAAAGCTAATATAATGTTGACTTGATCATATTTAATTTTATAACAGTTGATTAAGAAGAATAATGAGATAATAAATATGAAATAGGCAGCACAGTATCTGGCACATAGTATGTATTCAAGAAGTCTTTACTATCATTTTTTATTAAGTGGCTGATAGATGCCAAGGAACTGCAAGTCACTTTATAGTGCTGAAGCCAAAGTACTTTTTAAGAAAATGGTTTATTTGAATTTCTTTTTAGACTTCAATATTTCCCTTGGGTTTATTATATATACCAACTATCAATTCCAGGGCAAATTTAAACCTCTAAATATTAACTTAGAATTTCCATTTCAGAATGTGGTGTGCTTTTCTTTATTTAAGTTCCTTTCTCTTTTTTTAAATTTGGTAACATTTTTTTTGAAGTATTATTATTATTTTACATTCTTGCTAGTGTTTTGACAATATAAGGTTTTTCCCCATTGGTGCAGTCACTGTAACACTCCCACCCCCAGCACCCATACTTCTCCACCATAGTCCATTGTGATTTCCCTCAAACCCTCCGATTTCTCCTTTTTCACTCTCCATCCCCCTTGTGAAAATCTAAGATCAACGGTTAATTTTCAAGGGTTGGTTTTAAAGTTTGTCTTTGTCTGACCTTTTGTTTGGTGTTTTTATGTTCCACATCTAAGTGGCATTTATGGTATTTATATTTATTGCAAGCTGCAATACATTCACCAGGTCCTAAATTGTGTTTTTGGGAAAGAAACATGTTCCCATAAGTGCTTGTGACTCTGTCATAGTGTCTACATAAAACAAAACAAAACAAAACCTTTACAATGTTTTTATGCCCTAGTATTTTACATGAGTATATAAAGTGAAACTCTGTGGATGACAATGAGTGGTTCTAACTTAGGAACATGGCTTCATTTAGTGTCAGATACACATTAAGGTCATATTAGGTAGGAGTAGTTTCTAAATCCTCTACTGTTAAAAATGAAAACCAGTAATAATTCACTTCATAAATACATTAAATTTCTTTTTTTTTTATACAAATGATGCCTAATAATTTTCCCTGTATAAAACACAGACTGTATTGTGATTTGCAGCCTAGGGTGAAATGATCTTCACAGTGCTGTCCTTAATACTTTGTAGTCACAGAAGTCATATTTATAGTAATTATTAAGATACCAAGACTCTTTTTATAGTCTTCGAAGATGAGACCTTTTTAATACATGTTCTTACAGGATAGCAGCAGAAACCAATCCTTTCGATTGTCCAGAGTTAGTCTTCTGCTCTTTCTGGGTGAATGTCACATTTATCCCTTGTCTTTCTCTTGTCTGTGTGAATGATCTGGAAACAAGAAGAAATTGAAAATATTTGTGTTGCTTACCACTGGCAAGGTCTCTCAGGTTTTTTTATCATCCTCTTACGTCTCAATATAAGGCATGACCCATGTCAGAAGAGGTACTATTTCTGAATATGAGGTGAGTGAAATCAGAGCAGTATAGTATGCTTAGTGTGAACCTTGAGGGGAATCAGTCCCAGTTTTCCTTAGAAGGAAAGGCTGAACCCATGAGGGACAAACATCCTTCTGCACTGTTTAGTTGCCTGCACTGAGAAGTGCAGATGGAGAGCTCGCTTCTGTTTGGAAGGAAGCACATCCCCTACAGGTATTGGCACTTGCCTATGGATAAGTCTATTTTTTTTAGTACTCTATGTTTCCATTCTTTTGCTCCATCCCATTGTGAAGAGATTCTAGGTTATTTGTAGGTCTGTTCCACTAAGATGTAGTCTGACAATGATGTTAGGGAAAGGTTTTCAAGCTGGATAGGTGTGTGTGTGTGTGTTTGTGTGTGCGCGTGCATGTGTAAATGAGTCAAGGATTTTCTACAAAAATAACATATGCTCTTCTGTCCAAATAACACATCTAAGAATTATCCACATTGTTGTATATGGCAGTGATTTTTAAAACTGCTCCATTTTAAGCATCTGACACTATTTACTTACACTGCTGATGGTTATTTGGGTTGTTCCCAGATTTGAGTTATGAATAATGCTGCTGTAAATATATAGCATTATACACATAATACACATTTTTGTTCACATTTCTTCATATAAATACCTGGGAATAGAAATGAACAAATGACTATAGTTAACACTGTCAGATATTGCATGTAGTTTTCTAAGGACAGTGTGTCAATTAAAAACTAAGAAAATTCAACTTACACCTTATCCATTTCAACACTTGGATTGCCAGCTCTTTTTAAGACATTCTTTTTAGGTGTAGATTTGTATTTCATTGTTGGTTATAATTTTACTTTACAGTTGCTTTTCCCTGATGATTTAAGATGTATACCATCTCTTCATTTGCTTAATTAGATATTTACATCGCCTCTTTTCAAAAGAGTTCTTTAAAGTCTTTTACCTAGCTTTTTAAAAAGTCATCTACCTTTTTACCTGCTGGATTTTTTTAATTTAAAATATTTTTATGTATTTATTTATTTATATATTTGTCATTAGATTTATTTGATTGTATTTGACAACATTTGTAGTCCCTAGGGAGTTCCCACCACCATTTCACCTGTGCACCATCACCTCAGTCCCTTGTGCTCTTTATGCCCTCCTCCCTGTCTTTGCCTTCCCCTCCCTCTGCCCCCCCACCATGTTCCCTTTGGTCTATCTTTACCCTTTTAATCTTGTTGAGTTTGTTTGTTTTTTTGGTTGTAATTGCCCATTTCCTTGAGCTTTATCTTGTTTTTTGTTTTCTTCTTTTTTATTTTTTGTTGTAGTTGTTGTTCTTTCACATTCCTCCTAAAAGTGAAGCCATCCAATATTTTTCTCTTGTTTTCTGGCTTTTTTCACTGAGTATCATAATTCCTTCTAGCTCCATCCATGTTTCTATAAATGGCCCTACTGTATAATTTTGATTGCTGGTGTTCCACTGTGTATATGTACCACATCTTCTTGATCCAGTCATCTACTTTTGGGCATTTGGGTTGTTTCCAGGTCTTACAAATTATAAATAATGCTGCAATAAACATGGGGGTGCAGGTACTCTTTTGGATCAGTGATTTTGTGTCCTTTGGGTAGATCCCTAGGCATGGGATTTCCAGATCAGATGGTAGTTCCATCCCTAGTAGACCGAGGAACCTCCATACAGCCTTCTATAATTTAAAATATTTTAAACCTAGGCCACTGTTTCATGCCATACAAAAATTGAAAATGTATAAAAGGCTTGAATGTAAGACCTGAAACCATATAATATGCTGAAGAAAACAGAGGCAAACACTCCATGATATTGGTTTCACATATATCTTTATGGATTTGTCTTCAATAGCAAGGAAAATAAAAGAGATATAAGCAACTGAGATTACATAAAACTAACTTTTCTTAACAGCAAAGAAAAGAAAACCAAAAAAATGAAACAAAACAAAAAGCAAACTGTACTTAAAACAAAAAGACAGTACTTATTGGTAGAAAGTATCTACATACCATACATCTGACAAGGGACTGAGATCAAAGATCTACAAACAACTCAGATAACTCAACAAAAAGAAAACAACCCAATCAAAAAATGGACAGATGACCTAAATAGGCACCTCTCCAAAGAAGCCATACACATGACCAACAGATGTATGAAAAAATGTTTATCACTTATCATCAGGGAAATGCAAATCAAGTGGACTCTTGGGGTGTAGTAACACCTAAAGGGGAGATGCTGCAACTCTAAAGCACAAACACCATTATAAACCAATGTTACATTGATGAAAATAAATAGTTTGAAAGGTTTCTTTAGATATATTTACTAAAAATATTATAACTGTAGCTTGAGCTTACATTCTTTAAATAGTATATTTTAATAATTATACTTTAATACAATTTAATGGCAATGGAGAAAGATTACTACCATGTAGCAGAAGTAAACTAAAATCCTTATAAGACTTTATGTCATTCATCATTATTTCCTTTTTTGGAAGGGGTACATTTTACCAACTTGTGCATATAAATTCCTTTACAAGCCATCCTATAGATGGATTACTATTACTCCCCTGTCCCAATCCTTAAATATATATTTTTCAATTTTAGTTATCTGGTTCTTGTGAATATTATTAGTCAATTATATTACTCAAATATATTACTCTATATATTTCCTCAAATATATTTCCTCTCAAATGTATTACTTGGTGATAAATGTGGTCTTATTATGTCCAGCAAAAGAAAGACAGGTAATAATGAATAATAATAGTCATACTTGCATATCTTTCATATTTACATTTAAAAATATGCCGCACTTCAGCTTTATAATTAAAAAACATATTTTGTTGTGATACACCAGTATATATTTTCTTCTACTTGATTTTGTAATGTTTTCTCTTCTCTATTACTAGAGATTGATAAAACACAGTGAACTACTACCTCTGAACGAAAACTCCTACATTCATACCTACAAAAGAAAGATATCACATAATTTTTTTATCAGAGTAATTTCATGACCTCTAAAATTTTGTATACATGTAAAATTCATGAAATATGTCCAGTCGCAAAGGCCCTGCATGTGTTAAAATTAATACTGATGAGATCATATCTCAAGGGAAGAAGGCCAACTCTCCTGTAGATAGAAAGGGCTAAGAGTATTTCTACAGAGAAAAACGATTGTCAAAAATAGAGTCTTGATAAACTACTTTGTTTAGACTTTCAGCAGAGATTTTGAAAGTCATGAACTTTAGATGTTGTTAATTGTGACATTTTATAAAATGACAGATAACTCATTTTGTGTGGTATCCTCTACCAAAAAAACCTAATTTTTGTCTTTCTCTGACTGTCAAGGGCTGATTAAGTAGCACAGGAGCTGAATACTAAAAGACTGAATACTAAAATAAAATACTTTCTAAATTTAGAAATTCATGTCTACAGTCTTCTAGAAAGAAAAAGATTTCTATTCTGTTGCCAATGTGATAAGTGATCGCTTTTCTAATGGATTGCACATGAAGGCAGGCAAAACATTTAATAGGCATATAGGAAATATTTAGTAAGTGCCTTCTTTGTATAGTATGAACCTATGATTTTGGGAAAGTCCTATACATACTGTATTCCATAGCTGTATGAACAAAGATTGCCAAAAAATTCCCAGTAGCTGGTAACATCTCCAGCTGGAATATTTCTTTACATGAGTTTTAACACAAAAACTGTGACCTAGACTCAATACTCTTTTACTTCTTTATTAGCCTTAAGAGATTATTAATGATCAGGTACAAATTCTCTTTCTGCTTTTTTTCAACTACCTTACAAACTGTTGTCTAAATAAGGCAGATTGAACTATTTCTGTATTTATGTCTGGGAAAATGAGTAATATGAGAGCAAATTGTGGTGCCCCCTGTGTTCCTGAATGCTTTTCCTGCCATCTACTTCCTGACTCTTTACTGTGCTTCTCCTAGCTGGTCTAATAATTAGAGAAGGTAACAGTAATCTTAGTAATTTTTGTCTCTTCCATTATGTGTCCTCTTGTGAAAAATTTTGTTTTCTTGTGAGCAGATATCATCACAAACAAACACCAGTTGCTGAGAGCAGCCTGTTGTGGTATGAAGACAGGATTTTGGAGTCAAATGTTGTTAGTCTGAATTGTGATTTTGTCATTTACTCTGGAATGTGGACTTAAATAAGTCATATATTTCTTTGTAACTCAGCTTCCCATAACATTGTCAGAATGATAATAATACACAGTGGGAGGTAACTAGAGATATGTTATGTGTAACATTCTTAGAACATAGCAGGCATGATTTAAGTGATTGCTAGGTGATTGCTAGAAGTCAAAATTAAAACTGTGTAAGCAGCTTGGAGTGTAATTGGAGACACACCTCTCTCTCTCTCTCTCTCTCTCACACACACACACACACTCACACAATTAGTATTATAAGATGACAGATGATTTTGCTAAGTAATTGATCAGGATAACCACTCTTGGAGAGTTTTAGAAACCCAAGTGAAAGATTTCATGATACTCATAATCTAATGAAGTTTTCTGAACTAAAAGTGAAGTCATTGTCTTAGGCAGTTTCTCTTGACAGCAGTCTGCCAGAAGTGACTGTGTAAGGTTAGTAAGCTGTTACCAACATTTAATAATATGTTAAAGGCTGGGATTATACAGAGAAATAATTCTGTTTACATTGGAATTAAAAACATTTAAGGAGTGAGTGGAGCAAGCAACACAAATAGGTAATTCACTTACCACATGTCAAATAGAGATGAGCATAATTTTCTTCCTTAGATTGGTAGCATCATTGATTTGAAATAAATTAAATTGCATTGAGCTACTTATTAATCCAGAGAAAAACAATTGGGGCTGTGAATAAGCATCTTTCCAAATTATTTCCCTAGCAACTTCACACCCTTTTGCTAGTGTTGAATTTAATAAAACACGGCCAAGGAAGCTATGGTGACTGAAGCATGAAGCTTAGCTGCAGAGCTGAGGGAGGGCACACAGGGCTTTATTCAGTCCATTTTGAGAGGATATGCAGTATGCACAAACAGCACCTCAGGATTTGCTCCCTTGCATGTTCTTAGTCCTCCCTTCACTCTTGATTTACGTGTAAATTCAGAAATGGTATGAATTCTAGTTCATAATAACTAAAGTGTTCTATGTGTGCTTAGTACTTTAGAGTTGTCTCAGTGCAATCACATATGTATGTAGTTTTTATTGACTTTTTTCCTAAATAGCTGAAAATTTTTTACAGCATCGCATATTCTGTGAATTCAATTTAAAAAAAAAATTTTAAAAGGTCCCTATTTTAAAATCATTTTAGAAATATTAGGTGATTGGAAATGTAAATTGCATTGTCAGAGTAATTATATCTTTTGGTAGGAAAGGAAATGGAGGTGTGAAGAATCTGGGCATTTTTTAAGGACCCAGAATGAAATGTCTGAAGGGCTTGAAAATCCTGGACAATAGAGGTTATAGTGATATTCCCGATAAGTCTCCTTCCAACTTCTTGAGTGGTTCAATTTAACATGACTATGGTTATATAAGTTTTTAGAGAAAGAGATTGATGTTTCCAGAACTATAAATACCAGACATTGAAAATACAACTATTCTCAATGACTATTAAAAGTGACTCTTACAATACCATTTGCTCAAGGTCAAATAACAAAGTCAACAAGGATAAATCATCAACATTAATAAATATGAGCCATACGCATTTCTGTTTACTAGTATTCCCAACAAAGAACTGAGTGTGTTTTAAATCATATTCCCTGAGAAGATATTTTAGCTCTTTAGGTAAAATAAATCCATGATAAAAAGCATAATAAATCAAAATCAATTCAAATAGTAAGAGAGCGTTTACTGTTTGTGTGAGTGAGTGTGTGTGTGTGTGTAAGAGAAAGAACAGCATCATATAGGTGAGAGTTAAGATGTAAGAAAAACACTGGGAATGAGGGGTTTTTATAGTGCAATAAAATGTATATATTCAATGCAATGATTTTGATGCTTCAGTTAATACTGGATTTTCTGAGATTTGGAGAATCCTACTTGGGGAGAGCTTAAAATAATATTTCTGTCTTTATCATATCTTTGATCTATTCAGATATGTTGGGGTATAAATTTAATGTACACTCTATATGAGATGTCTAAGGGTATTTTAACATGACAAATCATAATAACAGTGTTTAAAGTATTGGGATGAGAATTGTTGTGTATTGCCCATAGTTTTCACAGGTTAGGCAAGACTAGAGCAGAAGCTGGAAATTTCAAAGTAGCAGCTTACCAAATATATCTTGCCATACTTAATGTGAAAGTTAATTGTTGCATTTTATTGCAAGACATAAAAAATAGAAGGTATAAAACTTGATGTGACACCATAACAACAATTATAACTCAAGACTCTCCAAGAGTAATGCCATTCTGATTTGGACTAAAGTTAGAGATAGGGTTTTTGGAAAACTAAAGGAAGCATAGTTCTGATAAACAGTATTGGTCATCATTGTCTACTATTTCTGGGAGCTCAGTTTAGAAGTCTGTCAAGTGTCCATTGGTTTAGCAACCTGAATCTCAAAATTGATCTTAAGTTATTGATGTGGGTTGTAGAATGAGTGGGGGCTAATAAAAGGGAAAGAATACAGATGAATGTCAAGACAATTGTCTATAATTGGGAAGAAATTTAAAGTAGTAATTGTTAGGGTAGATGGGTGCTAGGAGAGATATAAAAGATGGGTGAGACTATAGTAGATTTATATATTTGCAATAATGACTCAAAAGAAAGGGAGAGTTTGATAATAAAAAAATAAATAAACAAAAGAGAAATTTAAAAAGAAAACATAGAAAAAGGACCAAACCATAGGAATATATACGAAGCCAATTAAAATGAATTTTTGAAAACTCTATAAAAAGCTCATTTGTACTTGTATGAAGTAAGCTTGTGTAGAATTAGAACCAAAAGAAATAACAGAAAATTACACTTATTAAGAGCAGATAAAATAATGTTATGAGAATGCGTCTTCAGTAGTTTGAAATGAAATTTCATTATAAAATATATTAAATAAATGAGAAAATATTAAGAAGGTTGATCATGGCAGTAATAGATGTTAACTTCTATGAAATGCTGTGATAATTAGGTCAGAATTTTCAAGTGGAAATTAAATGATCATCCTTAGGTATTCAAGATATTCATGTAACCTATAACAAGGATGTTATTCAAGTGTTCAGATAAATATAATTCTGACTCAAAATCATTTAACTCCACTGTTTTTATTGAAATAAAAATTCTGCATAATAGTTCTAAAAGTATCAGGATGAATACTGAAACTCATAGGACTGAAAAAATATTTTATGTTGAAAACCAGTGAAGCATCTATATATAAATATAATTAAAGAATTCATCTGTTTAAAAACTTTGGTTCAATTCAGTCAATACTTCACATATCACATAACAGTGTAACTTGATAAAGGTGTAGTTTATTGCCTACATTTGGCTGTCTCATTCCATCCTTTCATTATTTATGTAACTACTGGAAAGAAATCAATATCTGTTTATATGCTATAGCTGATAAAAATAAGATTTCTTCATTATTAAGGTAAATGATATAGTGACTCTAGTAAAAATCTAAAAATTAGAAACCCTACAGTCTAAGAATGTGAGTTTCTCATTATGTAACAGTAAAATCATTAGTCTGTCTTTTATAGTTCTCTCCTGTAAATGAAACTGAATGAGATAACAACTTTCTGTGTATGCCCAAGGGAAAAATTTTCTTTTTTTAAAAATTTTTAATTAAGGTAATATAGGACACCTTTGTCAGGTATTGCCACCATAGTACACCCCCACCAAATTACCCATAGTCTACTACCATAGTTTATTATGCTTTCTTCCCCCTTAATCTTACTCTATCCCAACCCCTCCCCTCTCTGTATTCTTCAATTTATAGTCAGCTTTCAAGGGTTAGTTTTTAAGCTCATCTTTGTCTGAACCTTAGCTTGGTTTTTCTGTGTTACATAATTAGTGACACCATCTAGTATGGAGCTAAATATACAAGTCCATGAAGCTAAACGAACTATCTAAAATCAATGAGCCCTATACCAAGACAAACAGTAGTGAAACTACTAAGAGTTGAAGGCAAGAAAGGAATATTGAAGAGAGCTACGAGGTAAAAGCGAGTAACTTATAATAATACTACAATTGGGCTTTCCTGAGACTTTTTTCAGTGTATATGGCACAGACAATGAGAGAATAGAATGTCATATTCAAAATACTTTTAAAAATTCCATTCATTTAAGGATGTCTTATCTTGCAAGTGTTTCTATAATGAGAGTGAAATAAAAGCTTTCCCAGGCAAACAAAAACTAAGAGTTTGCCAGATACTAGATCTTCCCAATAAGAAATGATGAAAGGAACTATCCTACATAAATTAAATATAAATAAGTCCACAAAAAATTGAACATGGAAATAGACAAAATCAGAAAACTAAATACAAAATGGAAGTAGCAAGCTCACATGTTATCAATAATGACCCTTAATGAAAATGGACTGAACTTACCAATCAAAAGGCACAGAGTAGCTGGTTGGATCTTTTTTGCTGTCTCTAGGGGATATATTTGAGTTTTGAAGACATATATATATATATATATGGGGGATATATGTGTGTATATATATATATGGGCTCAAATGGTCAGAAAAAATTCTACAAGGAAATGATATACACACACAAAATGTAGGAACAGCAATATTTACATAAGGTAAGTATTGCTTATCTGATATCAGCAATATAGCAGATAAGCATTTTTTAAGAGAATTTCCATGCTGTGTGGCATAGAGAGGAAGCATCTAGATGGAGACTGGCATGATTTCTGATTAAAGAGTGGAAACTAAGATCTGGGAAAAAGAAGGTGGATTACAGCCTCCAAATCAGAATACCTGAAAAGAAAGAGTTGCTCAAAGAGAAACCTGACTATAGTTGCCACCCTAGTCAATATGTATTTTCTAACAAAAACAAGTTGTCAAAAGCTGAGTAAGGGAGGCAATAAGTCATAGCCATTTGAAATTATAGATTCTGGAGTCTGCACTTCAGTTTCTCAGTATAGCTGGTTGGGAAAATTCCTTAACTTCTTTAACTTTCTCATCTCTATATAAAGCAGAAACTATGTGCTTAATTAGCAGAAACTGTCTGCTTCATTGAACTACTGCGAGGATTAAATGAGATGATAAAATAATATATAAATCAGAAAGATTTGGGTCATTATTAATGAAAGATGATGAATACTGGTTGCTTACCACGTGCTACATATTCTAGGCACTTTATATAAACTAGTCTTTTCAGTAGTTCCAGTAATAGATCATTATATAAATTGATATATAGCTGAATTGACACATATCAATTCATATATATTATTATTGTTTTAATCATTCCATTTTTGTGTATGTATGTACCACATGAATCTTTGTATATTTGCACACTATGGCAGAGAAGACTAGATATGAAGTGATTATTTAAAAAAAATAGATGTATGAATAGAAATAAATCATGTAACTATAGTTATCTCTATCTGTATATATGTGTACTGTCTAACTATATATATGGCTTTAAGTATCTATAAATGTGTTTGCTTTGCCTGAATTTTCTAATATAAAAATAACCTTTTCTTATAGCTAATAATAGTCAAAAGTTTGAAACATTTTTCATCAAATAAAATCACTATGACTTGTGTTTTGAAATTGTAGAGTGATGAAATTTCAGAAAAAATAATGTTTGTTTATGTGTGGAGATGAAGAATGATATCTCTAGCATTGTCAGAGGTATTTTTGCATTTATGCTATCACCAAACTTATATGATGACAATTTTTACCTCCAGTATGCTCTGTTACATGTGTTAACTGAAGTAGCATACAGCATTAGTTTTATTTAGGAGACTCTGACATTGTTTAATAAGGTGGTAGATCTTTTAAAAACCTTTCTATTAACATATCCCTCTTTTGAATAGAGGCATCTTTAAAATACTGAATTATAAAAAATAAAATAAAATCCTGAAATATGCCTTAAGTGTTGGACATAACATAAATTAGTAGAATCTCTGACTAATGCAGAACTTTTAATGTAACCATGGTTTCATCATTGAGCATTTCTATTGTTAGTTCCCTGTTTTAGTGGAGAAAGGCAAAACAGCAGGACTTTTTGATATCAGGATAATTTGAATGTAAAATGAAAGAATATACAAAAGGAAGATAGTTTTATGTGAGTATAGATTTAAATATATATCTTAATTTTCAAAAGGTGATATGGTACCCTATGACAAAGAAGTGCCTCTAATTCAAACAACAACTTATAGCAAAGAATAAAGTGCATAATGAAATATTAAGTAAAGCTGTCAGTATTGTTGCTTTAATATTGTGATTACAGTTTCTATTTGAGGACAGAGATCATTTTGCTTGATTTCCTTGCTGGTGAATGTATTGTTCAAATAATACGGTCCCTATGAGGTAGTATAAAATGGATCACTACAATCGATAGACTTGTGATTTATGTAGTTAGTGTAGATATTTTCATTGTCGGGCTGTTATACACAAGAAAATAAGAAAGGAAAACCGGTGAGGAAAATGTTGAAGATGTGAATTACAGAATGTGCTATTATTTCATGCAAAGGCAAAAGAATTTTAAGGCATATATTGCAATATCGGTTTAACTTGCTTTTGCATGATTGTAATAAATGTAAAAATTGGAGTAAATTTTTTAAAAGGTATAAAATCACAAGAAATGTTAATACTTTTGGTAAATATTATTGAGCAATATTCTGTGATGGTAAGTTAAATTATACATTGTTTATGTTGATTAGTAGCCTTATTATGATGAATAAATTAATTTATAAATGGTATTTTGAAGTTTAATTTTAAGAACTCTCAGAGCAAAACACTCACATACAATGAATTAACCTTACTTTGATGTGTCAACTAACATTGATGGACACAGAAAAGAGTACCTACTGAAAATTTTGCCATTAGTGTCATCAAATGATATTCAGATAAACAAAAACCTCCTACCTTATCTTTTAGAATGCATTATCAAAGTTACTAGATTTTGGCAGACTGAAAACACATGCATTCATTTTTAAACTTAAATATCATTACAATCTAATCACCCACTCAGGTAAATAACTTCTCAAATGGTTTAATGTAGCATTTAAAAAAAAAATTTCCATGACTTATTCTGATCTACTATGGTAGACTTTTCATGTTCAGATTTTATTATCTAGCATTGGAAAATGATTCTTCACTAATCAGAGATGCATATTACAGAAATACATGTTTTAATTCTAGTTTTGCTTCTAAGGCACTATATATAACAAAAAGTAATTTAATACATTTGGCCTTATTTTCATATAGGACAAATTTTATTATTATCTACACTACTATTATTATTAAGTGTTGATATTTTTTAGTTCACAATGGAATTGTGGAGTGGTGGTAATGTATCATGGTAGGTGACAGTGGTATGAGTTACTATGAAGATCATATATTATTCTCAAGTTCCTTGGATATGAATAAACTTATTTGCACATGAAGAACTTAGAAACTTACAAATATACTTTAAATCTTACCCACTATACCTTCTACTACCATTTTGTTTGATCATACTTAAAATTCTTTGAAGAAATGTAACATAATTAGTTGATTTTATTTTTCCACATATTTTATAAATGCATTTATACTCTTTTGTCATACATAATAGAACATTTTTTCAAATCTTTGATACAAATATAAACAAGTGATTTGTTCTGTGCCCTTTTTTCATGTTGTTAAAGATTTTTAAAGTGACTTGACTCTTACTTTTAAAGATCTAAATGAAAGCATAATGGTAGCGGTAGCACTCACTGTAAAGGTATCTTTAATAGGACTACATTTTGATGCAGTTTCCTTTCACAATAATTAATTTTTGAAGTGTATGGCCAGAATGACTCCTGATGTGAAAAATTTGCACTACAGTGATATCATTTAAAAATCGATTTATCTTAGAAAACTGACAGCATAATGGATATAACATCATTAACCTTGAAAGTAAGATCTATAATTAGCCAAAATTGACAAGGAGTAAAGGTCACCATGTGAAGGTTATCGTCAATATTCTGATTTAATTTCTAAAGGACAAACTACTTCATCTAAAACTGACTGTCTAAGTGGTAGCAAAATAATCATTGCAAATTAGTCTAAACTAAATCACCTTGTCCAACTGTAGAGTTCTTTTGTTCTATGATAGGTGACAAAGAAAAGGAAAATTGGATTACTCTTGCTGATGTCCACTTAGTATCTGTTCCATAAATATATATAGCTTGTAAAACTAGTGTTTTATTAACCTTAGCCAGAATGGCCAGTGTGATTGGTTAGTCCCTTCTCAATTGTGTCCTACTAAGTATAGGTTTTTTCTAGTTTTTTTAAGTCTCTGCAGCCCAGTTGTTTTGCATAGTTTTCCCACTTGAGTAAGTTAAACATATCTTCAAGTAGTATAGTAGCAATTTATTGAGCCATTTGAAGGACTTTTAGGCAGAGATAAATTGAAGAGGGCTTAAATTTACATTGTAAGCACATTATTTTAGTAAAGAATATGAAAATAAGTACAAATATTATTTGGAAAATTTTTAAGTAATGTAGGTCTGTAAATAGTATAAAATAAGATTTAAATACTTACTATAGATGAATATGTACAAAATAACTCTTATTCATACAAGTGTAAATGATAAATATTGTGTTAAAATAGATGTTGTTTAGATATGAAATGACTATGTAAAACATTTTATAGAGAAGGAAATGAAAACTGAGTGATTTTTTTTCATTGTATACTCATTTACAGTATTATAGTACCTATTTTATTAGTCATATCTTCAGTTATTTAACCAAATTTAATTGTACATATTTCTTCATGTAAGTTTGATTTATGTTTAGAACATATTCATATGGATTACAATTTATTTGTAAAAATTAGAACATTTGACATAAGTGTGTTGTCTTTTCTAAAATAAACCAAGTGTAAGTTATAACTCTAATTTCTTAAAATGTTGTGTTTGTGTCAATAAATATGATAGGCTATAATGACATTTTAAACAATGACTGACAGAAGAGTGGATTTATCTCTAGAAATAAAATAGAGAAATTAAATTATAGTTTCCTATATTTGAAAAATAGGCACCCACTTTTATTGCCAATACACTTTTAATATTCAGGTTTTTATAATAGGAGTCCAAATATTCAAATTATCTTAGAGAGTTTAAGTGATTTTCCTATAATACATGTTTTTTGGAAATTTGTCACATTTACTACAAAAAGAGTATCTGTGAGTTAACTGACTTTAATCCTCCATGTTTTATTATAGATTTTTACAATGTTTCCTTCTTAATAGATGAAAAATCCCAATACTTGGAGATGAAAATATTTTCTCAAAATTGCTATCCTTGATGATAACAGAAGTTAGTCTAAGATTACTATAATCAACAAGTAAATGACATTATGATGAGGAAGGAGGGATATAAAATAAATCAATAAAACTGATTTTGAAATAAAAAGTTAGGAAAATTCATTCAACTGAACAATCTCTCTTTGCATATTTTCATTTAATACTAAAATATGCCATTGTAATTCAATGCTGTTTGAGGAATATAGCCTTTTACATTAAATGTAAACATAAAGCAGAATAGTTTAACTATTTGTTTAGGTAACTTGCCTATCTGAATTTAATAATTATTTTGGTAATTGTGGAGACAGAATATGTCATGTTCATTGCTGTATTGACAGTATCTGGTACAATAAATATCTAAATGAATAAAAGTTGGATAAATTAATGGTTTGTTGTTTTATACATGAGGCTATATATATTGAAATATCTCCCAAAATAAGGATATTAATGCTATCATGTTTTATTATATTTTTATTTAATTTTTTTTTGTATTTGAGATATTTTCTTTATTTTTTTAAAGATTTATTTATTTATGCATACAAGAACTGGGATATAGGCCAGAGGTATCAGCGATGAGGATTTACCAGAGACAGAGTAAGAACAAAACAGGTGGATCTACCAAAATATACTGCTAAGGGGAGTAGCAGGAGAGACAAGAGAGATCTGCTGTACTACATGGGTCACTTCTCTGGCTGCAGATTGACCTGTGCAGTGGCTGCAGATAGCTTTGTATTGCTGCAACTTAACCCCTTGTGCCATAGGGAGGCCCCTGTTTTATGTTTTTAAAAGAGCTCTCACATAAACTTGTCAAGAATCAATATTGTTTAAGGAAATTATCTCAATAAAAGTATATTCTCATAAATTGGCTTAGTTACATACCTGCCACATAGGACTTCAATATGAAGTCCAATAAAAGATAATCCCCCCAAAATGAACATATAAAGGATTTCCATACTTTAATAATCTAACATGATGAATGATTTTATTCTGATAGAGATAATGAAGTTAACCATTTTAGAAATTATTTCATAAATTTATTTAAAAACTGAGTGTTATGTCAATGGTTTCAATCTTAACACAGGCTCTATATAATTTAGTTATGTATTTTCTAGATGAAAATTTAGAATTAAGAGGGTAGAGCAAGGTATGTTTATCTACCAAGACCATTCCTGACTTTCATTTGCTTATACAAATTTGCTCTACTGTGACCTCTAATTCTTATCTCAGCTGCAAATACTAGGTTTTGTCTGCTTTCTCAGGTCTGGAATTACTGATGCTAATAATAGCTGGCATTTATTTAGCTCTGTATATAAATGATCTCCTTTAATCCTATGATGTAGATACTATTTTATCCTTATTTACACATCACAAAATGGGAGAAAAACAGAAAGGGTAAAAAATTTGCCTAAGGTCAGCTAACATGTGGCAGATTTAGGATTTGAAACCTTGCAGTCTACTTAGCTGATGCTTTCAGTACCTTTTATTCCCTTGCTTAGAACAGGTGGCCTGCACTGGCTTGGGCTAGAATTCTGCTCTTCTTAACTGAGTCAACCTTGCATGTGGCCATCATCCTTTTTGCCTCTACTTGATCACTTGAGTATCATCTATTATATGTGGACATTGTGATGCAGATATTCTGCCTGCTGAAGTATTTGTGTATAATTTATCACTACACCTCTCTGCATATCTTGTGCCCCAAGACCCTCTTTCTACTCCAACGTCCTCCTACATTTTCTGAATTCCTTCAAGATTATTAAAGGTCTGATGACTTCTACAATAATATGACTTGCAAATTTGAGTCACATTAGTTATTTTAGTTAAAACTGAACAAATCCTAGTGTCATACTAAATATAGGACCATAGAAATAATTAAATAGAAATTCCAAAATTATGGACCTTAGTTATCATGAAGATTGATGTGTCATATGGAGAAAATGGACATCTTAGAGGAGTCAGGAATAAAAAGAAAATATATAAATTTGGTTTTGATTCTATTGAACTTGAGCCAAAGGGGAAATAGATGAACGATACCTTGATAACACTATTTCCACATATTAATTTCATCATTACATAATTTTTTTTTACTTTTTAAATATCTCATAGTGAGATATAAGAGGGTCTCAGTAAGTTATTTTAAGAGATATATAACAGTTATTCAACAAGTTCATTGTAAATTTAATTGTAATTATCAGATTAAAGCATGGATTGAGATCTCATTTTGCCATCTTCAAGGCAAATTTATTTCCAATTGAATGTGCTGTTACATCAACTGCTGTCACTAACACAGAATCTAAAGGCATATTCAATTAATCTAAAAAAATTTTCAGTAATTAAATTTAAAAATATTCTTAATTTCTATTTGTGCCTTTAATAACTTTAAAGTGAAATTAAGTACAAATGCTTCTAATGATGCTTGTTTTCTGTTTTGTTTACTTACTCCTATTTGAAGAGTTTGGCCAAAATTTGTCAATTTTGTTGATTAAAAAAAAAAACAAACTACCTCTTCGTTTCATGATATTTTGTTTTGTTTTAGGTTTCTACTGCATTCCAAACTGATTTTTACTTTTCCCTTCCTTATTTACTTTGGCATTGTTTTGTTATTTTTCTTGTTCCTTCTAAGTGTAAGATTAGATTGTTTATTTGAGATTTTTCTTGTTTTTTTGAGATGGGCCTATGTTACTCTAATCTTCCCTTATAATATCTTTTTTGCTGTAGCCTAAATATTCTAGTATGTGGTATTTTCCTTAGTATTTTTTTCAGGGACATTTTAATTTCTCTTTTGATTTCTTCAGTCGATCAATAGTTGTTTAGTACCATGTTGTATAATCTCCACATTTGTGTTTTTTCTGTTTTTCTTCTTGTAGTTGATTTTTTAAAAAGATTTATTTATTTATGCATACAGGAGCTGGGGTACAGGCCAGAGGTGTGGGTGGTGAGAGGATCCACCAGAGACAGATTGGGGAGCAGAACAGGCTGAATGACTGAAAGATACTGCTGAGGGGAGCAGTGGGCGAGGCATGAGAGGTCTGCTAAGCCATGTTGGTCCCCTCCCTGGCCAGTGGCAGGAATTGAATTTGTGCTGCAGTGTCTGCAGTTTGTTTCATAGTGTGTTGCTTAACCCACTGCGCCACCAGGGAGGCCCCTTGTAGTTGATTTTTAACCTCATATTATTGTGGTCAGAAAAGATTTTAAGTCTCTTTTTAACATATATTATATAACACTCTAATATACAACATATAGTATCTAATATATAACATAGCTCTGATTACTAATATTTTGATATATGTTGGGAATTTTATCACTATTAATTTAAAAGAAAGGTATACATATATATGTGTATGTACACACACACACACACACATTTTTAGACAATTTTAGGGGACTCTGAAACTGTCCAGCCCATCTAATGACCATTTAGAACTCTACTGAATCCCAAGACAGGACATGGTTTTCAGCCTATCTCTATCTCTTTCGTATCACTAACAGCCACATCTTGGTCAGCCACCTTTGCAGTCCATGAAAGTCAAGCTATGGTGGTTTATCTTCTGCAGTTATCACTACAGTGAAGCTTCCCTTGCTAAATACTCTAGTAATGACTTGTTAAATCCACAGGGTTTTGATTTTTTTTTAAAATTATCTTGATTTCTCTGGAGTATTTGAAACTGGTCTCCTCCTCTCTTCTTGCAATGCTTGAGCACTTTTTTAAAGTATCTATGGTTTATATACTACTAATTTCCATCCCTTATCTTTGCCTATTTCACTGAATATTGGTGAAATGCAACAATGAAATCCAACACTTATTATCGACTCAGTTTCTCACTTGATATATTATCATTTCCAATTTTTGGAATTCAATACAGTTATTCAAAACAACTTTTGAATAACTCCAATCGGATACTTTACAGCTAGATAATATAACCCATGTTCCCATATGATTAGAAGTATATGATGAGAGTTGTATTACCTGTTCAAATTAAATTTGAAATTCAACAGTAAGCATAAATGGAGAAAATGACCATTAACTCTTTCATCAGATTAAAATAAACTTATGAATATTGGCAAGATACTTTAAAATGGTAGTTGAAATGTGATTTTGAGAACTATTTTGGAGATAAGCAATATCATCTTCATCACTGAGGAAATCCTAGGAGCCGATGATAACTTCAGCGTAATAATAAGTTTCATATTTATATGAGAGCTCTTTTGTTTTGAACACGAAGTATCTTTTTGTTATTGTTGTTCTGTATTTATTTTGTTCCCAGATTTATTTCTTCAAATTTATTTAAGAGGTGGTTTCAGATTGGGATTCCTCTTCTAGCAGTATTAGCATTGACTGCAAACTTCTTAGAAATGAAAATTCTCTGGCCAAATCACAGACCTACTGAATCTGAAATTTCAGGTTTGGGGCCCAGAATCTGTTGTAAGTAGCCCATTGGAGAGTCTGTCACATGCTAAATTTGAGGTTCACTAAACTAGAAGAATTGGTGTAAAGGAGATGACTTGTGTGATTTGGTTCGCCTAATTTCTTCTGCAAAATTTCTTCTTAAAAATGTCTTTCAATTTTCATAGAAAATGGCATTTACATTCTAAGCAGTGGTGTCAGAGGTGAGAATGTGTGAACATATAGTTTCTAAGTTGAGAGTGACCTTGAAGAGTGTATTTTCTTACTGAAATATTCTTTATGCTGTGAGTATTTTCTGCCTTCCATGATCAAGTCCTTTTAACTCTGTTGCACCAACTGCATGTGATGACTTTATGTAGAATTAAAATTTACATAAAAATTAAAATTTTTATTTAATATGTGAATGGGAGTCAGGAAAATCACAACTCTTCTAGGAATTGGTAAGACTATCTGAACCTATACTTGAAAAGTGTTGATTACTAAGTAAATTAGAACCAAGGTTTAATAAATAAGGAATTCTTGCATAGAGAGATAGAGTCTTTTTAAAAATTCTGCCTTGTAAGTAATTCCAGAAAATGAATGTTATGAGTGCTGGCATTTGATTAATATGACAAAACTAATATAAAATTAGTTTTACCTGAAAATGGACTAAGTTCCATTGAGTTCATGAGTTTTGAGAAGGGTATGGGAAAGGGTGTTAAAAGTATTTAAGCCACATCAAATGGGTTGATTAGGTGATTAACATTTTGCTATGTAAAGTGCAATCTCAACCCGGAATTGTTAGAATTGCAATATTTCATGGAACATCCTAGTTTTAGTGAATCAGAACCTACAATTTAATAAGATCCATGGGTGACCATATACATATTATGTTTGAGAAATGCTTCAGTTGACAACTAAGGAATCATCATATTATTTGTATACTTAATTTTTGTACAATTATGAAGCAGAATTTGAATAACAATTGAAGAGAAGGGGTAAACACATTCTACTGTGAGGTCACTAATTCAATTAAATGTTACTCTAAGAATAAAAATTCACATCTTGAATGGTGTATTTAATTTAATTGAGCTGGTGTTTGAATACTATTTCTATAGTAAGCTTTGGACTCATGCAAAAGTGAAATATCACTTGCATTTCTTGCACAATAGTCTGAAGATACTTGCACTAACCCCCAAATTACAGTTTAACCCTTCTCCCAGTTTCCTTCTGTACGTTCTTTTCCTTTTCACTAAAACTAGGATATGTTAATTTCCTTCATTGAAAATTCCTTTTTGCTGATAGTTTTAGTCTTCAACTTCCTCCCAATTCCCTGATGGCTCTGTATGAATGGATAGCAGCCTAGGAAAGAAAGGAGAGTAGGTAAAGGGTACTGAATGCTTTTAAGAGACCACACTTTACTCAACCCTAGATTTACTCGGGCAGGGAGTACTTAACATACAACCCTTATCTCCAAAGAAATGAATGGAGAAGAGATAGGGTGGGGGGTGGGGGGAGGGGAGGTAATGAGAAGAGACAGGCGCTGCCACACCCTAAATTGACTCAGGTTCCTACAACCGTGATTACCTGCCCCTGTCCAGAGAGAAGGAAACTGCTGAAAGAAATGGCAAGCACGGAAGGCCAGAGAGCCAGAGGTGCCAAAGCCCATGCCCCTCCCAGTGTCACGGACCAACGCACGCTTTCCTGTAAATATCATTGTGTGGGAGAATCACCGGAGAGGGGAAGTGCACCCCCTTCCCACAACTGCCATCCCCAGCTATTGCCTTTGCCGCTGGCAGTAGCTCAAGCCCCAGCAGCCCGGGAGAGGCTTTGGGGGAGTCGTGTGTATCCACGAGCGAGTGTGCGTGAGGAGGAGAGCAAAGACGTGATTACTTCAGAATTTATTTAAGGGCCGGTGGAAACCACTGCAGCAGCTTCCAGGGGAAGCCCTTGTTCCAGAGGAAGAGAAGGTGGAGGCTGCCAAGGAGGAGGTGGAGTTGGGGCGTTGGGGAGGGGGGTGGGGAAAGACGGGGGAGGTGGAGTAGCAGCAGCAAGTGAGGCAAGTGAGGAGAAAAGATGCTGTAGCATCCACATCGGCTGCCAGCAGGTTGGTTCTTCCTGCGAACTGCGGCAGGCGAAGAGACTTGCAAAGGCTGGGAGGAGAAACTGGGTGTGGGGGGCTGATTGCTTGCTTTTCCAGAGAATAAGTGCCTTTTAAAAGTGAATCGAGACACCCTAGTGTGGACGTGGGCTGCGGGCCATGAGGGGACTGATCCTGATTCTAGCATCCCAGTGGACTTGCTTCCCCTTAGCTTTCTAACTCCTGCTTTGCCATAAACTCGGGAGGGATTCCGGGTGGGAGAATGGGTAGACAACTCCCCTTCTAGATACTTCTCATGCCTTTCCCCAAAGCTCACGTTTGGAGGGACACCCCCTGGATGGCCCGAACAGGAATAGGGAGCAGCGCCGCCGGGTTAAGTTTCTGCAAGTCAAACCCAGTCGTCAGTTCCCGGCTCCCCGCCCCTGGTCTCCAGCTGCACGCGTGGGGAGCTGCGGCTGCTCGGGCAAAGGGCTGCTGCTGCTTTAAGAGCCGCCACCCCCCTCTTCTCGCTTTGACAATGGTCTGAACCGAGCTCTGCTTCCCAAAGCAAAATTTGTAATATGCCATTTTTCCGATGGACGCTTCTCCTCTTGGCTGCTGATGGAACCGCGGGAAGATGCCGAGTTACTGCCAAGCCACCAAGCCGGGGCACGTTCCGGGAGGGCGCCGGGGCAAGCGAGTGTCTAAGCTGCCTTTCTCCTCCCGTTGCTAGGGAAATGGTCCAGGAGTGCCGGGTGTGAGCCTCCCCTCTCGTCAAGCCGGAGACTGCGGTTGTCATTGATCAATTGAAGAAGCAGGACCCGAAATTACAAACATTAGGTACAGAAACTGTATTTGAGTTACACGGGTTCCCTTCCGCTTTATTATTTTTTACCCCCTTTTCCCGGCCCCACCCCGCCCCCAGGGAAGATGAGATGCAAATTCCCCCTTGCCAATTACTGTTCTGTGCCTTTCGATTTCCACCCCCACCCTCTTCCTTCTCCTATTTCTCTACCTCCTCCCTACTAGGCTCTCTCCTGTTGGGCAGGATGAAGAATTTTAGTATGGAAATTATGAAGTCAACTTCTGGGTGGTGGGGGGTGTGGCTGAGAAAGAACTGTCCAGCTGTGTGGGGTGAGCTGGCTTTGGTCGTCTGTAAATGCACTGCAGAAAGTGCAAAATGCTTCCAGTAGAGGTGATAATATTATTTCCTGAGGACAGGGGATTTCAGAGAGTTAACTAATAGGAGGAATATTCATGTAATATAATCAGACAATGGCTAGGATTTCCCTCACAAAATTACTCCTAGTAGGTTAACTGAGATGGAGCTGTGTTGTTTCTTAACACTAAATCTTTCCAGAAGAAGCTACCTAGAATATTTGGTCTTTGCCTCTTGTACAGTCTAAATCCAGTTTTCTCTTTGAGTAAAGTGATTCATGATAGCAAAAAAATCCCATTGTAGCACTGAGCAGGTGCTGCTTGAATGGTGATATTACAAGGAACACATTGGGTCTTGAAAACCCTTGGGTCATGTCTCCAGGAGTGGGCATTCAAAACTTTTATTTTGAAATCAGAGAGATTTAGAAGACAGTCAAGGTTATGTGCTAAGAATAACAGAATTGGTTTTCCTGCTATAAAATTCTTCAAGCTATATTTAAGCACAGTGATAATTTAATCAAATAGATTTATTTTTTTTTCCTTCACAACAAAATAAACACTGTCTCTAGGTCTTGAAACTTTCAGTAATTTGATGGACAAGGTATTGACACCTAGAAAAGGAAAATATTATTCATATATCCAATTGACTTTATGGAGAAGATGATGAAAAGGCAAATATCAGAGCAAGCTGTTAGTATGCCCTTCATAAATTGCCATAAATCACATAAATTATGTGATGTCATGCAGTTCTGAAAATGATAAAAAGAAAAAGTTAAAAGTGTTACATGTGGATGATATACTAGGAATTGAATGCTCTCATAGCTTTCTAGATTGCATGTTTCTTCAGATGTCATACATCTGTCATACATAAAAGACTATTTAATTCTTACACTGAATAAGGATTTTAATTGCTTTTAATGACTAAAATGTGCATTTAATGAAAAAGTAATACTATATATTAAGGATTAGACATTTATTTTGTGATTTATATTTGACAGAATTTGAGGTGTATTGCAAGAAAATAAACTAGCTCATGAAAGTGGCCTGATTTTTTTGCAGACAATTTTTTTCTTCCAATTTTGATGAGGAGACTTTAGATTTACTCAATTGTGTTGACTGAAGACAGCAACATGGAGTTATCTGATTTTTCAAGTAACTTTTATGTAGTTTGATTTTTTAAAAATTGTATTTAGAGAATGCAGAGTACCCATTAAAATTAAAACCATTAGGCATGGAAACAGAATGAATCATGAAAGTAAAATAATCTTTCTGCATAGATGAATGTTGGTTACTTTATAATGGAAATAAATATTTGAATTTGCAATAGATTGTGATTTTTCTGTGTGATTATATTCAGATATCCTTGGAGTCTGATAGTGGACATGTTTGTTAAAACATGGAGTATTATCCCTTCTTTACAGAAATGAAAAATGAAGTTTTAAGAGGTGAAGTGACTTGCCCTGGTTCACATACCTCAGGAGTAAAATTGAATCAAGGTCTTTTGAGTGTAACTTTAATAGACTTTCTTGGTCCATAGCTTCCTGTCATCATATCATGTATAGACTGACTAAATAAATTAAAACCCAACTCTTATATTGATTTAAGAGCCTAAAGTTTGTGAATGTATAGTATCCCATGGTGACCACAAGTCTTTGTTTGAGTTAGAGTAGCATATTCAGGAGAAAATTGTATCCAAGGCAATCACTGCAGTTTTTTTTTTTTCTCAGAATTTAAAATTGTTATGGATAATTCAGACTAGAGATGGGTTAATGGCTTTATTTTGAGAAGGATATAATTTAAAAAAAAGATTTTAGAATATTTAGGTACTCTAAAATTTAAACCTCACAAGTGTATTGGCACAGATTGTGTCAGTGTTACCATTTACTCACCCAGTATTTCATTTTAACCTTAAAAGTCAAAAATAAACAGTTGACTCCTGGTAATGATCTATCAGAATGACACAGCTGTTCAGAAAGTGGATTTCATGCATGATGGATGAATTAATTTTTTAAATATTCAAATATATTGGAACATTGGTTTTTATTCCAATTCCTTTTCAGTAAAGAATATTTGTAGTAGTTAGAAAAGAGTGTCCTTGTTCTTTTTTATAGTATTGAAGAGAAATTAAAATTTGAAAAAAATATGAAAAGCATAATTACATTTATTAAGGGGTCAATAGTAGTAGTACACCTGAATGTATTGTTTTGTGTGTGTGTTAATTATATATATATGTATACATACACACTTTGCTATTTATTTTAGAATGAATAAGACATTGAACAACTCAAATTCTTATCTTTTGATAGCTCAGTGTTTTGAATGATTAGTAATAACTCAAAGCATTATCTAGAATTGTTCTAAAACTTACCGATCCCCCTTTGTGTGTTTTTATATAGGTGATGAGTCATAATATACTTTCATTTATATTTTAAAAGTTTCCCCTACTTTTCAGTGGGCCCTGACCAAATTATCACACAAAATTGAATTTCTCTCCTCAGTAACTCAATTTATATGAAGCATCACATTAAAAGTAATTAACTATTGAGCTGTTAAGTCTTGACATTTTATTTGAAAATATCACCAGAAATATTTCCCCCAAGGACAGGAATATGTAAGTAGAAAAATGACTTGACCTTGCATTACAAAACCAAAGAATGCTCCAGGATCAACAGCCAAACCAGCCTTTCTCCACATCAGCCTTCTGCAAAACCAAGCCCTTTAATTAATAGCTTCTGGCCCCAGTACAAAAGCTGAAATTGAGATGGGCTTGATTTTTTTTTTTAAACATAAATTAGAGGCTAAAAGAGAATATGAGATGATTTCTGATTTTTAAATGCCACACAATAAGTCAAAGAGATATCTGAATGACGGTGCTGTATGTTTTAAGTCAAATTAATAAATGATTAAAAAATATTCGAGCAGTTCATTTATTTCATCACTGGGAGCTTGTGATTAGCAGCAGCTGAGATATGAAGTTACTACATTAGCTAATGTAATTTATGGTGTCTGTTCTGTGGAATAGTTAAAAGAGTGTTAGTTTGTATTGTTTAGATGGAAAGCAGACAATGCAGCTCACAGCAAACAAAGGGATATTAAGTGTAATTAGTACTGTAATACCCTAAAAAAAAGTATGCACCTTACTCTATTTCATAAAACATATGTTTAATTTAGTTAATATCACTTAAGTACCCTGGTGTAGACTCTGTAGGAATTCAGGAAGAACCATATGGAAGAAATAAAGAGGGAATTGTAATGTCAAGAAACTTTAAGTTGGTTTGTGCTAAAAAATATCTGTCAATAAAGATTAAAATGATTATTACCTAAAATGAGATCATTATTTGTGGGCCCTCTAAATGAAAGAGTGAACATTAACTCACCCATTTGTCATTCCAAAATCATTTACTTTCTATCCTTTAAGTGCCAGATACTGTGTTTACTGTTAACGATATAACATATAAGTGTAAGGTGAAGGTACTAGCTATAAAGGATTTGCAAACTTGCAGGGAAAGAAAGGTGATGAATTAGTAAATCTATAATATGTTACTGTAACTTGAATTAGATAGGCTAAACCATGAATAAAAAAAAAAACACTATGGGAAGTAGATGAAACCACACTTTAATTTTTAGGTGATAAGTGGATTTTCATGAAAAGTGAAAGCATGTGGATTGCAGGAGGTCAATGAATCATATTTCATTGAGGTCAAAATATTTAGCTGGGTTGGAGTTGGAGCAGTGAGTCTGTAAAAAGAGACAGTTAGGTTAATGCATTGTAAAGGGGTTGTTAAGTTGAGGTTCAACTATCATGTCAAGTGGCATGATAGGAAATTGTTTCTTTACTAAGACCCCCCTTTATTTTCTTTAAGCAATGATGTGTGAAGTGATGCCCACGATTAATGAGGACACCCCAATGAGCCAAAGGGGGTCCCAAAGCAGTGGCTCGGACTCAGACTCCCATTTTGAGCAGCTGATGGTGAATATGCTAGATGAAAGGGATCGTCTTCTAGACACCCTTCGGGAGACCCAAGAAAGTCTCTCCCTAGCTCAGCAAAGACTGCAGGATGTCATCTATGACAGAGATTCACTCCAGAGACAGCTCAACTCAGCATTGCCACAGGTAAGCTTACTGATAGCACTGTCCTCTCTATTGCAATGGAAATGTGTTAAGATTTAAATAAACTTTGCCTTGGTCTCATTCTTATAATTACTTTTTCTTTAAACATAAATGATGAGAATATTTTGGGAAGGAAAAATTGAATAGATCATCAATTCACACAAAACCTTACTTCAAACAAAACTGTGCTATGATGATAGAGGATGTGAAGCATAAGTTCCAGACTGGTTTTTCTTCTGAAGATGTGTTTTAGTGAAGGTAGATTACCTGTTGTTCAAATTTTAATTCCTAGAATGTGGGAATAGTTTTCTTTTTTGCTATTCAAAACTATTGTGACAGTTATATGTGTTTTCCATTTTCTGTTCTGTGGACAATTTATTATTATTTTTTTAAAGTACCCTATACCTGTTTAATAATTCTTGGTGTTATTTGATATATTACTGTCTCTTTTTGTCTCAAAAACATTTCAACAAGTTTCTTTTTTAAAAAAAGTTTGGAAATTGAAAGAAAGACAAAGCTTCAGCCTTATTCTTATAAACTCAAAATTGTTCAGTTAGTTATTTTTAAATGCATTTTTGTAAAGCATATTATTTTATAGAAAAACAATGGAACATTTAAAGAATTGACAACTTATATATATATATCAAAGTTAAAGAGAGTCAATTTTCTTATTTAAGGACAATATAATTGTGTTTATTTTATGTATAAAATAGTATATAAATGAGATTTTTAATAATAACCTTTAATGCACTCTATTTTTCTTGTAATACAAATTTGATTGGTTCTTTGTTTTAAAGACAGTATAGCAAAAAATGTTAAAAAGTTTACATCTCTCCACAATCTTATGTTTTATAGAAAATATCTTTCCACAGATATTGAAAACTAAGCAAATTTAAAAAAAATACATAAGCCCAACTATACTATTAAGGTGCGGTGTGTTGTTGAGATTTTTATAACTCTCATACTGGAAAGGATCACCTAGAACCCTTTGTTATGGCCCACTGATAATCTCATAACCATGTGTGGATAGCTGCTGAGCCAGTCTTACTCATTTTCAGTCCATTTGTCTTGTGTTATAATGTAATGTTTCAAATAATGCTTATCTGTTCATACATTCCTTTCTTTAATGACACTGAATACCTTGATTCATTTCAAAAGACAACTACTTAGAATCTTTCAATCTTAGCAATTGTTTGTCATAATTTGATTTCTAGAATTATCACCAATGTGCTTGTTCTCCTCTTGTTACTTGTGTTGATTAATGCTGTTAAAGTATAGTTCAGGGGCCAATCACACTATTTCACATGCTATAGAAATGAATATGCAACAATCACATTATACTAACTTCTGTGACAAACTTAAAATGGGGTCAGCCATTTCTCTTTCTGTATAGGACGATTCCCTAAAGAAACCTAGTATTATATTTCTGGGCAGGTTTAATATTCTTTCAGTGTTTCCCCAGAGAGCAGTCAACCGAAGTTTATACCGGGGTTGCATAAATGCTGTGTTTGCTACCATTCCCCCCATACTTTTCTTGGAAGTTGACTCTTTGGTGCTTGGTACTGAATACTATGCAATTAACAGCCTCCTACCTTTATCATTTGCTCTTTCAGTCAAACCTGATGCTATTAATTCAGCACCTAATCCTATCAAAGTGATTCTAAGAATCATTTGGATTTTTAATTTTTTTCTTTATATGTAGAAACATAGATAAACTGTTTCCTAAGTGTATAATGTAAAAGTACTAGAACTAGACTTTTTTTGGGAAAAGGAGGCAACTGAAAATGTTTTCATATATAAACATGTTATGTAGGTAAACCACTTCTTAAAGGAACAAGATGAAGACATTTCAATTCTAGTTGTTCAGTTTTGTTGAGTATCTAGACAATAATTTTTCCAGCCTCTTTGGGGCCATTTGTGTTTTACAGTTCAGATTTTCTCTAATATTCTGTGTATGGATAATGCATATTATGAAACACTTCTCCTGATAGATTCTGAGCAGCATCATATAATTATATGCGCTTATGTTTCTAAGGAGAATTTTATGAATGCTCCTACTGCATGGAAAAAAATAAAGACTCTAAGTGTCTCATGTTAGTAGAAATTTGGCTCTATTTGTTACATGTTTATAAATAAGACATCCATTTTCAGAGTATATCAGCTTTGGAATGCTAGACTAGGAATTATGAGCCTATCCACTTAGATGGAAGTAGTTCCAATCACTTTCACAAATTGACCCATTTTTTCAAAATTATTTTGTGTTTTACTATTACAAATATTGCAGTATCCAAAGCAATCCATGTTCTTGAAGATAGTAAAGATTCTGTCATCTTTTTAAAGCAAAACTAATCTATAACTTGAGGACTATAAATCATCTGCAAGTAATAGAGAAATGTTCTTCCTTAATTGGTACCTTTGATTCTCTTTGAATATTTTGTAAGCAACATACCTGCATTGTTTGGTGCATTGTATTTGACATTTAGTTGGAAGGAGAAAATGATGACCATAGTGTGAGTTTTGAGGTAGAAATAAATCATTCAAAATTGAAAACTATCACAATAGCATGAAAATGAAAATTATTTTAGAAAACAGGAGCTAGAATTTAAAGCAGAGTCAAACTTTATGACATATTGTGTTCTAAATTGCCTATGTTATAGTATCAGGTGTTGGTGATTTGATGCTTTGCTTTAGTCACTTTTTCTCCTCTTTTCCTTTTATGAGCAAATGCAACAATGATCTAACAATCCTAATCATATAAAGAATTTTGTAGCAGTAGGATATAGCTTTTCATTACATTATTAGTGTAACTATGTTTAAAGTATATAAGTAATCCACATGACTCCAGATCTCCAAGCTGACGTTCCTAAGCTACTACACAGTGTTCAGCCTTTCTAAATGTACAGATTGATTTTAATGTTCTACAAAATGTTGGATTCATACTTGATCACCCTCTGCCTTCAGTCCCTACTCAAATTTGATTAAGACATTTAATAATTCTTAGAGACAATGCTTTCTCCCCCATCTATGAATTCAAGCTTCATTGGGCCATACTATTTTTATCTATTAAGTAATTCTCAAATCTCTTTATTCTTTTTTGTTCTTTGATATCTGACCCTAATCTTTGCTTTATCTTTTAACATTTCCATCTTTGTAAATATGCCACATGGCATGCTGAAATAATACTATACTCTTTGCCATGTCCTGACAAATTCCATGCTATTCCAGTCTTTATGCTTCAAGCATATTTATCTCCATACTGACAGATTTATTCCTCAATATCATTTTTTTTTTTTTTTGCTTACTGTTAGCCCAGACAAGACTTTCTCTTCTAAGGAACCTTCTATGAACTCCTAGATACATTTCCTCCATGTTCTCTCTCTTATCATTTATCAGTTATTAAATTAGTTGTTTATGAACTTGTTTCCCAACCTGAAATATATATTCTTTGAGAACAGGAGCATGACTTAATCCCCTACAACTTCAGGGCCAGTTGAGTACCGGTCCCATAGTGAGGGCTTTTAAGTAAAAACAGAACTAAATGCTTATGTGTTTTGATGCAGAAAAGCAAAAACTTGGAATAGGAAGATCTGGTTTTCATATCATACATTATCAGCCCAAGACATAAAAGTTATTACTGCTAACTCCTCACAGGGTAGTTTGTGATGATTAAATAATAAGAATGAATTAATTTATAAAAGATTAGCTATGGAAATGCTTCCATTTGTTTTATCCAGAATGCCTAATGATAAAAACATATATGTATTAGTTTATATTATAACTATGTGTGTTATTTTATAAATATAAATATATACATATAGTATCAATAAGCATTAGAGCAATTTCCAAAAATATTGACAAAATAAACAATCTTTTGAGATTTTGGAAACAGGGAAAATATTTATCACATCCGAATGCACTTATTAAGAACATCTAAAAGAGAGGTAACTGTAGTTGGATTTTCATTGCAAAAGATCATTTATGAAAGTTTAAGGTGCTTCTCAGAATCTTATTTAGCATACATTAATGGTTTTATATGTATTTTTAAGTAGTTACATATGTTTGTAAAGACAGTAGAAAAATGAACATTTATAGCTTCTAGAGAACATAAGGAATATTGTTATTTGAAGAAAAAAATATAAATGGACCCAAATTAAAATAGTACCAGGAGATTATAGAAATAATGAAAGTATTTGAACCATAATATTGATATGTGATTAGCTACAGAAAGTTTCATGTGAAAAATGATATCACATAGGTATTTTTAATAAAATAAAGGAAAGAACTCAAGGATATTCCATGTGGGACAGCAGAGTGGTGCAGGTAAGACCTTGCTCAAGGACACAGGCCAGGGAATGAACTCTAGCCTATGATCTCCTTTCCAGTCTAGGCTCAAGGTTCCTAATTTGTAGAAACAGATATATACCCCTAGTTTAAAACACACACACACACACACACACATACACACACATCTGACTGGGAATTATATGAGTTACTAACAGATTTGTTTGTTGAAAGATTGTAGGGTAGAAGTGAAGTTTTGTATAATGCAGTTGAAATGTCTGTTAACGTGTGTTGTAGAAACTAAGGATAGGTGTTTGATATAAGACAGTATAATTAGCGTTTCGAGTGAGATTGTGACAGCATCAAGAAATAATGAAGGTATATGATTCTCCCATTTTGATTTAAGATGGCTTACACAATGACAAGGGATTTGTTATCTATTACAAAATAATGCAACACAAAACCTTAGTGATATGTAAAATTATGAATTGATGGAATTCTGCTGATCTTGCCTGGTTGATGTTGGATAGCTTATTATGCCACTGTTTAGCTGAAGACTGATTCAGTCAGCTGTATGTTAACTGAATATTGTCTGATCTAAGGTGAACTTAGCTTGACCAGTTTGGGCCCTTCAGTTCTATGCATGTTGTCTAATCTTGCAATAGGCAAGCCCCAACCCTGGAAGCTTCTGTTGGTTGTGACAGATGAGTAAGAGCAAAGCAGAAACAAGTAAATGTTTTGTTTTTTTCATCTGTTTGTGTTAATAATATCTGACCCAGCCAGATAAAGAGTGGAAAGGAACACAAAATTAAATGACAAAATTTCAAGAAGGGACAAAGCACAGGGACCATTAGTGTAACTGAGCTACCACAAATATAAGCTGAAGCAGTCAGTTGGGTCATTATTATGTTAGGGGGCTTATTGTTATAATGTAACAGTTCAAGTGAGGTGTGGTAAATTGAAATAGGATTATGAACTTTGAAACTTGAGAAAATTTCTATTGTATTAAAAAATACAATATAATCATAAAAAATATTGAGAAGGACAAGGACTAGTGTTAAACTGAATGACAAAGAACCAAGTTAGAGGAAGAAAGACAAATAGTGGATGGTATCACTTTTATATGGAATATGGCAGAACAAACAAGAAAAAGGGTCAGACAAAACCAAACCAATAACAGACCCTAGTAATCTGTGGGATTTGGGCTATAAGATGCAGAGGGGTAGGAAAGAAAATAAAGTTGGGAGGGAGCACAAAGCGTTATGGTGGAGAATTGTGGATGCCTTGGTGGTGGGTGTGGTATGGTGACATGCAACTGAGGAGGTGCAATCCTGAACCTCTAAATCACATACAGTGTAAACCAATGTTACCTCAAAAAAATATACAAAGAAAAAGGATTTTGGACTTGGGTTAGAAGATTTAAATTGGTTTTTCTCCTCACATATTAGTAGAGAGACCATAGCTAATAACTAGACTTCTCTGAAACTTTCTTCATTGGAAAGAGGCAATGACTTTTATCTTAGGAGTGGTTGAAATGAGCTGTTTATGTATTTCAGAAACTCTGAACATTATAAAATGCCAGGAGTTTTCATCATTACTCAGGGTGTATGGATATACACTCTAAAGAGGGACTGAATTAAAGAGGATGCTTGTGGAGAAGTGGCAAATATTTAATGAAACACAGAGAGTGACAGAAGTCACTTTTATTCTAGATACAGATCATATAAGTGTCTTATCTGGCTTGCTTATTACAAGCTCAATACTCTTGGTCAAAGTAGTTAATTCAAATAATCATAGAGTCTGCTTCATAGGATCGTTATGAGAAAGAAATGAACTGGAACGTGTCAAATGATCAATTCAGTACCTCACAGATAGTACATGCTCAATAAATGTTAAATGCAGTTATTGATGATGTTATCATTACCACAGATATTATCATAAATATCTTTACCAATTTTAACTGTCCTGTTTTATTGGGCAGTGATGAACACTTGCACAAATTGGAAGCTGAGGGCTTTGTTTAACATGTAGTCCTAGAAATGTGGGATCATCAGAGATTTTAGTAATGAAATGAAAGTACAGATAGTTGTCTTCTTGTTAAGAGCAGAAAAGCTGAATTACCTGTCTGAAATTTCATTTGGGGTTCACTAGTTCACCTGAGAGAATCAGAGGAAATACAATAGTGTTGATTTTTGAATCAAGCTCACTCATTTAACTGGTATTTACATTATCTCAGTTAATATTATCTCAGTTAATATTATCTCAGTTAATCCTCAAAACACTCCAGTCATTATAATAATAGTAATTGTTGTTATTCTGAGTCTATAGATAATAGCAAAGAGAGGTTAAGTAAGTTATGCAACACCGCACACTTAGTGAGTGATATTCACCACAACCCTGTATGACTTGCCAGGAAGGATTCCTATGACTTAGCTTCATTTTACTCAGTTGTTTCCTTCATCTCAAATGTTTTCACACAGTTTTAAAGACGTTTTCAACTTTCCTAGGAACCTTTAGAAGACATGAATCACAAAAAGCATTTCTCATGACTACCCCTAAATCTAATGAGGCTTACCTTATTATGAATGAATGGAACAATTATTAGGCATGGGGTACAATTTTTCAGAATTCCTAATTCTCCAATTTATGAATTTGCCTTTTTATTAACTGAACATACTTTATAACCCATTAAGTCTGTATAATCAAGAGAATATGCTTGGCATGGAAATGTGTTTAACTAGGAGGAATTAGAGTACTGGGTTTCAGTCTTAGTTTTGTTAAACCCCAGCATACTGGAAAACCACTGAACTTCCGAGGTTTATGTTTATGTTAAATTATAATTACCTCTAATATGTCCTATGCTTCTGCTAATTTCAAATGATTATAAAGGGTATATACCTTGTTTCTTAAGTTTAACAATGACTGTGTAATAAGAGGTTGTTATTTTTTCAACAAATATTTAAGTGTTCTGTGTCAGGGTCCATGCTTACAGCATCGTGTTGCTGAACTGAGTTTTATCTTAAAATATTTGCTAGTTACAGTTCCTAGTAATACACTGTGGCAATAACAAGGAAATGCCTAATTCACTGAATGTCGCATTTACTTGTAAATTCTTTGAAATTGACCATTATTTCTAGTTATTTTATTACCTTTTATCCTCTGCTCAGAGGCATTGTCCATGTTTCTGGAAATCTTTTTCATTCCTTGCACTCAAGATCCGATCCTTTCTTGTTATTTTGGCAAAACATATCCTCCTTTTTTCAGACATCATCACTGTTCTTTCTGTAGTGGACTATAAACAAGACCATTAAATTTTCAGTTTCTCCTACCTTAAAAATAGATCTAATAAAACTTCCATTTTACTAAACTACATTCCACTTATCCTTCTCTTCATAGGAAAAGTTTTGCAAAAATTACCTGTAATTGTTCTTTCTAATTTCTCTCTCCCCATTTTGTCTTGAATCCAATCCAGTCAGGCATTTACACCACCACCTTCCTCTAAACTGGTTTTGGAAACATTACCTATGACCTCCATATTGCTAAATGTAGTGGTTAATTCTCAGTCTCTATTCCTGCTTCTCAGAAACTTTAATTTTTTTTAAAAGATTTAATATGTTTAAGCATACACGAGCTGGGGGGGGGGGTGAAAGGAGTGGTGACCAGTTTCTAATACTATTCCTAACCCCTGTTCTCTACTTTTTCTCCATTGAACTTATATCTGTCTAACACAGTCTATATATTTTTGTTTTGTTTATTATCTTATTCTCCTAACATTAGTCTCTGTTTTGTGGAGTTGGGGAACTTTTTTTCTAATGGACCATCGCTGTATCTTCTGCCTACAATATTATCTGGATTTTGTTGATTTTTCAGAAATGCTAAATAACAATAGTTCTTTTGCTTGCTGAAAATATTGTTCATGATATCTAGTCTGTACTTCTTTGGCAAATTGTATAATCATACAAAAATTCACAGCATATAATAAAGTTCTTGTTAAAAAAAGAACAAAAATGTAATTTATAGCATTGATGGCTAAGGTGTTTATAAACTAGGGTCATACATGATTTTATGACTGTGACCCATGTACCATGACCCTGTACCTCAAAGCCCTATCTGGAATAAAGTGGGAAGAGTATACTTTCAGACATCATTTCTATAGCTCATTACTAGAATGATGTGGATTTTATATCAGGAGGTGGGGGTGCTTTGAGTATTTTACAAATCAGAGCATGGGAGATCAGAATGTTAATAACTTGCTTTGAAGGTATAAATAAGGGATATAGTAAATCATGTTCTTTTAACTTCAATTTCCATTTCCTATTCTCTTTTTACTCCTACTTTTAAGGTAATCTGATTCTAATTAATATGTGTAATGTTTGATTCAAAAATTCTTAGCTATGTTAGTGAGAGTTTATAGGTACATACATGTTTGTGACTAGATCATTCATTGACTAACTATAAAAGGAACAGCTATTAGTTTGAAAGTTTTTCATCATGAAAGCTTACCTAATGATCTATTTCTAAGTTGAAGGTGATAAATCAGTTCCAGATAATAGTAAACTTTCATATGTGTGAAATATAGTCTATATGCTAGAGACATTATTTAACAGTATTTATTAAAAATGTCTTCTAAAAGCTCTACTAGTCAGTTGTTTGATTTCTCTCATCAAAATATGGTCCTTTAAACTATATCTGGAATGTATAAAATAGTCTGTGGTAGTTGAAATGGCGCATGTTTCTTGAGTTAAAAGAAACATCGATTAGTATCTCTTTAGTAGAAAAACATTTGACTTCTGAAATTAGATTGTTTTAGAAATGTTGTTAGGTAAATTTAACTTTCTTTTAAATATACAGCTTTATTTTTACAGTATCAAAGCTGAAGTTCTACACTGGCATAATCACAAGTCTTAATATACCCACAATGATTATAACTTTTCTGTTTATCTGTGCAGTTCTATTAATTGTGGCATATGTTATGAAAGGGTTATTTTCTTACTTGCATTCAACTGTATCATTTCTACACCTTCAGGACCAATTGAACCTTTCATGTGACAGTCAACTTTATTTCTAGATAGGCAATTTCATACAAATTCTTTGCTTTTGAAAGTATTACAGAGGATTTCTTTCTTGTTGAAGTTTGCATTTATATGCCTCTTACTCTCTTTTTACTGCCAAACTATCTGTGTCTTTATGTGTATTTCCCGCAAAAAGCCAATAGTTTTCTGGATTTTAATTTTAAGCAATGTAACATTTTTTTTCTTTTGATTATTTGTTGTCTTTATACTTACTGTAATTACCTGTATACTTTCACTCTAAGCTACTATCTTCCTAAGGGTTTTCTATTTTCTTTGTTCTATGTTCCTTTTATCAATTTATTATGTGTCCTTCTGAATTGATAAAAGTATGTTTTTTATATTATTCAATTTTCACCTCTATTATACAGCCAGTTTTAATTTCTTTTGCCTTTCTTTTAATAGTTCACAGATAAATTACAATGTGCAGCATTAACATACCAAAGTGTAATTTTAAGGTGCTATTTTTTTGCTTCATATCCCCTTGTGCGTGGTGTGTGTGAATGTTGTTTTATACAGATACTATTCCTTTAGATTTAGTCACACATTTACAATTTGTGTTACAAATTATTTTTTCTGGATCTTAAAATATCTTAAACTCATTTTTATTCTACCTGAAGAATAGTGTTCAGTATTTCCTTACTGTAGGTTTTCAGCTGAGTAATTTCTTAAGACTCTGGAAATGTCTTTATTTTTGAATGCTGTTTCATTGAACATACCATATCAGGTTAGTGCTTATTTTCTTTGACATCCTCCTTGTCTCATTTTATTCTGATCTTCATGTTGCTATTGTGAGCTCTCCATTTCTTTGTTGTCTTTGAGGGTACATTGTCCTTTTACTTTTTTGGGAGCCTTGCCTGTTTTAAAGAACATTTTAAAAGAAGTTTTACTCTGATGTGTTTATAATATATACAGGGATATTTCGTATAACTTAGCATTTGCCTGTAATTAATTTGGGAAAAAATAGATATTTAAAAAAAATTTGTTTTGTAGAAATGTGTTTGTAGAATTAAGACTACCAGGGAGAGGAGTGGGGACCAAAGTGTGGAGGGGATGCAGTGGACTGTGGTGGAGCACTATGGGTGCCTTGGTGGTGAGTGTTGTATTGAGACATGCAGCTGAAGAAGTGTGCTCTTATACTTCTGAATCACATACAGTGTTATAAACCAATGTTACCTCAATAAAATTTTAAAATAAAATAAAATATTGCTCCTGTCATGTTCTGTTTATCCTCTCAGTGTGTAATTCTACTTCCTTAATTTTCATTCTTCTCATTTCATCTTCAATGTGTCTTCCATACCCCTTTGTCTCTCTGTGACTCACTAGGAATTTTTTTTGTACCCACCTCATTGTTCACTAACTCTGCTGTATCTATTTTGCTGCTGAACTCATTTTATTTAGTTCTCTGGTTTGTTAATTGTTTTTCAAATCTATAATTTACATTTGTTTCGGCTTTTTAAATTTTCAAACTATCGTGAAAATGTAGAATCTTCTCTTTTATACCTTAAATATTGTAAGCATAATTATTTCAAGTCTTTTAGATGAATTTAATACCTGAATCTCTGATGGTTTGTTTCTGTTGTTTTCTCTATATATTTTTGATTGTGTGGTGGCATTTTATTAGTAGAATTTTCAATGGAAGTCAAGATAGTTATAGAACTACATTATCTTTTTCCAGAGGAACTATTTACTTGTTTTGGCCAGATGGCTGAGAAAGAAATCTTCAATCACCTCTACCCAAATATTTCCCGGGAAGATCTTTCATCTAGGGTTTACTCCTTTTAAAATATAGTCTGTCAGAGCTTCAACTCTAAATGAAGAGTAGACATCAGGATTTTATTTTATTAGGTCTTCCCTTCAATTTCTATCTCTCTAGCCATGTGAAGGTGCCAAATATGCTGAGCCAGCCTCGCTAGAACTGAATGCTTGAGACCGAACTTTTGCTGGCCACAGACTCTCAATTCTTCACTATGTTTTTTGTTGTCTTAGGTCATAAAATAACAACAACAACAAAAAAGATTAAGATTCTCTCTGTTACCCGAGCTGGTCTGACTCGTACATAGCCTGCCCTTACCCCAAGCAGAAGTTCATGAGCTTTAATGAGGACAGTAAGTGTAATTAATTAAAAAGACAGATTAAAGCTATTTTCTTTAAGTAAACATGACTGTTTCTGCAGACAAAAATAAGCAATTATCTTTCTTGATTTTTTTTTGATATACCTCTAGTCTTATTTTATATTCCTGCTAGTAGTATTGTGTGGATAGCAGTAACTGTTTCAAAAGTGGTGGAAAATAATTTCCTTCCCTCTTGCATTTCCTTCTTTAAATACATCCTCCTCACAGCTGCAAAATTATCTATTTTAAAATACAGATCTGACTATGCTAGTCCCTTTCTTAGAATTTGTCTGTGTCACAAAGTGAAAACATATGCAAAAAATGACTATTTTTATATAATAATAAAAATGAAATTAAGAAAACAAACTTATTTATAATAGCATGAAAATAATGAATTAAAAACAAATATAACAAAATACCTACAAGCTTGCACACTAAAAAATACAAGATACTACTAGGGAAAATTAAGAAGATGGGGTGTTTAACTAGGGAGGTATTGGTTCATGGTGCAAGTTTTTAGTAATACCTAGGGTTCTAATGTACAGTATAATTACTGTAGTTAATACTGTATTAAAACCCCTGAAAGTTGCTAAGAGAGTAGATCTCAAATATTCTTACCACAAGAAAAAAATGGTAATTATTTGAGGTGATATGTAACTAAGTGTACTTTAGTAATCATTTTACAATATATACATGTATTAAATCATTATGCTGTACACCTTAAAGTTACACAAAATTAAATGCCAACTGTATCAATAAAACTGGAAAAAATAGGATATTAAAACTTTTTTATAAATGGGCAACAATTTGAATAGTTTTTCTATCAGTGATGATAAATAGATGTCAATTAAGCACATTTTAAATATATCCAGCACATTTAGTCATCAGGAATTCTAAATTAAAAAACAATTAAGATTACACCTCATATCAAAAGAATGTTTGTAATAAAAAAAGACAGACCATTCCAAGTGTTAATGATGTTCTAAAAAGGCTAGAATTTTCATAAATTGCTAATTGGCATGTATTATGGTACAATCACCTTCAAAAACATTTTGGTAGTTTCTTAATATACAAAAACATAAATTCAATTCTTAGAATGCTACTCAGAAGAAACTGAAACATATGTCCACATAAGGCCTGTTTACAACTGTTCATAGCAGCATTGTACATAATATCAAAGCACAAATGTCTCTCAACTGGAAAGTGGATAAACTAGATACTGCATATCCACACAATGACATGCTAGCTAACTACTGACAGTGCAACATAAATGAAACTGGAAACTTCATGCTGAGTGAAAGAAGCCAGTCATAAATGTTTGTGTATTGTATAATTTCATGTATATGAAATGTATAGATAAGGCAGTTGTTTACTGAAAGAAATTAAAAGTTGCCTATAACTAGAAGTCGGAATACGAAGTGACAGAAATTAGCACTAAGGGTGCTTTTGGGAGTTATGGAAACATTTTAAAATTGTAATGTGGTGATGCTTGTATGACTATCAATTTATTTAAATCATTGCATTGTATGATTAAGGCAGTTTCATCTTATGGTATTTAAATAATTACTCAATTAAGTGTTAAAAAAATACCTTTCTATGACTATCATCTGAAGCAGTTTTCACAAATGACTGAAAGTAAAAACCATGGTGCTTGTTAACAATGATATTATCTCTACAAATTCATATTTTTGAAAATCACTTCAGAAAATTCACATAGATTTGAAAAATTCTAATCTGGTAAGTAAATTATTAAGCCTCTTTCTCTGTCTTTAAAGTGTGATCTCTCCCCCTTCCTTATTCTTTCACTGTATCTGAAAAACAAGTCTAAACTTATGACCATAGTCATGCTCAATGTCATTTCCCATTTTTCTCCAAATGCAGTGTGATCTCTCAGAATATAAAAATTTTATTTGATATGCCCATATCTCCTACTAATGGAGCACTGAGCCTGGCTTTATCTACAGTTAACCAATTTTAGATATTTGAAGAGGCTCACCTGGGATTAAAAAGATAATCAAACAGTGAGCTCCACAGGCATAGCAAGAAGACCTATTGTTTTCACCACAGCATTCACAGATATGGGTGCTGTATGCACCCTCAAAGTGGAAACAGTGGCAACATGCGAGTGTGGCTTTATCTTGATATGTATCGACCAATTTCAAACCAGCAGGTAGCACATCCCTATTTCCAGTGATATTACATATTTTCAGGAGCTACAGATCCCTAATCAGAAGATTATAGGAAAATACTCATGTAATGGAGAGACAGTGTCTAGAGTTCAGAAAAGATGAGCATTTAAGTTCTTCTGTACTGGGTTTGTAACAATGAAAAATGTCTCCTTCAAGGAATGCTTACCTTATTTGAGGAGATTGATAATTAAGCCAATGTTTGTAGATGATATGTGATAGAAGTATGACAGTGATAGACATGTACAGGTAATGAAGCAGAACAAAGAGCTCAGAATAGTGGAAGGGGGGAAGAGAAAAAAACAGCTGTTTAGCACATATTATATTTCCAAATACTACTTTGGTTTCCTCTTTCAAATATGTCATTTTATTTTTATGAATCTTAAAGTAATTCTACTTTAGCTACAGTAGATAAAACCTCAGAAAATCATGTATCTTATGCTCACATTACTGGTATTGAAAGCAAATTTTAAATATATTTTTATTGTATTTTGTGTTATTTATTCTGGTAAGGACACTTATTCTGCTGAGATTTACCCTGTTAAAAATATTTATGTGTATAATACAGTATTGTTAACTGTGAGCACAATGCTGTACAGCAAATCTATAGAATTTACTAATCTTGCATTACTGAAGTTTTATATTGTTGCTCATATTTGAAGTATGGTATATTTTCTGATAGTGTCTATCGATTTTATATGTGGTTAAATTTCATGTGATATTCTTCATATTATATGCTATGGCATAGGTTTTAATAATTGACTTCTATCTTTTCTTCTACATTTTCTTTTCTAAATTTTTAAGAACTGTTTTCATGTACCCCTGTACATTAGCTCTTCAGGGTAGTGACTAAAATAAGAAATAGATGTGATCACCGCTGTTTTAGAGTCTGTCTTGCAGACACAATTCTAAGGACTGTATAATGAGATTTGGAATATAAATAATCGTATCCATCCATCATCTGTCTGACTATCTATCTATCTATGATTGAAAAACATAATCTGAACCACCACCCAATTTCTAGAGGCATTATTACTATTCCCTTTTATAGGCAAAGGGGAATGGAGAAGGATTAACTCACCTTTCCCAAGTTGCAAAGGTAGTATATGGCAGAGTTCTTATTGTAACCAAGTAGTCTGATTTCTTAACTCTCACCTTGAATGCTTCTCCACAGTGATATACACATATATTGATATGCAATTTTCTTTTTTATATTTTTTGAGATGGTGTATGCCATTGTTTGGTGTTTAGAGGTGTAGGATCCCCGCTTTCATGTGTTTTGCCATAGCACAGCCCACCACTATGGTCCATTGTGTTCTCTCCCCTCTTTGTTCCTGCCCCTCACTGTGCTCAAGTTGTCTCCATTTTATAATCACCTTTCAAGGGTTAATTTTTTAGTTTGGCTAAATCTAATCCTTTGTTTGGTTTCCTATATTTCACATATAAGAAACACCATCCAGTATTTATTCTTCTCCTTCTGGCTTATTTGTCTTAGCATTATCCCTTCTAGCTCCATCCATGTTGCTATAAATGGCAAAAGTGTATCTTTTTTGATAACTGAGTACTATTGCATTGTTAAGCAATTTTGATTATTTCAAACATACATTTTACAATAGACCTTGATGTACAAAAAAAATGCTTGTGATATTTGAAGCTTAGATTTAAAGTTACATCAACTTCTCTATACCTTAGAGTCTTAATAAGAAGAGTTAGAGGTTCCTATGCATAGAGAAAACATCTAAGAAAAACAGCAAAAAAGATAATCATTAGATTCATGTATTTCACACTGTCATGTGGAGAAATAGAAAGATCCTCCGGAAAACTGTTGCTATAGTGTCTATCCTTCAAGTCAGACCAGTATTAGACGTCCTTGAACTGGTGTGGTCACATAAGAAAAGGAGAACAGAATTTGGTAAAAGGTAAGAAATCATTTTTTTGAGGTATCAGCACTGAGCCAACAGAACAGTTATCTAAATTAGGACTGCTGAAGGCAAGGAAAGAATTTCAATTCTGCTTTGTACCTTGGTGGCATTGATGTTATCTGCATATGGAAGTAGCAACAGTTGAAGCCAGAGTAGCAGTACCTCAATAGCAGGAGCTACAGAGATGTACTATAATAGCTTAAGGAAGATTGTTGACCTTTTCTTTGTTATCATTAAAGAGTACCATTTTAGCATTGAAAATTAGTTAAGATTGCTTAGAGTGAAATTCAAAACTGACCTCCATATAAAAAAAGAGACCAAAGAAAGACATGGTCCCATGTTAGATTAGTTAATAGACGCTAAAAAGCAAGGAGATTTACATAAGAGGCTCATCTTGGGTATCCTTGGGTATCCACATGATACTTCAAGCTCCAGACCTGACTGACAGAATCTTAAAAGTTTATATAGAGACCTCATGAAGTTCAGTTTCATAAACTGCCCTATTGATCTCAACAACACATTGTTTTCTTAAGGCTTTGTCCTTGAAATGACTCCACGTATGGGAAGAGTGGGTAGAATGTTTATACCAAGGAGTGGTAAAGAGCCTTAAGATTGCCCAAGTCTGCTCATATGTCACATGTAACTCACTGATTTTTAACAGCCCACCCTTCATGACTGGCTTTCACTATTTTACATGTTCTTCCTCTATCACAATGAGCCTTAAATGGTCAGTAAGGATTTTCATTAACATGGATTTGGCTTGTTTGGCAGCTAATTGACTAATTGTTGAGGCAAATACCACAACAATGTGGACACATGCAAGAGAAAACCCAAATTGAGGAAATAATCACAAAATAAATAATAATTTCTCTCAAGAATGCCATTATAAGATATAGTGATTTAATTCCTTTAGGCTAGAGGTTGGATCACTCAGTGTTTTCACTTGTGTCCTCAGACGCTTTAATAAGATGGTACATTAGTAGACTTATCGGGTATAAACACACAACATTCTTTTTGGATAATGGTGCAGGTATTCAGTGAGAGGCAATTATAAAGTCCAAGGTCATCCTATTTTGGATGAAAGCTTTTCTCATTAGAGAAATTTCAGTGTTCAGTAAGGACAGGCTTGATTCACTGTTATTTAAAGTTTGCTGGGTAAATGTATTTAAGTGCTTCTATGCATATTTCTAAGCCATTTGGAGAGGACAAAGACAGTGGTCAAGTGATTATAACAGTGGAAAACAGAATGTTCATATTTGACCTCGAGGAGAGGAAGGTTGGCCACTTTTGTTGCTGTGAAGAAGATTCCTCCCTGTGCCTAGAAAAAAATCCATGGCTCAGTGGCCCAAACATTCAGGTGGAACTCACGGTCAAAGATTTGTGCCATACAACTAGTGGGCCCAGTTGGTATTTTCCAATAAATACCTGGGTGGTGGGAACCACCAATACAAAATCAGCTGTTATCCTTTAATATGGCAGAATGAATACCTAGTTCTGATGAAATCCATCTATGGTTAAGTTGAATTGTTTCTGGTTAGAGTGATTTTTCAGTTTCCAAAACTCTGGGTGAGTCACATGAACCCAACCCAAATTTGAGGATAGCCACCATGGCTCTGATGTTGGTATTTTTAGAACTTCTTGGACTCTCTGTGTCATTTGATTGACATAAAAACAATACCCATGTCCAACGTTATTGATAGCATGTGCCACAGGCCAGATTTCTGGATCAATATTGGTAAGATCAGTTGAATTAAGAGTATAAGTCATTGCATATTCTTCCTTAATGTATTGCTTCTTGCCATTCAATCCCCTCCATTAAGAGGAAAGTGAAACTTACCCTGGAAATTCTGATGAGCTACTGAGGGGCAGGGCTGCTTCCCACAAACCCAACAGTTGGAGTGATTCCTTTGCCAAGCATGTGAATGGTAGAAAGGTGATTTCCATAATGTGCTCACACCATGGCCAGACAACACAGAAGCAGCATTACTTTTTGTTCATCTAGCTAAGTTTATACTTGTTAATAGTTTAATCTTTTGTTTTAATATTCCACTTTTCCTTTTTTCAGCCCTGCTACCTGGGCATAATAGAGGAGGTAGAACTTCCATTCGTTATCATGTTCTTTCTCCTGGTCTTGCCTATCAGGATTCTTAAAATGTAACCCTCTGATCACTGCTTATTTGATGAGGTATCTACTGTTCAGTTTGCCTATATTCAGGGGAAAACGTGGGTTAGGCCAGGCATAGTGTTCACACTAACCAAAGCATAATTAGAGCCCCCAATATGAGGGAGGGGGCAATATAGTTGATTTGCTAATAACTTATCCATTGTAAACTCAAGTGCATGATCCCAGGCTCCTTTGGCAGAAACTTAGGGTATTTGGTTAGAATGTACAAAATACACTGTTACTGCATTAATAAAGTCACAGTTTCAAGGGCTGTCAGTGTCATTGGCAGTATGCTGTTGGGTGCTGTGGTGGCTTTTTTCCTTTGCATCCAATCCGTTGCATGTACTGAAGAAATATTACTATGGCCCATATCTGGATGCTTGACTGCCAGGGTGTGTCAGTGCCTTGTGAGTTAAGATATGGTAGTGAGTACTCCCCTTAATACCAGTGAACCAGTCTTTTCACCTATCCTTCCCCCTAAAGGACTTATTTATGATGATTCACTCCTTAGGCTTCTCTGAATTAACACCAAGTTTAATCCCTTTAAAACAACCCAACTGTTAAAGCAAAGTGTTAATGACCAGGGCTCATGAGTGATCACCAGCCGAATCTCTGAGCTTTGCCCACTGGCCAATATGGTTCCTTCCTGTTTTAATCCAGATGGTATTAGTGTTGGTCTGAAAAGGGACTGCAGTCCATGTGAGTGTGTTGCCCCAAATAGACCCATCTGTATATCAAGCATCAGTGGGAATTACCCCTATTCCCTCTTTGCAGGGTATAGAGGTCTACAGGAAATAGACCTGTTTGGATAATCTACATATTCTATAGGGCCTAATATTGTGCACATTTATAGAGACAGAGCGCTAGCAGCCAGGGTGCTTCTGTGCTGCAAATAGGTGTCCCACTTAATCAAACAGGGAGTTTGAGCCATTTCAGAGGTTGGTTAATGGAATGGATTCTCAACTTCCTGACAGGAGAAGAATTCTTACTTTGATATGCTGTTCTTTTGTGAAAGGCTCTACCTGAAGTAGCATTGTGCATATTGCTAAGAATCTCTGCTTATTTTGGGTTTTTGCCTCTTTCCAGAGTTAGAAACAAAATCCTAGGTAGGGTACACTCTCCTATACCAGGAAATAGTTATTTCTGACACAATGTTCAACTCATAACTTCCAGAGTCACAGATGCATCTAACTCAAATGGTAGCCCTGCTGGGGAGATACCCAGAGCTTTTATCTGCTTCACTGGTATTGTTGCCTTTTCAGTGATGGCTTGCCACTTGAATAAGCTTGTACCTCGACAATCACAGCTTCGGTGACATAAGATTCCCATTAAACTTTATAGTGGTGCCTGGACCATGAATTTCCTGTGGTTTCACTGATCTTGCTCTTGTTTACATTGTTCCAGCAAAGTCTGGAGAGTGCATGCAGCAGAGGCCAATCCTCAAATGTCAACATTTGTAATGGGCCATTTTACTTATGTGAGGAAGGAGAACAAGAGAGAGCTTGGGCTACCAATCAGTGCTACATTGTGGAGCTTTGTAGTAGCCTTGAAGGTACTTCATCAGTCCATTCCATACGAAGACAAATTGATCTTGTGACTGGGCAGTCAAGGACACACTGAGAAAAACATTTGCTAAGTCAAATACAGCATGGTGCACTACTAGGACTGTGGTGAAGGTGTACTAAGATAGTTGCAGTGTTGGGTACAGCTGCAAAGATGGCGCTATCTTGTTCATTCCTCAGTGTTTTATAGTCATCCACCAAGAGCCATCTGACTTTTTTACTAGCCATATTGGACTGTTGAAAGCACCATATACAGGATATACAGTATCCATTCACTGCAGTTCTTGGATACTTTTTTTCTAGTTCTTTATGTGCCCCAAGGAATTTGTATTGTTTGATAGTTACCATTCTTCACAGGACTGTAGACTTACAGCTCCCAGTTGCAGTTTCTCCTTGGCACTAGTTTGATTATTCTAATCTGAAGTGGAACTCATTGATAAAGGTTTATAGAACTTGACCTTGCATGTAAATGCCTAATATTTTCTCTGATATAGGAGAAATTAAAACCTTGTTTCCTGAAAGTAAGGAGTCCCAGTTTGCAATGTCACAGGGAGCTTTTGCCCTTTGTACTCATTGATAAGTACTGAGGGGGCTGGAAATCTGAAATGTGCTGCTAGAATATGCTCCAAAGTTCCTGTATCAAACAGAGTTGTCTCCTTTTATGTTTATCTGGGGGACCAGGAAATAAGCTCAGCATGGGTCCTCTGAATTCTCAGAAATTTCCTCACATGGTGACTATCTTAGACTGTGTCTTAGACTCTTGATGTGGGTGGCACACACCTATATGACTATATCCTGGAGGCCTCTGTTAGAGCTAGAGAGGCAGTAGGTGTGCATAAATGGGAAGGTCTGAACTCTTGTTCAGGTTTTAAGGTTTTCCACTGGATGGCCAACATTGTGTTGGATTGCTGGTTTGTCTTTTCAGGTGAGGTTCCTAGCAGCAATGAGGTCAAACCACATTAGCATGGGGGGTTACTTTCACTGGAATCTTTACAACCAACTAGGATGGCCTTGTGGCTTCTATTTTCCTATCTATCTTTGGTCTTTCTCACAGCCTGTAACTATTCCCAGGATCTGACAAACTTCCACAGATGAGCAGTTGTCTTCTCAAATTATGAATGTCTTGTCCAATAACAGGACTCAGTCTGGGTATCAGTGTGCCATACTTGGTAGTGGGGATGGACTGAGTATCTTGGCTTTCATTCCTGAGCTGAATGTGGCCTCAAATACAGGGACACAGATGATATCTATTATTCCCAAGAATTTATTGTCTCTCCTCCATATATTTCCAGAGCCCTGTCATTGTGCTAAGTCTCTCTGCAGGATAGAATAATCCAATCTATAAGGGTGTGAGTAGCTTGAATCTTCTAAGTACCATGTCAGTGCTGCTGGAGGGCAGGGGGAGTGATGATGTTGCTTATTTTCTCTGTGTCCTGCCAAGCCAGAGACATGCCACTGCCCACCGAATTGTATAGGCACAACTAAATATGCTTGAGTACTTTCCCTGTCTCTTTTCTGGAACTAGGCAGACATATAAATAAGTTCAACAAGTATATATTCTACATAATGAACATTTGCTGAATTTGGGGCTACCCTGATAACTGAGGTTGTTGCTGCTGTGGTTTCCTTAGTATTAGGGTCAGATTGCCTGAAGCATTTTGTCCATTTTTTCTGTCAGTCACCATAAGATCTTCCTGTTTGCTTTCCCAGGGAGTTTATCACTTAGTGTCCCTATCACGCTTAGTGAGAAACATCCAAACCTTAATCTGTGGCAATAAGTGCTTGCCTAGGATTGCAAAATCACAAGCTAAGTTGTTCAACTTATCTCATTCTCCTACATTGTCTTTCAGCCACAAAGCTAACAGACTGATGGACACTGATGTTCTCTCACCTTAGCTCTTCTTCAAGTGTTGTAACTGGAACTTCATCTGCTACTTGGTCATTGGAAGTCCAGTCAAACTGTCCAGAATAGAAGTTAGCCCTCTGTGACTCATTCATTTTCCTTCCTTGCTCCAGTATGCTATGTTCATTTCTTCAAACTAATGCCTTAAATTAGGCAGCCTTTTCAGTTTATTTCAGTGCTCATGTGGCTATGTACAAGGTTCTGACATAAGGGTCACTCCTCCTTTTTTTGATCTCGCTCGTTTACCAATTTTTGGATCACAACCTCATGAGTTCTCTGCATGACTTTGAAACTGGTCCTATATAAGGAGAGGGAGGGGTGGGAAGAAAAGACTGAAGAAAGAGACAGTTCTCTCTGGATTGGTAGGGGAAGTTTTAATAAGCAAGGGACTTTATACTTGAATCTTGTTTTGAGCAAGGATTCATATAGAGGTTCAGCTACAATCTTCTGAAGAGTTCACATAGAGGTTCCAGTCACTTACTCAGTCCAGGAGATTTCAGCAACACAGTTACCTTTCAAGATAGCTTCCTTGAAATGATGTTTTGTATGGGAATGCTGAAGAGACAATATATTCCAAGGCTGGGGCCAGCAGTCAGGAGCTTGTTACCACGCTCCAGCTCACAGGATAGCTGTTTATCTTATCTGCTCAGTGACCTCTTTCAACAAACTGTACTCTGCTCTTTTTTATAAAAAAAATATGGTTGATGGTTCTATTTCCTATCTTGTTTGTAATCCTGGGGAACACAATGATTATCTTAATTTAGAATGTCCTCAGAAGCAAATCCTGTATCGAATTCAGCTAATTCCCAATAGTATACTTGGTATTGAAATTTTTCTGAAAAATTGTGGTGATGAAGGGAGGGAAAAACTAATTTTAATGAGTTTATGAGAACTTGAATCAAAAGGTCATGTATAAAGAGACATATAGAGGAATTGCACTACTAATAGGAAAATATAAAGAAACAGTGACTTATAGGAAAAATGAAGTCAAGAAAAGTTTCCTTGAGAAAGAAAAGGAAACTTTTCTTTCACCATGTGGAATAACAAGATGATTCTTTGCTGATGGGAAGAATTTCCATAAATTTTTGATGATAAGGGGGCACTTCCTGGAGTTAGGTTTCTGAGAAGACTGAGAGGGAAGTTACTGGGAATGACTCCAGTAGGAGAATACAATAAATTCTCACTTAGTCTGTAGGTTCTTGGAAACTGGGACTGTACGCAAAATAACAACAAAACAAATTTTAAAATAGTCTAACTGATTCCAGCAATAATTAAGTTCCAATGGCATATTTCTGATCACAAAAAAATCACCAACTTCTATATAAAGAGCCAAAATATTTCTAATATTAAACAATAATTCATATTTGTTCATTCATTTTCCTCTTATTCCAAATAGCGGCATTACCCATCCCAGCAGCTCAGGGTGCATGGCGGGCATCATCCCAGGCATAGACACACCATCCCCCTACACACACTAATAAAGGAGCAGTCACTCCTACAGGGTCTATCAGACATGCTGATTGACCTCACACACATATATTTGGAATGTAGGAGGAAACCAGTACATGAAGAAAACCTACATAGATATGCGAGAATGTCCAGACTCTACACAGTGGTCTCAGCCAAAGGTCAATATATTTTTTTTTATTATGAATGTTATAGCAAAAGTACATTCTAAAGAGTGATGTTATGGTAATATCTGCTGTATATAGTTTTCTATGACCGTTAGTGAGATGTTAAAGCATGTGAGAAAAGCGAATTGTGCATAGGTGCATAGGTGCAGATATGATGAAGCAGTTGGGAAAGCTGTCTTCTGGTTTCTTCCATTTTCTCAGTATAGCAGGGAGCAAGTGCATCAGTTGACTATGGACATGGAGGAAAAGTTGGAATTTAGAGGCTAGAGGAGATGAGAAATAGATTAAAGAGTGTAAATGAAAAAACAAATTTGGATGTATAGAAAGAGTGCCTGAAGACATTAATAATTCTTGTAAGGGGGCCTCCCTGGTGGCGTAGTGGGTTAAGCAATGCACTATGAAGCAAACTACAGCCACTGCTGCATGAGTTCTATCCCTGCTGCCAGCCAGGGAGGGGACCCACATGATACAGCAGACCTCTCCTGCCTCGCCCACTGCTCCCCTCAGCAGTGTGTTTCAGTCAGTCTGCATGTTCTGCTCCCCACTCTGTCTCTGGTGAATCCTCTCACCTCCCTGGACTTTGGCCTGTACCCCAGCTCTTGTATGCATACATGAATAAATCTTTAAAAAAAAATTCTTGTATCTATTATTCCCGGTGATTTCTTTGTATATCATGCTTTTCCTTCCTCTCTTCCTTTTACTCTTTATTAAAATGCTCATAGGATTGTATTTTTGCTTTTCATTTCAACTTACTGACTTTTATTTGGCTTATCAGTCTATAATATTTGTTTCCTTAATTTTTTAATATTTGGAAATATTTTAGTCTTTTTCCTATTGATTTGTGTTGTTCCTTTTCTGCCTTTATGATTTGTATGTTCATTACTTTTTAGATTTTTCTTTATTTATTTGGCATTAAGGTCATGGTTTTTGTTTTTGCTTTTGTTTTTTTCCAGTATGTTCTGGTTTATAATGTTTTAAGTATTCTGCAGTTTCTAAAATTTAATTTTTTTTTCATTTTCAGGTGATGGATTTTTAAAATTTTATTAGTATTCTACTTTAAATGAATTTTTATCAGAAAATGTAGTCTGCTATTACCAACTTTTAAGTTATTGAATTATTGTATGCTAATATGACAAAGTTTATGAACTTTTTATGAGAATTTGGGGGAAAAACCTTTGTTTTCTTTTTTTCAAGGTATAGAATTTAATGTAAACATCATATAGACTTAATAGTTTGTTATAAATTTTCATTTATTTTTTTATTTGATATGACTGAATTAATTACATAAGCAATTTAATAACATTTTGTCATGGAGCTTTCAGATTATCTGCCAAGTATAACCCAATGCCATTTAAGAATTATAATAAGTGGAACAATTAAAAATAACTATTAAAATGTCAAATTCAGCCTTTATAAAGGGAATATTCAACAAATCCTTTTATATTATTTTTGAGATGACTTAAATGTAGAGATTAGCAACTGTAGTCAAACTAAATGAAGATTGGGCACGCTCTCATATGAAACAGTGATGTTTCCCCACTCTGTATTTCTTCTATTTGTAGATAGTGCCATTATTTTAAGTAAGCAAAGTAATAATAACTTGGAATTCTTCAAAATTTGCTTCAGTGTATTTGACAATTTAAATAAAATTAACTGAAAATATCATTTATAATTTATCTCACTTTTCTAGTGTTAAGGGAGAAATGTCTTTAAATTTTACCATCTAGTTTGTGCTTTCAGGTATGAAACATCATAAATGGGGAGATTATCCATTATAATATGCAGAATTTTCTCAGTGAGCTTACTTCATAGACAGAAATTCTAGAGTGTCTTTATATTTCATAATTTACATCACAATGGATTTTTTTTGTAGGACTGTAACGCACTCAACTGGAAGCTGTTCAATGTGTACAGGGAATTGTATTCTATTCAGTAATGACATGGTTTTTTGATTTTTTTTTTATGAAGAACAGTAATTATGTTTCTGGACACCTTGGGAATTTGTTACAATTGGAACACCCAAAGACAGAAGAGGTGATTGTATCTCATTGATGAAAAGTTTTCTACATGTGAAAAGTTTTCTACAATGATAATCTTTGGTCATTTTTCCATGAAACTTAAAAGAAATTAGCATTCTGTTTATTAACTTTCTTTTCAATGTACAGAGTGAAACAAATTATAGGCGTGCCTTCCTTTCACTGTGATCATTTATTATGAGTCAGTTTGTATAGACCTGGCTTTGCCTTTTCTGTAGATTGGCAAAGTGTGTCCTCTGTTTTCTATTCAGTTGCAAGCAAAAATGGTATAGGAAGCTACTCCGTATTTTGAGATGTTAATTACAGGTTTTAAAGAGGGGGGCTTGCAGGAGTTAGTGGAACAGAGAAATATGAGATAACAAAAAGAGACCCAGGGTATTCATCAGCCTTTCTTTTCCTGAACATATTGCTGTGTGCTTTTACCTGTCCACATGTGCTTCTAAACTTTCAATTGAGGTTAGGCACAGAAAATAGGAGGTTATATCCTCAGGGTAGGTTCACTGTTCAGTGTTATATATTGCTAGCTGATATACAATTGATGTATTTTAGAGACCTGACAAGTTGAAGAGGTAATTAGTACCCTTTGTGTTTGGCACAATGCACACACCTGAACTCTTAGTTGAGAAATATAAAAATAAATTAAATCATGGCAAGGAAGCAAGACCAGTTTGCATAAGTATCAGCTGGGCAGGTTTCAGAACAGGAATCTTCCTTAGGAATCTTCCTTTTCAGAACAGGAATCTTCCTTAGGAGGACTTGAATGAAGCAATCTTGAAAATCAGTACTAAGACCTGAATTTTGGAGTCTGCAAACTTTCTTTGCAGAAACTGCAACTTGCCTAAGGTGGTGTCCTGATTTGCATTTAGGAAGGCAAGGGGAAGAAAAGTATAAGATCCATTCCTGAAGAAATTTTGCTCTGGGAAACTGAAGCTTAATATAGGAAATGAGATAAGTACTCTTTCTTTCATGGGGTTCTGTGATGTCCTGCTAAACAAGGCCTTGTTTACAAATAAAGCACTATTTTTATTTTTTTTTACAGTAATGACAAAAATGCATTTTGTTTTATGAGTATAAAGGTCCATCTCAGATCTAACCAGTGTAGATTTGAGAATATGGTACCTGTGATATACATATTAAGTGAATTAACTAATATTTGATTTGATGGACAGTTAGTCATGTTTAGAGAAAAAATTATATCAGAAGCAGGTCAATGTTGATGTTGTAAAGTATCTCCTAATATGGCATGGTTCAAGACCACCTGGTTTTTGGTTATGAGTAAACTTGGCTAGGAAGTGGGAGTTGGTGGGGGGAAAGCAAATAGCAATGTCACTGACCAGGCCTTTTCTGAATTATACCTACTCTATATAATGCATCAGTTATATGAGGTTTTGCATGAACTGTATTTTAGAGATAAATACTAGAGAAAAGTTTTCTGTGAAAAACTGGTATGTTTTACCTTTTGGACAGTAGGGACAATTATAAATCTCAAGTCTAAACAAATAACCCACACAAAACACTACAGACATGTTTTTGCTTTTTAAAGATTTATTTATTTATGCATTACAAGAGCTGGGGTACAGGCCAGAGGCACAGGAAGTGAAAGGATTCACCAGAGACAGAGTGGGGAGCTGAACAGGCAGATCGACTGAAATACACTGCTTGAGGGGAGTAGTGGGCAGGCAGGAGAGGTCTGCTGCACCATGTGGCTCCCCTCCCTGGCAAGGGATCAAATCCTGCTGCTGTGCCAGGGATGCTTCACAGTGTGGTACTCAACCTGCTGCGCCACCAGCGAGGCCCCAGACATGTTTTTTTTTAACAACACATTGCTTTAAATAATAATATTAGTAAAAATTAAGTACTTATTTTATATAGAAGATACTGTCATCTCATCAAAATCCACACAAAATCTCTATGAAATTGATACCATATTTTGTTGTAGCAAAATAATATCTGCTTAATGGTAAAAATTGGAGGACATAGGATGTAAGACCACTAATTCTTTTGGTGTCATTTCCAATAGCAGTCACCTAATCACTGGAGACAGCACTAGAAATAAGTTAGATGTGTGAGTGAGATTGGGTGTATTTGTGTGCTACTGAAATGAAGTCAACACGTTTTAATGGTACACAAATTTTGCACAATCTACTCTACCAAATCTAGAAACCTATTAACCACAAATCCTGCCCAAATGGAGCTTATAAATGTGTTGCAGAATGCAGTAGGGCCAAGTATCCATGCAAAGCAACACATACTGTCCCAGAGAGCTGACTGGTTAAGCAAACATGGTCAGGGGAATTTTTCTGGAAAACTATAGAGATCAATATGATATGATCTTCAAATTTGGCTTCGTCTAACTCATTTCCCCCTTTTACCACAGGTTGTACACCTCTTCTTGTATTGTAGTACTGATATATGTTATATTAGCTGCAGGTAGGCAATAAACTCTAACTTTTTTTAATTTTATTCTTGCTAGGGTGATATAGTTCATCCATTTCATAATAATCTGTATGTCACATGTTCCAATTTACGATTTTATGGCAACTTTTATACACCAACTCTAATTTATTTGATATTATTATCGTATGAAATCTTTATTTTTCCCTGAATATACAATATTTTATCATTTTTATGAGCTTTCATGGGTTAGAGATTTTTGTTTGGAAATAAGAGAAGTTGATTCTGGCTCAAAACTTAAATCAGAGAGTAGTGTATTAGAAGTATACAAGGTAGCTCCTCAGAGTCTCAGAAAGGAAATCCAATAGTTGAGTCTCTGAAAGGATGGAGACTAAAGAATATACAAGAAGGTGAAAAACAATGAAAGGTATTTGCATATCAGCCGAATCACCTCCAATTTTTTCAGCTTCCATAATTCCCATAATTTTGCATTCCTATATGTAAGAATTGAAGTAATCTAATTTAAGTCACAAACCCACATGCTGGTCAGAAAAGGGCAGTACATTAGTCAGTGGTGATTGAGATGTGATGTTGAGGACTCAATGGCAGAAGGAGGCAAATACTGTGTAGCGATGACAGCCCTGCTAGAGTCTTAAATTCTACCCATTTTTGGTTTGCTTGCATGTGTGCCGCTTTTGACTATGGAATAATGAGGTCTATGCTTTTGACATATGTACACAATATAGTGCCAGTAATTTCAACTAATTTCCTCCCCCAAAACATATATTATAATCAGTATTAGCTTTTGTCTAGAGCCATTTCTCTTGCTAATTAAAGAACCCTGTTGAGAGCAACTGTCTGTAGAAAAGAGAGTAACAATTAGGGAGCTGATTCTATTTGAAATTTAAGATGTGGGCATATGTAGGCCATGCTTTCTTGCCAATTATATTACAGGTTATGTCACAAGAATCATGCTTGACTTCTTAAAATAAAGAATTTCAGACTATGTTTAAATTGCTTTTAGTTTCCTTGAGATCTGCTAGTTCTAAATAGACATCAAATAGATATAAAACAAACATCCATCTTTACCTATAAGCAAATGACATAAATGTTCTCCCATACCCAAATGTTCTATATATTTAGATAAACATTATCAAAATAAATGTATATCATATGCCAGTGCCTGAACCCTGTTTATTTTATTTATTCTGCCTTCTTAACAGCAGTCTGCTTCTTACTACGTATACAAGATGTCTTGCACTTACAGGTATGCCTGTCCTCACAGAATTTAGAGTTAATTACACTGTAATGTTAATTTTTAGTGATTTTCTATCATAAAAGTGAGTTGACCTATATAGCATTTTGAAATTGTTTTGTTCTGCCAATTAATCTACGTATTTTTTATACACACCACTTATACATATATACATATATAATACATATATGTATGTAATTGAAGGCTTTTATTTAGTGATGCTTTTAAGATCTATGGTTGAATGCTATTTTAAATATGGATTTAATTAGACTAAAAGATGTCCTATTAAAACTAACTTCTCCGTCTGTATCACTTTGACTTAAATTTTTCTTTGATGTCATTGATATCCAAGCATATTTTTAAAAATAAAGAAGTATGACTTTGGGATAAAAATTATGCTTTTATTTCAAGGACATCTCATTAAAGGTGATCATTACTAGGGAGTTTTTAATGGCAGGTAATCAGGAAGGACTGTTAGATTCATAAACTTGATTATGGAGAAGTAGACATCAGAGTAAGATCTGGAATATTTAATGAGAAGTCAGAAACATGAAATGTTTTGTTTGCTAATAAGACAAACAAAAAGTATGTTTTTTTATTAAAGAATATAAAATATTTTTGTTTTCATAAAAATATTGGAAATCATTAGCCTACATTAATATGTAATAGCAATAGAGGGTTGAAACCACTAATACATATTCCTGTGAAAACCAATACCAATAGGAAATGGAATATTTCTTTCAAACTAATAGAAACAAGGAAACTACATTACTGTTTTTAGGTATTTATCTTTTGTGTTATTTTTTAATTACTTTATTACTACATATTCTTTAAGATTGATCTGCTGTTCTTCATTCACCATCTTGGATCTAGTGGAACTGACAATTTATATAGTTATAAACATCCTACAGTAACTGACAGTTGAGGCAAGGAAAATATGGCTCATTTTCCTGAAACCATCATCACCATTTCTCTTCCCCCAACTGATGAAATTACAGCTAGACTAAATGCCAAGCTAATGCCATGCTGTGAACAGGTATCTCTGTACCTCATCCAACTAGCACTCATCCTCTTGCAGTTTTTGTCACTGATTACATGGCATTAAGATTCAGGAATTGAACAAATGAAACCTAATATGTAGAAACTGTTCAACTATTTACAGCAGAATTTTTGTCAAGTATGTTGTTAAATGGGAAGTCATTTGCATACATTTTAGAACTCTATACTTATCTTTTGGCTTTAGTGAGTTTTGTTTTTTGTTTTTTTCCTAGTGTAGAAATTCTCTGAAATTTAGGAGTTAGGCATGATAGCTTTTGAGAACTGCTTTGGTTCTAACATCATCCAGCTATCTTATAGAACTTGGCACTAGTTTTATTAAAGAGCTCAGCAAAACTCTCTGTCCTATCATCTACAATAGTTATAAGACTAATCTGTCATCACCTCTTTCTAGCATCAGATGACACCTCTTTAATCACATTAGTTATATCTATCTTTTCATACTTTCTTCCCATACTTTCTTCAGAACTCTTTCTGGACTGCTCTCCCAGGAAAATGATCCTCCCAGAAGAGAAATAGGTCACTCATTTACCTCATTAAGGTCTTTACTTAAATCCTACTGTTGCAGTCTACCCCCATAATTCCATATAAGATGACTTCCCCTATTTTGACTTTCTCATCCACAACACTTAACGCTAACTGACAAATTATCACTCTTCACTCTTATCTGGAATGTAAGAATAAAAGCTTCATAAAAGAAGGGATTTTGTTTAATTCTCCTCTATTTTCCCAGTGACTGGAACTGTAATGGAAAGAAAGTAGGTATTCAATAAATTCTGATGAGTAAATGAAGCAGACTGATAACAGCATTTTTAAATAACTGAAAGTTATGGCTATCACATGGGAAATATAGTATACAATAAATATATTGGCAAGCACACAATACATTGCCAACACTGACTTCTAGGAATAATTGAAAATGAGTTGCTATAAAATAGTAGACATTGGCTTTAATGAATTAAGGAAATGTTTTCTCTACTACTTTCATTATGACCCTATCATAATTTTAGATGATGGAATCTGGAGAAAAGTGTCTTAAAATTCTAGAGTGTCAATTTTCTCATCTGTCAAATAGTAATGCAAATAATACTAGCCTTTTAAGTTTGTTGTGAATTAATACTTAAAGTTCATAGAATATAGTTATCCCTTAAAATAGCTCTGTTATTATTTAGGATATTTTCTAATAAATTTATGCTAAAATATTGCAGGGTATCATAGAAACACTAATTATTTTCATATATCACATATGTGAAATTTTGGCTTACTAAATTCTATTACATACAAAATAGAGCAAGAAAATAAAAAAAACTAATCTTGTTATTTCCAACTTCAGAAATAAGTTCTAGCTCTTGCTTTGAGAATAATGAGATTATGACAAGAGCAAAACTTACACTCTCAGTGGGATTATAGGCATGTTATTATTTTTCCTGAAGATGTTGTTCAAAATAATAGAATATTTTAGAAAGTTTTAGGCACTGACATGGGAACTCCATGACTCGAAGTAAAGATAGTCCACACAATTGGAAACATAACCTGGTCCTTTTTATGTGGTTGAGGTTACAGAGAAAAAAGAATAATTATTTCCCACTAAAAAATGTTTCTGTGTTATTGTTATAGAGTAAAGGGGTTGAGTCACCCAGTCAGCCACCTGTTAAGTCACAATGTTTCAGATTTTGTCAACCTCAGAGTGTGTTTGAGTTGGCTGTTCATTAGTCATAACTGAAAACATTAAGTGGTACTGAAATGTAAGGCAAAGATACACAAGTCCTACAACTGATGCTTGTTACTGAACTCTTATGTTAAATTTCGAGTCTAAATAGAAATTTAGGTAATGTTTTAGTTAGCAGAAAATGGCTTATAGAGTGGGAAAAAATCAAAGGATGGTTTCCATACTATGACAAAACAACCAACTGAATCACTTAATTTGTTTTGTTATTTTGAATTTTACCTTTCAGTGCAAATGTTTTGGCTCTGAGTGGGCAAATTAAATATTTTATACTCTGAGAACTTATTGTATTAATTCACTGAGAGTTTCCAGTTATTGAGCTGTATTTGCTTTGCATTCCATATTCTACAGATACCTTATTTTCTTTCAGGTGTATAAAGCTAAATAGGTCAGCCCTTCTATGTGCGACAAGCTTCTTTCTTTGGGTAGACACAGAAGGGTTGGTGGAGGGTGAGTGAAACATGTGCACATATGGAGGAGTAAAAATGTAGCCCTTAAGGTACATAGATATATAAGTGACTGACAAATTAATAAAAAAAAATTACGTACACTGGAGGCTTGGCCAAGATAATACGCCTTCTGCAAAGCCATCTCAGAATCCCTCAGAAAGGTGTAGTTGACTTCTCAATGACAGGGCTTCTATTGCATTGTTTAAGTCTTCTATACTACTTGTTGACTACTTGTTGCAGTGTGTATTGATTTAGCATTTATTGGGTTCTTTAACCTCCATATGGACTATGGACTATGGACACTTTGTGGGTAGGATCTATATTTTACTCATTTTTGCCAATCTGAGAGCAGATTGAGGATGGAAACAGGAAAAGGTCTTAATAAATATGTGTTATATTTAAATTGCTACCCCAAAATATTATGTACTTTTCTGCTTTTTTGCATCTGTGGCTGTCGATACATTTTTATAGAAATGGGCAAGATTAAAACAGAAATCCCATTAGGTAGCTGACTATCAAAAATAAATTTTAAATTTAAGTTTGAGATGTCTATGAGATGCCCAGTAAACATATTGTTATTACCTTTTAAATTAAGGAACTAGATGAAAATCCCTAGAGAAAAAGTACAAAGAAAGAAGAAGTGAGGTACTCAGACAACCCCCGGGGCACAGGTGTCTGGGCTGAAGCTGCCCTATTGCATACCATAGACTGGATGGCTTAAAAATCAGCATTTAGTTTTCACAGATTTGGAAGCTGGCAGGCCCAGGCTCAAAGTACTGGTTCTCGGTGAGGGCCCTTTTCCAGGTTTGAAAATGGGCTCCTGTTTATTGTGTCCTCGGGCGGAGGAAAGAGAAAGAGATTTGTAGTGTCTCCTCCTCTTTTTCTGGGGGCATTTTTCCCAGAGTGGGGCGTTTACTTTCATAAACTTCTCTAAACCTAATCACCTCACAGAGCCTCTCCTCCTTCCACTATCCAAGTGGGGACTAGTACCTCACTGTATGAACTTTAGGAGACACAGCCATTCAGTCCATGACAGCTGGATTTAGAATTTTGCTTGAGGAGGAGAAACCAGAGAAGGAATAAATCCCAGAGAGTGCCATCTCTCTGGATTCTTCTACTTCCAATACATCATTTTGTGGCACGCGTCCTATGGCACTTTGCATAAAACACCAATCCTTAGTATGATCTGTCTAATCCAGTGTTTTGAAAGTGGAAGTGAGCAATTTAGGAAATGTTACTGATGTGTATGTAGTTAAATAGATTTAAATATGTTGATGTCAACAAAATTAAATTCCTTGGAGTGGTGGTCTTTGAAGCCAGTTTGGAGGGCACTGGACAATACAGTGGATGATAATAGTGGAGACACCTTAAAAAATTTAGCTGTCAGTGGCAAGAGAGAAACAGAGTAGTAGCTGGGAAAGAAAATGGACCAAGAAAAGCTACATTTAGACTGGGAAATGCTATTGCACATATTTATATAGAAGATGTGTGTGGGTAGAACCACATCAGCTTGCAAAATTTGAGCTAGAATGTGGCACTAGACTAGAGGAGTTACTGTGCCATTTGTGATGGGGGTGGGTCTCAGAAAGAGAAGCTACACCCTGGGTGGTTGCCAGCCACCCTGTTTTTCTTATTCTTATCCAGCAACCAGCTGCCAGAAGCAAGTGATAGGAAATGCCTGCTCACCTCCCACATTTTCTCTCACTTTCTCCAGTTACCAGTCTGCTGTTCTTTCCCTTTCTCTTTCCTTACTTACCCAACTCATAAATCTAAGCTTCCATCCAATTTCTTTTTTACTCTTTTTAAATTCCAAGCTAATATACAGCTTACTCATTGAGGTAAACTGAAATTAGAAAAAAAAAGTTCAATTCAGGGTTTATCCAATGAAAGGAAGCATAAGTAATAGGCTGCTATTATATAGAGTAAATGGAAACCAAGTTACTATTTTTACAGCACACTAAAATGAATAAGAAGGGTAGATTATTAGCCAGTGACTGACATGTATTTATTGAACACTATGTTTCATAAACTATTGTAAGTGCCTTCTATAAAATGTGCCATTTAAATTCCACAACAACCCATTTAAATCAGCTATTTATCCTCCTTTTAAAGATAAGAAGGCTAAGTAGGTTAATTAAGATGATGATAGGAAGTCTTGGAGTCAGGATTTGAGCTCAACTTGTCTGACACAAAGTCCAAGCTCTAATTCTAAATTCTGCTGCTTAGATGACCTATCAGAGTCCCAGTGTCCTATGGTTAATGCCCTTCGAAACCTCTGGAAATACAGGGATGGGTTTGACCTGAGCCTGTGAGAGGAGGACACTCTGTCTCCATCTGACAGCTGTAAGCAGGAGCATTAGCAGCAGCTACACAGCCACACTCAGTAATAGATGACTTTATCTTTGCTGACTGGTGACTAAATGCCAAGCACCGTGCTGCACTTTACTTGTAGCACTTCATTTAATCTCTCACACTGTGCACGGCACTGTGATGGGCTACATCTCACAGAGAAACGCAGTTCATAGGGGCTGTATAAATTGTCACACAGCTGTATGTGCAGGAGGCATGAATTTTATTCTAGAGCCAAAGGTGTCAATCTCAAATCTTGGACGTATTGAAAGTTCTTATTCACTTTAGCCAGTTCTTCATAATATGTCTATGCTTAATCTCCCAAACCTTTTAACCCCACTGTAGGAACAATTTGTTGGCAACCTTTTATTGTTTTCCAAAGTATATAAATGATCAGAAGCCCATACTTTGAGGCTTCTCAGTAAAATGTATTTTCATTCAAAGGTTGCTTTTCACTCGATTTTATATCCAACTATTCTATATGAAAATCATGTTTCTTTTTTGCCTTTATTGATAATTATCCTTTGAAATATTTTTATGGTAACTTTTACCATTACTTTATTTTTTGTATCACTCTCAACACTGTATACAGTTGAAATGTAAATCAAACCTAATGCCAAATGCCAGAAGTTGGATTGTAGTCTTTACAGAGTGGTATAAAATAGTTTAAAACACAAAACAGAATCATATACTTTGGGCAGAAAAGTTGTCAGTTTTCATGTTTTGATCTAATGAACTTATTTTTTAATAAACTATGGCAAATTTTGCATTTAGCACAAGAAAACATCTTTAAAGTGCAAAATAACAGCAATTTTAAATTGACTTGAAATACTAACTGAAAAAAAGTTAGAACTGTGTATTTGATTGACAACTGTAATTATCAATCCCTGCAAAAGAACAAAAAAGACAGCTGGAATTTTGATAGCAATTGCAAGGCATCTGTAGGTCAGTTTGGGGAGTTTTAATGTTTAAAGGATGTTATGTCTTCCAATTCATGCATGTGAAATCCTTCTATTTCTATTATTCTCTTATTTTGATGTTTATGCCTTTCAGTTTTCAAATCTTGCAAATCATTTGCTAAATTTACTATTGTTGATACTATTGTAAGTGGTATTTTCTTAATATATCTTCAGTTTTTATTGGCAATATCTAGAAATAATTGTTTTTACATATTAAAATAAGGGTTGAGTGAGAAAGATATGCAGAGAAGAAAATGTATCTTACACTTTCTAGAATGTGAAATAAAAAGAGAAATAGGGAGATGCCTGGAGGATGATTCAAGGTTAAGAAATGTGTATTCTGCAATAATAAGTGATATTGTTTAATTTAAAAGACGAAGAAGAAACATTGTGGTAAAGTCCATTAAAAACAAATTTTATGTTTATGGAATCATCCTAACATTCAATAATTTATTTATTTTTTCATTCATTTTAATTACACTTAATTAATCTGTACCTATTTCTCATAAGTAAGGAAGAAGATAACTTGTGTTTAGGAAGTATATCAAAAATTTTAGGTTTATATATTTTCAGTATAGTATTACTACTATAAACAAAGTATTTACCACTGAACAATTTTTGTTTCATAAAATATTCATGAAAAATGTTGAACAAGTCTTTAAATCAAGAAAATATCTCTGTAAAAAGTTGTCCATGTACATTTAAAATTTTTTAATTAAATAAGCTTATGCATTATTAAATTTATTATTATATAATATATAGCAGAATAGAGTCTACTTTGTCCTAACGATTTTTTAACTGCTGTTGAATCAAATCAACATTAGCATTCACTTGAGCTTATTTTATCTTTTATTAATGATTGAAAATATGGGTAGATGATTTGTTCATTAGTAAAGGGCAAATATACCAGCTCTAGTAACTACTAATTTCTTGAATTTTGTAAAGCAATTTCTGAAATCTTTTCGTGATTTAAAAATAGACCTATGGCCTGATTCTGCTTATCTTTTGGTAGTACAATATCAGATTTAAAGGCTTTTCTGAGTTTGGAGAAGTCTATTTTCAGAGCTACAAATAGATAGCAAATATTTTAGTTTTATCATTACTTATAGTAAACTTCCTTTTGTTCAAATGCATTTTATTGCAATATATTGCAGTTGTCACAGATCATTAAGCAGATAACTGACATTCAATCTACTCAGTGTTTATTTTTAAAAAGGCAGTGAACGAACCCTTGCTACTACTAGCAGTGTGTGTGGTGTGTGTTTGTGTATACATGGAAATATTAGGTAGGTTGAAATTAGTACCACATCTAAACTGCATATTCAAACACCAGCCTTCCAAAGGCACAGGAAATGGCCAAAAGTTATGTAAAGTAGTTTGCAACAAATGGTTTGTCCCAAATGATTGACAAATTGCTTATTTCGTCAGGTTTCCATGTATTCATATTCTTGCTTCTGACTCTATTCATAACCATCTTGAATAAACAAATCTCTTCTTATAAACAGATATTTTCAGTTATGCATCTTTATTTTTGCCAGTTTGATGTTTTTTTTCCTGGAATAGTGATCTGTGGGTAACACTCATGTAAATATATTTTATATGGTTTATTATAAAATGTTGCTTAATTAATCTGAATAGGATTGTTTGTATCCCACTGGTTACAGTTTCAGATTCAAAGGCTATTATATAAATTATTCAAAAATTAATGTCAGATACTTCTTTGATTGAACATTCTAGCCCTCTTTGAATAAAAATAGTCTATTCATCCAGTCGTTCAATCTTACTTATTGTCTATCATATGTGGACATTGATCCAGGAGCCTGGAAATTGAGTGATAAACAAAACAAAACAGTTCTTGCCTTTGGGGAAAGATGCTGAAGAGTGAGGAAGACAGACAATGTGAAAGCATTTGTAATATTTTGGAAGTTTTCCTAATGATTGATTTTCACATTTCTAAAGATAACCCATCTTCTCTTGCAGTTTCTAGGTTAATGTTATTATTAAAAAGTGCAAATTGTCGTCTTCTGAATAATGTAAATCTAAATTCAATACAGTGGTGTAATTATGTATAGATTTTTCAGCCAAAGTGGCCTATACAACTCTTCATAATTATGACTTATTTGATTTCTCTGCTTTTTTTCTTTCCTTCCTCGCACTAATTGGATATCTCTCATAGTCTGAGTTGAGAGTTATTACGAGAAGAGAACTGTATCTGGATTACATAATTATATTTTGTAAATCAGTTTTAAAGTAATGTGGCATAATTTTCTGTAACTTATAATATTTTGTAGCATTTAGTATATAACGTTAAGGTCTTTAAATGATTTACTGAACACTGCTATCTGTTGGAATGTATACTTTCTGATAAGACCTCTCAATTGAAAGAAAGAATGCTGGCTTCCTTTTTATGTTCAATTCATTAAACAATTAAAAATATTCATTGAATAGAATTTGGAAATTTACATCTTCTATGTAAGTCTGTGATTTCTCTCATTAGTTAATGTCTGATTCATTTCAACAACAAAAAACGTGATTACAAGTTTGTTATAAATCCAGATGTAAGAGTAAAATCTTTTATATGCAAAAAAAACAACTTCTGCTTCTGAGGGAAAAATATCAAGGTAAAAAGATAAAACTCTCTTTCCTTCTAATTACATAAGTTTTAAGGAAAAATAATAGCTTTTCATCTTGTGGAAAAATAAACAGAGCAGGATATCAAATAGGTAAGACTAATTGGACACCATTTTAATACATTAACTTTTTTATTTTCTGTTTTTGAAAGTGTACAAAATTTAATAATCATCATTTTCTGGGAAAGGAATTCATTATGTAGTTTGAGATATTGCTCAGTCAAACTTAAACTGAAGAAATGTGTATATATATAAACTATATTATAAGCAAAAACTTATGTTGAAGCCATTATACACAAGAGAATTTACTTTATTATATTCTCACTAACCTAGAGAAATGTCATGAAATCTGTTAGCCTTGGTGTATGTCTTTGCATCTAAGAGAAGTCTGGTGTTTCATAATTTGTATATCAAATGTGCAAGGTTTAACTAGAAAAAAAATATGTACTATGTGAGTTCCCAGCTTCGTATTCACTCAGTCACTGTATCTTCTGATGAAATCATGCTAACACATCCTTCATGCCTGGCTTATGAGCAATGAGACCCTTTAGGACATATACCTGATAGAAAGTTATATGTAGAAAGGACAGGTTATTCCCCCTGATGAGTATGCAAATCAACATGTAAAATCAGGCATATCAAGACAACAATATTGCAGTGACCCTTGCTGCAGCTTCTAACCACATCTTTACTACCATCTAACCTATTTTTTGCATTTACGATATGCAGTCATTTATCTTCCCAACAACTTTGTGCACTATCATTTTGTTTTATATATGAAACTTTAAAGCACAAAAACACTAAGCAACTAACTCAGTTTTCTTATCTAGTCAGTAACAATCTCAGTATTTGAACCTAAGTACCCTAACTCTAAATCTCACATTTTTAATTTAATAACTATGCAAGCCCACTTGTTAATACTAACACTAGGCTACATGACACAAAACCACAATGTGTTGAAATTAAACAAGCTTCTTTGTTGAATTTCTGATTGCAAAGTTCTAGATAACTTTCTCATTTTGGGGTTCCCTGTTTGTTCAGATAATTATGTAACCACTGGGAATTAGGAATGAGGTCAAAGAATTGCTTAAGGAAGCTGGAGTTGAGGATTACAAATGCAAAACCATTTAGATGAAACATAAATCAACTGATGTTTAGTGCTGTTTATTTGAACAGGAAGATACATTTACTAAGGTAAACATTTTTGGTTTTTGGCCTGTCTTGGGAATGTGTGTATGGAGTGAAATTGGATCATTCACAAATTCTATCTGAATTTATTTTGTTTTTGTTGTTTTATTAACATTTTTTTAATTTATATATATGTGACATCAATTGTAATACCCATGTATTCCCCATCACCAAATCACCAGTGCACCATCACCTCAGCCCCATGTGTTCCTGTCTGCCCTTGTCTTTTCATTTTTGGTTTTTGTGTCTTTATTGTTATTATTATTATTGTTCTTATTCCTATCCTTGATCCTTATTTGGTTCCCTTATATTCCTCCTAGGGGAGGAACCATCTCATATTTATTTATTTGAAGTTTTAAGAATATCTTATAAACTTTATAGTACCTTCACAAAGGATGATTTTTAGCTCCCTTATTTATTACTAATGCACTGGGTATAAATGAATTAGATGGATGTGTTCATGGTTTTATTATATGGCCAAACATTGAATGAGGGATATTTTTTAATTGTTATTTTTTTATATGTTAAAATACTTCAGGTTAAAAATAAGTCTGAGTCATCTTCTATTATGGTATATTCAGCAGCTAAAAATCATAGTGCTTTTTAAACATTCTTCTGTGTCACTTTGACCAAGTCATTCATACATAGTTAAAAAGAAGTTGCTTTCTCTTTAGAGAAGTTTATATCATAACTGATAGTCATATGGTTTTGAAGTATTAAGACTCAGTGTAGAAGTAATCACTAAAATACATTTTACTAAAAAGTTACAAGATCCTTAAATATGTTTCTTCTGCTATCCAAAGAAGAGGTTTCCTGCGAAACCTTTCCTAATTTGTAATCATCTCATGAAAAAACAATCACCACTAATTTATGAGGAAAAAGGTTGTGTTCCCATATCCCATAAAACAACCTACCAGATCCTACTAACTCAATGTAAAGCCTAAAAGACCGTAACATACAGTGAAAGCAGGAATGATGTTAAAGACACAGTTTGTTTAGTTTCCAGAAGTCACAGGGGCTGCCCCCCTCACTGCCTGGGTGCTGCTCCTCTTTTAATGACTGCTGCAAAACAAATGCTGAGTGTTCTTTTTGTGTTTTCCCTTTGTGATGAAAGCAGAACTCATCTTTGAATCTCTCTTGGTTTTTGAAAACAGGTACTAATGTAGATCTTTTATATTTGCAAAGTGACAAAAGCTGAACTTTTGAAAAGCAGGAGATACCTGTATTTCTTCATGCCCAAGAAAATGGAAATGTGTTGGAAAAAGATATGAGCTCTGCATACTTTAAGAAAAATGATACTTACCACTGATCGACTGATGCCTCAGTGTTTTTCCCCAATCATTGTTTGCTTTTAGAAATATAAAGTTGTGCAAATTCATAAAATACAGAAAAAGAAAAAATACTATTTTTGTTTATTGATTTGTTGATATAAAAGATTTAAAACTCAAATATTTTCACTTTATGATGAACATTTATATGGTGAATATCAGCATAGAATGATAGATTAGACAGATATAAATGCTGAATTTATTTTTATGTAAACAATTATAAAGTTTTATAAACCTCAAAACTCACTAACTTAAGACACCAACATTTATTACTTTATAAAATCTGTGGGTAGGGATTTGGTGCAATTTAAATGTCCTCAGTTTTCCACAGGGTTGCAATCAAAGTATCAGCTTCTGTTGTCACAGCCACAAATGGCAGAGGAGAGACTTCTAAGTTTACATTCATGCTTTCATGAGCTCACAACTTCAGTTCCTGGCTGGTTGTTGACATGAGACATAAATTTCTTGCTACACGTATCCATGGGGATACTGGCAATGTGACAGCTTCCCCAGAGAGGATGGGGCTAGGGGGTAGAAGGAGAGGGGAGAAGGAGGAGGGAGGAAGGAAAGGAGGGAGGGAGGGAGGGAAGGAGGGAGAGAGGGAAGGAGGGAGGGAGGGAGGGAGGGAGGGAGGGAGGGAGGGAGGGAGGG
>JAGFMF010011752.1:15496842-15694648 GCA_019455555.1 Galemys pyrenaicus | reverse complement strand
GGGAGTTTTTTTGGAACAGTCTCAGAAAGGACATCCTGTTGTCGCTTCACCAAAGATCACCAAAGTCACACTCAGGGGAGCGGCTCACATAAGGTCATGAATTCCAAAATTTCTCATACTTGAAATTCTCTCCCTGGATGTTACTCCTAATCCCAAAGTCTCTCCTTTCCATGACTGATTAAAGTCTGCTTTCAGCTCTTACCTATCAATAAGTGCTGTTGAAGTAATCTTAAGTGCAAGACATTTGGCAAATGAAACAGGGACAATAAAAAAAAAATGAGTAACTTAATGTACTTCCCCCGAATCAATTTACATGGGAGGTCCTTAAGATCAGGTAGAATCTGTTGAAATGATTCACTTGCTGTTAGTGACTAATTCCAGTCATGAGTTATTTTTTGTGTCTTATATTTCGATGTCATAGAACAACACAATAAAAGAAAATGTTAAAAGTACAGGTTGCTAGGATCTGAAAGTGGATTCCTATCACAGAGGTCTTAAAAAGGCCTTGATTCCTCCTCGCTTTGCAACCATGCATACCGCTGTCTATTCCAAACATCCTTCTATCTGACTTTTGGGGATTTTTGAATCAGCATTTTTATTGAGCACCTTTAGAACATAGAAGTGTAGCTAAATATGTAATAAGGGAGTTAGAATTTATATAGAAGGAAGCACATAGAATGATAATATTAGGCAATATGTTTATAAAAATAAGTATAATGAAAATTCAGTGAATGGAGAGGTCACTCCTTGCTAGGCTGGTTGCAAAAGTGTTTGTTTTGAATGATGCATCCTTATAGTTTCTGTGATTCAAGCCAGGGCTACTCTGGTTTACATTTTAATTTCTCCCTGTGGTAGGATGAATATTGATCCCCAAATATGTTCATGAACTTGTGCACATGTTATCTTGCATAGTAAAAGTGACTTTGCAAATGTGTTGAAGGTTTGTGAGACAGGATTGTCTTGAATTACCTGGGTAGGTAGTCTGCAATTATAAGTGTCTTTAGAAGAGGGAGACAAGATATTTAGGGTCAGAAAAATATGTGAAGATGGAGCTAGAGATTGGAGTCATATTCTTTGAAGTTGGTGAATGGGAAGTAAGCAAAGAATTGAATGTCGCCTCTAGAAAATGGAAAATGTGAGGAAATGGATCTCTGAATTCTCCAGAAGGAACACAGTCCTGCCAATAGTTTGATTTTTAGATTTCTGACCTCCAATATTATAAAAGGATAAATTTGTGATGTTTTAAGACACAAAGTCATTTTATGGCAGTGATTTATTATAAAAGTTTAGCAACTTAACACACTCCATTGGTCATCTAGTCCTGCACCTACACACCTGGTCACTTAATCCTTCTAGGTGTTGCTCTTGGGGGAACTATTTTTCAAAATGCATTCTCTTCTCTGTAGCCCAAATCAGTTTCTGAAGAATGTGTGCGTTTGTGTGTGTGTGCGCGCGTGCATGCACAATGGAGTTAAGTGGTAAGAGGCAGGAACAGGCTTTGGTGCCCTTGTCTAAAGATACCAAACATGCAGAAAAGTGAGATGCTGTACTGTACACAAAAAACAACTAATGTTGGTGAGAATACGAAAAAATTAGAATTCATGCATTGTTGATGGTAATGTACAATAGTGCAGCAACAATAGAAAATAGTATGGAGGTTCCTCTAAATATAAAATAAAACTGCCATGTTATTGAGTAGTCCAACTTCCAGGAATTAATCCAAAATATGAAATCAGAATCTCAAGGGGACTCAGTGGTCCTTTGTTAATTACAACTTTACTCACAATTGCCAAAGTGTAAAACAAACCTTAAGTATACATTCATTGGTAGATTAATGGATAAATAGAAGGTGCTATATGTGTACACACACACACATACACAAACACACACACTGGGAATGTTATATAGTCTTAAAAAAAGACAGACCTCCTGCCGTATGTATATGAAAAAGCCCTAATGACATTATGCTAAGCAAAATAAACTAGTCTCAGAAAGATAAACTCTGAGGAATTCCATTTATATGAAACATCTAGAACTGCCAAAATCATAGAAGTAAAGAGTACAATTGTGACTCTTGGAGTTGTGGAGAGAGGGAAAAGGGAGTTAGGAACCAACAGGTATAGAGTTTCAGTTCTAGAAAATGGGTAAGTTCTAGAGATGTGCTGTATAGTATGTATAGTATATAGTACATACATATGTATATATGTATAGTATGGTGACTATAGTTAAAATAATACTGTTCTACACACTTAAAACTTTGCTGAGGTTAGATCCCATATTAAATGTTCTTATAAGATTCTTAAAAGGGGGAAAAAAGAATTTTCCTTCCCTTAATGGCCATTAAGAGAAGATACCAATTCTGGTAGAATATATATCTTTTTTGTACAGTATTTTAGCATGACCTGGTGGTAGATCTTTGCTTGATAATATGAGAATTCTTATCATGGTACCATTGTTTTTGATCTTTTAGCCAGGCTGAAATTGAGAAAGTGTGTAGTTTTAATATTGGGTTATATATACTTATGTATATGTTGAAGATTCACAACCCAGTATTGGGGATTCTGTAGGCAAATGACTAAAGATCCATGCACTCAACCAAAATTGACACATGTCTATATTTTACAAGTAACTGAATTATAATAGAACCATGCAAAGCCAGGACAGCATTCTTATAATCACTAGTTTTGGTTAACTGTGCAATGCATCTAGGATCTGCATTTTCTGTCTGGGTGGCTTTTCTTTACTACCACACTAAACTCAGTAGACTTAGCACCCTATGCACTTTGGAACTCTTACCTGACTGTGTGGCTCAGTTGAATGATTTTAGTTACATTTAGGAGGAATAGAAAAGAGAAAAATATGTTCCAGAAATAAGAAGAGAATATGAATACAAAGTACTCTAAATTAATCTCAATAAATGAAAGTGTATTGTAAACTTGGAAGCTTGCTTTGGGCTGGTATTTTCAGAACGTGATCAGATGAATAGAGGAAAACAAGACTGTGCTTAGGACATTCTGTCATTGACTCTGAAATTCCAGATTGAAAGACTTGCATTATGCATTAGTTTCAACTAGTTTAATACATAGCATCAGTGCATTTTATATGAAACTGATTCAGTCAGTTTCATTTCCATTTGTTTAATAGTAGTTTGAGAATATCACATTGATTTTGCAAACACTGATTCATATCAGAATCCTGGTGGTATCAATTAACATGGAGCTCCTAGAAGAAAGGCAGAGAAATCACGTGTCCTATGGCTATTTCTGGTTACTAGTATAATCATCATTCATTATTTCAAAAACAAAGAGGTAGGAAATGAATTTGAAGTTTACTTCTTATGATTTAGAATTCAATGAAATTTTTCCTTAAGAAAATAGCCATACATATTGCTTAAATTTAAATTATATTTTTTGGGGAGAAAAATCACCTATTTTATTTTAGACAGTGCAACCAATTGCTGTTTTATCAGTTTCTCATATTTCTCTCTCTTCTATCCAATCCTCACATGGCTATTATTTTATTTATTATAAAATATTTATGTTAATTGGCCTGATACATAAAAACTAATAAGAGAAATACAGTTAATTTTTTTTAGAAATACCTACTTACAGTACTATATATTTAATAAACAATGAACTCTGCTTTTCAGTTCACAGTTCTTCGTTGCATCTATTTATAATCAAAATTATAAATGGTTTTAAGGCAATGTAGTCAAAGGAATCGAAGAGAATGATGTTTGGAAATGACAGACATTATTCTTCTAAGAAAATGACCTCAGACAATAATATCGGGTTTTTTAATAGTGAGTAGTCTAGGCTGTTATTTACTGAGTTAAAAACAAAACCTGTTTTTTTTAAAGGTTAAGTATTGTATTTGTTCCTAGTTATTTACTTGTATTTTTGGGGACGATGAAGCACCATATAATTGAAGGTTTAATTGTAAATTAAGATCACAATAATTGAGCCTCTGACTGAACCAATAAAGGCAGATAGGTATATCTCCCATAAATTAATATGTAGCTAGCATTTAATTGATATATTTTCATTTTGGATCATCCTGAAATTGCGATAGCGCATTTCTAACAAACTTAAAGCTGACTTCAGTAGGATGTAAATATGTGATGTCAGGTAGCCCACACTGGAGGAGGGGTAAATTATATGTAAGTTCATGTTATGAATTTTATCTAACAAATCATTCTTAATCCATAACAAACAGATAGCTCCATTTTTCAAAGAAGAATAAAAATTAAAATGACATTGGTGAAAAATTTATAACAACTGAAGCTATAGAAAAGCTTGAAAAGTATAGGGCTAATTGAGAAGGTAAAATTTGAAATGTAAGATTACTTGCCTTTTAGGGGATTAGACATCCTGGAAATCTAGTGGAGATTTATTATAAAAATTAATCTACCTCTGGGTTTTATGAACAAATATTTTAAAGCATCTGTTTCAACATGTTATTGTGTAATCTGTGTCTATAGCTCCTTTTTATTTTGCACATATATAAATTAATCTGTGCATATGCATTACACCATATGTGTTAATAACTAGTATTAATTGATTCTTTCATGTTATGAATAAAAACTTTGCACAAGCCATCATAATTAATGTTATGAAATCCTGTAAAAATTGATATTTAGACATTTATTTTCTTAATTTTACATGAAGAACACAAAGCAGTTTGCCCATTATCACAGTTATTAAGTGATGAAGGCTGACTTGACTTGGTCACTAAGATATTCCTTCTTGCAGATGTGCTGCCTTTTACTGACTTGAGGAAAAATTGAAGGGCTGCTGGCAGCCCCTCTGACAGTACCTCTGTTGTCTTAACAAAAACATCTTATCATTGACCTTGCCATCCCAAGTTTAATTTCTGTAGTAAGCACAAAGATAATCAGTTTCCCAATGACTGACTATAATAACCAAACCAATATATAATCAGAATGTAAATCTACTAATAGAGGATAATACACACTTCAAAGTGGTTCCTAGAGCTAATATCAACCAGTTGGCTCATCTTTTCCTTGTAGGAGGATTCTGTGTGAATCTAAATTCAAAATTAATTTGTCAAGTTCTTTTACATTTATTGGTTGTATTTTGTGATAATTTGTGAGGCTATAGAGGAAGTATAGTACTTAGCTGAATTAGCCCTCAATGAATGGTAAAGACAGATGAGTAAAATGACAGTTATGCAATGGGATAGTGAGGTTACGATAGAGTTAAGTGCAAGACACCGTGGAAGTAAAAGCAGAACCATTACCTTACCTGAGGGACCCAGGAATGTCTCCTGAGAGGAGATTCTGTTGAGTCTCAAAAGGTGAGTAAGATTTATCCAGACAAAAGGGGTGGCTTTCTAGGCAGATGGATCTGTGGCACAGAGTTCAATGGAAAAAAATCACTTTCCATAGCCAGAGAGAGAGAGAGAGAGAGAAAGATATTTGAGACTAAATGAAGGAAGTGGGCCTAGTGGAATATGGTGGAGACTTTTTGGTGCCTTGCTTGTGGGTGTGGTACAGTGACATATATCTGAAGAGATGTAAACCTATATCTCTGAATTATGCTCAATGTTGTCAAACATTGTTAGCTCAATAAAAATAATTAAAAAATTGCAAAAAGGAAATGCAGGGTTCATTATGAGAGAGTGAGAAACTCCTTTTGAGGAAGTAGTAAGAGGTGACATGAGAAAAATAGTCTAAAACTATATCATTAAAGGCTGTATGCATAAAGATGCATAATGTTTTTTCTTCCTAAGAATTGCAGATTTTATTCAAAATTTGGTTCCAGTCATCTGTATATGTTGACATTTGAGATGCATCAATCTGGAGCAGTAGTTTCTCATCTCTAGGATCAGAATCACTAAAAGGACTGGTTAAATGTGCAGTTTATGATTCAACAGGATGGGGTATGGCCCAAGAAAATGCAATTCTAATATGTTCCCATGTGATTCTAATGCTGCTGAGCCGCAGGTCAGACTTTGAGAACCACTTCTCTGAAGAAGTGTCATGTAAGGGTGAGAAAAAGGAACTCAAAAAAGACACTGCTATAGAGAAAGACAGGGTTGGGAGAAAATGAAATGAGGCTTGAAAGAAAGTAGTTAATGTAGTAATTGAAAGAAGGGATAGATTGAGCAGAGCAGACATTTAGAAGGAAAAAATTGACCAGTTTGATATATGGGTACAGAGTGAAGGAAACCTCTATTGAGTTCCAAAAATATAAATTAGGTGACTGACTATGGAGGAAGAAATTGGATGGGAGGCATTTGGCTGTAATAATGGCAGAGGAGGAGAGAGATGATGTCTGATTTTTAACAAAGTGAGTTTGAGATAACAAGGATGCATCAGTGTGTAAAAGTTGGCAGAGAGAAGCTAAGTGAGACTGAGTCAGGATTTAGCAAAAGGTTCCCTTTATCAACTCAACCATATGGATGGGAATAGACAGGAAAAAAAGCAGCATAAAATATTCATAAAGTTAGTGTTCTTAGATTGATTCAAAGAGGGTTTTCCCTGGAAAGACAGAACTTGTAATGTCTTGGCACGTCCATACCCTGTTCTATGCAACAACTGATTCTACTGTGGTTTTGATACATATCTCATTTTCTGGCTAGGTTTGAATTTGAGAAATATATTTTCATATTAGTAATATATAACAAAATTTCTTGGAATTTTACTTTTTTCCCTAAATCCAATGGCAATAACTCTCTCATCTGTGGTCAGTTAAAGATGTCCTTTTTACTAGCAGAGAATATTAGGCTCACCTTAAAATAATTCTGCTTGTAATTTCATTTAATCCTTCCACAAATATTGAACAAGTATGCTTTGTACCTAGTCTATGTAGCATGCCAAGGAGTCTTCCCCATTTTTTTTATACCTCCACATGTTCAAGAAAGCATTACTGTTAAAAATTGTCACATCTGGAGTCAGTCTCTCTAGGCACATTTGAAACCTTAATAGTTGTGTGACCTTTGTCAAATCATTTAAATTATTGAGCTTCCATTTCATCATATTAAAAATGATATCAATAACACCTAGAAGAGCTAGGATGCTGTTCAATGAGGCAGTAGTACTCTTAGCATGTGGTCTGGTACAATAAGTGATCAATGATTATTAATTATTACGTCACCCAATTAAGTTCTAGAGTTACCCAGAATACATTCAATAACCAAAAAACCCACTCTGGGTTGCATGAAACACATTTTTATGTAACAAAATTTACCCCAACAACGCCTATCTATTTTTAACAGCTCATTTCTCAGATTTCTCTTTCATATTGTTCTGAAGATTAACATATTCTTAGATGGAAAGAGCCTTGAAGTCAGAAAGCCTGTAAGATACTCTGGATTCCACACCCACACTTGGTGTGGTACCTTGCATCTATTATGTGTAAAATATGTTTTTTAACTGAATCATCTTTGTCATTCTGACTCTTTACTATACTCTGATCCCATCTGAAAGCTGTGACCTTGACTTATTCATCACAGTGCTTTCTGTGCTTTCAGCCCAAGGCCTTAGTTACAACAGATGCTCCATCATTCTTTTTTGAAAGATTAATTGTATGACTCAAGAAAAATTCAGATTTGGTTTGGAATATACTCAAAGTAAATGTGTAGATATTTTGCTTTTTTTTTAACTTTAAAGAAATACTAAAAGGGCTTCTTCTTCTGGCTTCCATAAAAGAACATTTATAAAATTCGTTGTGTCTATTTCCTGCCTCTACTGTGCCTCCCAGGAAATTTACCCTGTAAAGTTGCCAAGGAAACACTAACAGCTTAAGTCTGGTAGAGGAGGAAGATGCCTCATTAACAAACTCAGCTTTATTATTTGGATGCTTGCCTCAAGGAGTTCTGTGGTGAAATATTTTTTTTTTCCATTAAGCCTTATGTAAAAAACTGAATGATTTCTAAGGGAAATTTTGTTGTCTGTTACTCATTTCAAGTGTTGTGAACCTACACAATAGTGGATGCTACATAAAGACAGATATTATTGATTTTTAGTTTACTTAAACAATTTACTGATGCTAAGCACATATGTTAGATAATTCTTCAAACACTGAGTTATTCATTGTATAATGACTTAGGTATCAGGTCTTTAATTTGAAGTAATGGCAGTATTTTACTAAAAGATCAATTTAAAGTAATGTTGTTTTCTAGTAAATCATTTGTACATTTTCCTTTTTATGAACTAAAAACCCTTAGACAAATCGAAATTTACTGCCTCGAGAATACAGAGTCAAATGCATTTTCGTTTAGAAGGATCTCTTATTAATGATATATAATGGAATAGAAAGGACACGGGCTTGAAGGTATAACTGCTGAGATTTTGAAGCTTTCTAGCATTTTCCAGCTGTGTGATCCTGGACAAGTCATTTATTAGTTTGTCCACTTAAGCATTCTATAAAGAGTTGTTGTACATACACTCTCTCCTTGAGTCATGCTTTTAAAACCTCAGCTTCTTAATCTGTAAAAACGGTATTAGATGCTTTATCAGTCATTTGTTCACTCATCCAAAAGTATTTATTGAGCTCCCACTATGTGGCAAGATATTTTAGAGACTGATAGTTGCATTCATCTCTTTCTGGACTCCTGATAACATTGTTATTTTACATTAGTTCTTTAGGCTTGATGTGCTTATTACTTCGAGCTGTTGCAAGTCACAATTTTTCTAGACTCATTAAACCATCTATATCTTACAAAGTCCCTTTTAAAAGTACTCTTCTGTGTTTGTTTGTTTGTTTTTTTTTTAATTTATCATTTGTCCCAGGTAGAATCTTCACTGACTTGTACAGTTAGGGAAGGTTTATCTGAAATGTTGATAAAATATCAGTTTCATGCATATTTATGGGAACAAAATGATTATATTAACTAGGAGCATATCTAGGCAGTAAACATTAAGCAGCAGGATAAGCATGTGCAAACACCCTGACACAGGAGCTGTCTGTCGACTGCTTTTAGGAAAACCATGGGACCAATGTGACTGGGGTGGTATGAGAAAGATCAATGGCAAATGACTGAGTCAAAGAGATGGCCAAAGTCAGATCACAAAAAGCATTTCAGGACATGGTGATTTTTTTTTAATCCTAAGATTTATGGGAAAACATCAGTTTGGATCAGGGGAGTGGTAAGCTCTAATTTGTAGTTTGAATGGACAGTTCTGACTCTTGTAAAGAATATATGGAGAGAAGGGAGACAAAGAAAGTTGCAGAGGCAACAGATAGGAAGCTACTTATTTATTTTAAAGGAAAAAGATTATTGATGTAATGGATTAGGATGAAAGATGTGTAGATGGTAAATAATAGTCAAATTCTAGCCATATTTGGAGAGAGAATTGACAGGATTTGCTGATGAGTTTTGACATTGGAAGCAGTGTGAACAGTGATATCAAAAAAGAGATGATAGTATAGGAACCTGAATTATGGGAGGAATTGTATAGGAAATCAAGTTTGAGTTTACATTTTTAAAGTTCTAGATAGCTATAATAATCAAGTTAAGAGTAATCCAAGTATACAGTGTGATCTCAGAGGGTAAGTTGAAACGGGAAGTTTCAGAGCTCATCATCATACATAAAGTCATGGTACTAAATAAAATCAGAGTGTTAAACTAAACAGAAACTATTAGGAAAAAATGCATTTCAAGGAGGATGGAGTAGTTTATTTGCTAAATAAGATTTCATCATTTCTCCCAAATGATGATGAAATATTTGACAGTTAGATTTGGTGAACTGGATAGCATTCACAATCTGGATAAGAGGAGCTGCAGTGATGGAATAGGAACAAAATTCTGCATCAAGAAATAATGGATGATAAAAATAAAATCTTTTAAAAAAGAAAAATAGTGGAAATTAGAGAGGTTTTAAGAAATTTTTCTATAATAATAGAGAAATGCTTGATGTTAATATTTTGAAAATCTTTTGTGTATAGATTGAAGATATGTTGTACAAACACTATTGCATTGAGTTATGTGAACTTTTCAACAAATATAAAATATCTCACCAAATGTTTCTGAAGACCTTGAAACAAGATTTAAATAGAATAGTTCAATAAAAATGATTGATATTTTTTACTATTTAATATTTATTTCATTGTACTGATACATTCTTTTCATTGAATATTTACTGTGCTACAAAGTATTCTCCACTAAAATATAATTTTGTCCCAAAGAGTTTCTAAAATTGTTCTAATTTATAAATATACACACAACTGAAATTAATTTTAAAATACTCATAGCTGTTGATAAAGCATATTGTCACATTTGAAGTAATTTTATATTACATAAAGTGACATTTTAGAAAAGTAAACCTGAAATTAATGCTAATGTTCTGGATTTTATGGCATATGTACCATTAGATTCAGTAGACTTGAATTTTATTTTTTTCATTTTTAGTGTATTTGATAACCCAACTATTTTAATATCTTTTCCTTGGCAATAGCTGGTTGATTTTATTCTTCAGTGATAAAAAATAAGTATGCAAAAATAACCCTGAGGGAGACCTCAAACCCAATGTCATCCTTTTTCTATCTTCACTTAGAGGAAGCAAGACTTACAACATCTGACTGAGTGACTTGGATTGAAAACCACAAGGCAATCCAGATAGTTTCATCATTCAAAATGTCTGTCACAAGAAAAATATGTCAACTGTTGGAGCAGAAACCATGAGGAGGGGTTGAACTGGGCAGTCAATAACATTAATGCTGTACAAATAAGGAACTTATTTTGAGCCTGTGCTAATATTAAACTCATTTTCTAGGCTGCTCTGAAATCTAACTGTGTAGAGCTCTGAGACTGACTGCCTCACTCCTTCTCAAACCTTAAGACTTCTGATTCATGGGCCAGTCTTGAGTGACTATACAGCTTGTGTCAAGGACAGGATCATAAACACACTTAGTTATTTAACACCTTGGAGAGGGAAATTAAAACTTTAATTTCCTAGATAATATATTTAAGAGATAAATTCAGTATCTAATACATCCTAGTTTGTTTTGTCTTTGTAGATGATCACAACCCATATAATGGAAGTTACGTAATACTGTATTAGTACTGTGTTTAATACAAGTATTGAACAAGGAATCTGTGAGCAGCAGCCTGTGGGCCAATGCCAAGTTGCTTAGCCACATTTCTGTGGATTACTCTGGAAAGGAGACAATGATTCCAAATGCATTTAAAGAGTTTATTACATACACAGCATAAAGGTCACCGTGGCATTTGCTCTTCATGTTCCTAGAAGTACCAGGACTAGGGTGAGACAAGTAAGATGCCTACAGCACAGTGTGAGTCACTTACTCTCAGCATTGTACAGCTGTGAACCCTTCTCTTACAGAAATCAAAGGGCACAGAATTTAAGAAGGTACTCACTCTGAGCATCATGTTAAGAGTAGGTTAGCATTTATATGGCACCCAGAATGAGTGCCTCCTTAAATTTTTCATATGCTTCACTATAGTTCTGGCTCTGGTCCCTACTCCCATAGGACAGCAATGAACTGGGTGAACCAGATGACAAACAAGAGTGACAGGCTGTTCTCTTGGGGAGCAGCCAATTCCATATAATACATAAACAGTTTTAAAGTCTAACGATGGATCTGAGGTAGGAAGAAGTAATATGGAAAACCCATGCCTCATTGACATCAAGGGGAGAATGAGAAGCAGTCATGTGGAAACTCTTCATAAGACAGCATACCTTGTTGAATTCCTGGGAGATTCAGAGGCCATACCACCAAGACACAGGATAACCTATAGGTTATTCCTGCCTACATGACATGTGTGGATAGATACAAGGTTATGAGAATACCAGGGTGAGGCTATTCCCTTACAATTGATATTTAAAAATACAGGTTTAGGGGCCTCCCCTGGTGGCGCAGTGGGTTAAGCAACGCACTGCGAAGCAGATCGCAGCCACTGCAGCACGAGCACGAGTTCGATCCCTGCTGCCGGCCAGGGGGGAGACCCACATGGTGCGGCAGACCTCTCCTGCTGTGCCCGCTGCTCCCCTCAGCAGTGTACTTCTGTTGATCTGCCTGTTCTGCTCCCCACTCTCTGTGGTGAATCCTCTCACCCCCCCACACCTCTGGCCTGTGCCTCAGTGCTTGTATGCATAAATAAATAAATCTTAAAAAAATAAAAATAAAAAAAAATAAAAATACAGGTTTAGAATCCTACAAATATGTTTTTGTAAACCTAGTTCTTAATAACTGTATGTGTATGGGTAGATTTGACCTCTTAGGTAAGAAAATAAATAACTTATAGGAGTGTTGGAAAATTAAAATATTTAAAGCATCTAAAGAGTTCCTGGCATATAGTAAGTGTTTAGTAAGTGGTTACTATTAGCTGTAAGAGATAACTGAATTTTCTATATAATGTAACTAATATATTTTACAATCTATTAAAAAATTAAGGTGTTTTGAATGTTTTAATAAAGCCAATAAAATAATTGCAATAATAATCTAAACTTTCTTTAAAATCAGTGATTTTACTTTTTGATGTTCCTTTTTGTTGTTATCTATACAAAAAGACATTTGTCAGGGGCTTCAGCTTCATTTTGTAAAAGGTAAAATATCCAACAACCATCAGTATGATTGAGTCACTTTTCATTATATTTGAGTTCCTCAAAGGACTTTTCTATTTCATCTGTTAGTCTTACAGTATAAATGCTTTCATGCACATTTATGCTCATTACAGTATAAATGCTTTCATGCACATTTATGCTCATTATTTACACCTGAAAATTTTCTTTCTGCATCAGTAATCGCTATGTCATGTTAACTTGGACATCTGTCCAAGTAGGATATTCTTTTCCAACTTGTACTCAAAATAGAATATAAGCTCAACAATTGTTTTTAAGTTAAATGAATTAGTGGAATATGATTGTACATCTGTCTTATTTAGAACCTTGCTTTAATGCAACATGTTAAAACTATAGACAACAATTTTTTCCATTCATCTTTTCAGTTCTTTTTTGCTGTATTTTTCTCAAGACCATCACTATCATGAAATGCTTAAAATGTTAGAAATCTGAGAATTTAGTCCCAACTTATGACAGTAGAAATTTTTCACATTAGAGCCTTTAAAAATGTGACAAAATGTGTTTGCTAACTTACTAAAACGTTTTTTTCTGAATCAATTTCTCCATTGTCTCTCATAATACATCCAAAATTTTATTAATATAATTTAACATACCTATATATTGTTAATACAGTTTATATAACCACATAACTATACGTTTAACTAAAAATGTATTTGCCATCACTTTCTTTCATTTTAAATGTACTTGGAAATTACCTTTCATATGAATAGAACTTTGTTTTTTGTCATGGCTATAACATCATATATCAAACAACACAATGGACTGTGCATTTTATTTCTTTTAACAAGGAATTATTTCCTTCTTGTTCCCTAATGTTTTCAGCTTGTTTCAAAAAATTCTAATATATTTTTTAAGATTATATTTTATCTTTGGATTGTAAAGGAATGTTAATTTTATTTATACAAATAGCTTATGCTTTGCTTTTATTATATAAACATAATAAGTATATTGTATAAGTATATAATACAATATACTTAGATGTCTTCATTGTAATGTTAAAGAACATGGGATTAAATGATTTAGGTGACTTGATGGTTTTGGTTGTGCTTAGTGTTGGAATAATGAATTTCAGTAGGTTGTACTAGGAGGGTATTTTAAATACTTAATGACAACATATTAAGCTAGATCTTTTAATTTTTGAGAGCTGAAAACTTACTAAAAGTTGCAGACAAATAGAACATCTAGTTTAAACATTGTTTAAATGACAGCATTTCATATTCTGACCATATATCTACTAGAATCTATGTAGCCTTAATTCTCTGGTAGGCTCCTTCCAGAGTTGAAGGAATTTTTATAGCTTTGTAGCTAAAATGGAGAAGTAGTTCCTCAAAGGGATGCTGGGTAGGAAAAAACTAATTCATACAATGAATCCATTACAAGGAAGACAGTAATTTTCCTGGCAAGTACTTCTTGTGGTTGCCTTATCATTTATGGTCCTTAATAAAATATGCATGTAGAAATTCATTACCCATTGAGTTCCTGTTCAAAGTCAACATCTTCCAATGAAAACTTTCATCCTATCATCCCTTCTTCCTCCCCTGCACTGTCTTTACTGTTTCCTTCCAAATCTCATTTAAGTGTCATGATTATTGTTAGAATTCTCCATTTTTAAGATGCCAGGGAAATAATGATGTGATTAAGTCCCAAAAGAATTTGTAACATTTGTCCTGTTAATAATACCAAAATGCCTACTGTTTCTTTAATGATAGGTATTTATATTATCCCCCTTCAGTATTAACTCAGTTTATCTCTCATCCTTACTTTCTTATTGAAACTGAATTCCCCACATTACTCATCCCTAGCCTTTCAACTAGACGCAAATACATGAGAAGTGTCCAACATCACAAGAAAATCTTCAGCAAAAACTGTTACTCTTCATTGTAGCTCTCAACTCCTACCTAATGTCTTTTGAATACAGTTTTTGAGTTTTTTATTATATACAGGAGTGATTTAAATTTTTAATCGGTTGAAAACCTTTAAAACTTAGGCTATTTTATTTAAAAATCTATAATTTTGCCTTTGAAAAAGTCATGCTTAGCAACCTTAGAAGAAAGTCCTAGAGCTGATGAGGCCAAGTTGTCATTGACCCTACATCCAGGGCTCATGTTCTCATTTGTCAATGTTACCAACTTCTCTTTTTATGATAATGGACATTCTGATATGATCTGTCATTGCTACCTCAAGATAGAAATTGATTTTTTATAAATTAAGACTATCTAATTCATCCTTATCACATTATATGCTCATCTCCCTTATATAGTAATAGAGAAGACCATATATAATCAAATAGTTTGCAGGTTAAACATTTTCCATGGGATTAATATTATTGTAACTATTAAATTGCCATTTCATTAAATTTTCCTTTTTTGTTGATCTCTCCTCACTGGAGAACAAAATATCTACTCTCATTTTCTTTACACAGAGTTGGAGGAAATCTAGATTTCTAGATAAAAGCTATTTGTATAGCAAAGTGACAGTGTACAAGATCATCCCTTCTCCCAAAATATATCTAGAATGACCTTATTTGTAGCTAAAGAAAATATTACACTGTGGGACTGGGGATTGCTCCATGCTGTTGAGTAGCATTTTACAACAAAACCCTCTCCCCTTTTCAGGATATCGAATCCCTAGGAGGACTGACTGGTTCTAAGGGGGCTGATCCACCGGTAAGTTGGATTTTTCATTAAATTTAACTGTTGACTAGTAGAATTATGTGCATAAAAGATTATTAGAATTTTAATTTATCACATTATTTTTTAAATTTATAGTTTATGTAGTAACTAGTAGGAAAGTATGAACTTGCTTTGAAGCGTTATGTGGTGCTTTGAAATATTTTAATACTCATGAAATTAATTGCCATATATTAACACTAAAAATATAAATAAAATCTTCATTAGAATATATAAAACTTTATGTCTTAATTATGGAGTACACAAAAATTATAAAATTTGTAATCTGAGACTACTATTATGTATGAATGTATGATTTGAGACTATATTCTGCACATATGAGACTATATTCTATATAAATGTGTGATTTAAGTTAGGCTACAGTATATTTTATACTTCCTGAAAAAGATTATTTTATTAGCCCATTTTATCAACAGTATTGCTTCTTGATATTGTTTCTTTTCTATATTAATCAGGAATCTTCTAGAAAATTAGAGAAAATGTTTTAAAGTTTTAAATGATTATCATTTTAAATGCAAAAAAGGAAAAGGGAGATGTATAGTCTAGTATTAGAACATCTTAATCCTTTCTGTGATGTCTAATTTCAGAAAACACTAACATTCTGTGATTTCACGCTTGAGGTACAAAGACAAGTCCATGCTGTATATCTAAAACAAAAAGACTTAATTTATTTCAACAGCTAATCAATGCATAAGTGTTTATCCCTGTCTGCTTTTCACTTATCACTATGAGATTTAATATGAAACTCTCAGAACCCAGTGTTATCAATTTTTAGCTACACTTTATCTAGACATCTAGGTGAAATACATAGTTAAATTAAAACACCGCTTTCAATTAAAATCTCCATCTCCTGTCTCACGGTCATGGAGTTTATGATATTGCCTAACCGTCATTAAATTGTACCTAAAGTAGGCTAAACTGTATATTGTAGCTCATCCTTTTATGTTCACTCTCTGAATTTATGTGGGAAAATTTATTTTTGTCTTTAGCTGCTTATATTTATACCCTGAACCTATTACATTGCAGCATAAGGCCAGCAAGTATACGGTGACAGGATTTATGCCCACTTCCATCTGTAGGTGACAGCTTCTGTGATATACTTTCACCCAGTTGCCTTACATGTTTTTTTTCATATTAACATTCACCTATTTTTTTAGAAATATGAATCTGTTTCCTTCCAAATGTTTCCCTCACCTCTTCACTGATTACTAAAAGAGTTCTCCAATAGGAGATTTTTAATTTTAAAAGGATTTTATCTTTTATTTTAAATAAACCTTTATACCTCTCTTCTGCAAGTGGTAATAAATCCTTACCCATTGTTTACTGGTTAAAATAAATTTATCATTTCATTTTAAGAAAGCATGTTTCTAAACATGGTAGACTGAGAGAGCATTAAACCTGGTTGTTGAAAGAAGGAAAAGCTCACAGAAAGGAAACATGGTATCCTAAAAGCAAACTTTGTCAACTTCATTTCCAGTTGCTAAATGTAGTGTGTATGTGGTGGGGGGGGGGTGTGGGAAAGGGAGATAATTTATGATACTGTAAAGATAGATGTTCTTTCTTCATCATTCCTTACCATGATAATGGCTATTTTATATTGCTTCTTATATTTTCTGAAATTCATAATGGGAAATATGTGATTTTAAGTATTCATAAGAGTTTAGGAAATCTGGGGGTTTGCCAGTATGCATAAATGTAGTGTCTCCCTTTTTTTGCAAAGCTATCTGGAGCATATTACCAGGAGCTGTGGAGTAAAATCATTTTTAGTCCTCTATAAAACTTATATAAAGTAGTCTAAGTATGAAAGTGAAATGTAATAGTACCTGGGGTTAATTCAGCCATTTTAAAATAAGACTTTGAATGAAGCTATTTTTTTTTTTTTTGGTCCAAAGTTAGAAAACCAAATCTCAGATTAAATTATGCATAAACTAAATCTATTTGAAAGTTTTATATTTTTCTTTCTTTAAAAAAGTCCTTGTATTAGATCACCTAAATACTTTTTGTCCAAGTTATGACTTTCATGTAATGTTTAAACTGATTACTAAACCCATTCTATCATGAAATTTTCATTGGTCAGAAATTTAAGGTTCTATAATTTTTCACTCATTAAACAGAAAATGTATAAAATGCTAAGGAGCAGTCACTCATAAGGATGCTTAACTGTGAAGTATCTTCTTTACCAGTATAATGGAACTCTCAGATATATCTTTCAATTTAAATGGTATTTTTTAAAATTACATTGTTTTCTGTGAGTGACATAAATTAATATATATGTTATATATATGTTACACACATATATAATTTTGTGTTTATTATTACAAAAGGGTTAGAAGAAAAAGAAGTCTGTTATTTCAAATAGAAAGCATATATTAAATGTTTGGCTCAAATTTGCAAATGCTATTATAAATATATTTGCATATCTGGTAAGAATATTTGAGGACTACAGGAAAAGTTTGCATTAATATCATTAACAACAAATGTTAAGTAGGCTTTATGAACATTCAAGTATTCTCTCTCAGTGCTAATAGTGAAATAGAGACTTCCTCCTCATCAATGACTTTCAGGGGTAATTCAAGAAGTTTTATAATGGCTTTCTCTGAAAAGTATTTCAAGCGTCATATTTTTTAATTCAGAAGCTTAAAATTAATTGCTGCAGCAAATAGAACTGCAGATTTTTCTAATTATATAGTTATCTTAGAAAATAAACTCTCTTATCATTGAGAAAAATATTTATTAACTTAAAACTTTCTTTGAATCTGAGGTCTGCTATGTTGGGCATATAGTTTATATAACGAAATTAGAGCACAGATTAATCTCCATTCTAAAAATATAAATAGTATGTTTTTACAAATGAAATGTGGAAAGAAAATAATTAGATGCTTAAGGATAAAATATTATTACTATGTTAAATAGTGCTTTTTAATAAACCATTTTGCCTTAGTGTTTAAAATTTTAGATATTAGCACTGTTAAATAACATTGTTAAAACATTGTAATTGTGAAATATAAGGTGTCAGGTTATGCTGCAGGTAATCAGATAGACAAACTTTAGGAAGGTCAGGTCAAGGTCTAAGCATCTTAGCTTCAGTCACAAGCTTTTTTGGTACTGAGGAACTGAGGTACAAATCATGGCTGCTATACCTGCTGTAACTGGTACTGGAGAACTGTGGTGACTCAGGTCCATGTGGAACCATCTTGAATCCATGAACGAGTGACATGTAAATGTTGTCCTGGAGCCAGGTTTTGTCTGAGACGGCAGATGAGGTGTAAATTCACAGGTGGGGTTTACTTGCTCACCTTAGTCACAGTAGTTACTAACTAAAAGTTTGCACTTCTGTTCTTTAGTGATACAGATTCAAGCAAATGACCATACACAGTGAGAGGGGAGTTCTCTCTGTAATTTGGTTTAAGAAAATTTCTGATTATTAGGTCGACATTACTTTTGTTATTTCTGATTCCTTTTACGTGTCAAATGGACAATATCTAAACAGTTGTGGGCCAAACCCTACAGTGTGTGAGACACATTCCTGAACATATAGAACTCTAACATCCACTGGTCTCCTGTGTAAATATGGCAATATTTAGAGTCAATTAAGAACATACAGTGAAAATGCTGCTGGGGCTATTCTGTACCTTCTTTGCTTTTCTTCATATTTGCAACCTTGAGGAATACATTTGCTTCACAATCGACTTAATGCTTTTAATTGCTTTAAGTTTCCTTTATCCAAATGCTAATTTTTTTTAATTTCTAGAGTGCAGTGAATAAGAGGATACCTATCTAATTCATATTTTTAGGTTTCATATGTGTACTGTCCTGAACATTCTCCAGTTCTGTTAATTTTTTTTCCCCAATGATAAATCAGAATTGTACAATTCACATTTTTGTACTTTCTGTTCCCATTTAATGGTTTCTCTGATGGTTTTAGCAATTTGGGTAAACATTCCACAGAATTCAAAACAGATTCAATGTCCTGAGGGTGCTGTTTAGACCAGGTTATATATTTTTCAAATTGTAAATGCTCTTAAACTTTAAAAGTCCCCAAAACATATTTCTATTTTTATTATCCAAAAATGTCACTCAATTGCTTTGAAAGATAAGAATAACAAAATGTGAATCAAAATTATAAATTAATTTAATTTTTTTCAACCTGAATCTTATATTGCTATATTACTTACTTTGAACCTCCTACTTATTTGTTCAAATTCAGTCTCTATGTTAGAGTATGCACTATGTGCTAGGCATTTGGTTAGATTTTGGAGATGCAGTGTAAACAATACACAGTTTCTCATTTCAGAATCTTACAATATAGTTGAGTAGACAGGTTAGGAAAAAAAAAACATTTGTGATATAAGTATAGGATGAAATGAAAGTAAGAAGACCACATAATCCATTTAGCAGAGATAAAGGAACTAAAGAGACAAAGAAGGCAATTAGCATAATATCTAACTTCATAAACAGGAAGAGTTGAAGTTTGCCAAGAGAGGAAGGTGAGGTGTGGTAGTTTAAGTGGAGGAAGTAGTATCTGTATAGCCTAGTTAGTAAGAAAATAATGTAGTGTGGCTAGTGGATGAAATGAGTGGGTGGATGGGAGTTTAGTAGTGGGACAGAGTGGACATTTAGTGATGAACTGAATGTAGCATATATATAGGTTGATTTCCAGTGATAACACATCTGAAACTCATATAATTTTTAGTAAGATTGAGAATAAAATAATTGCTAGTATTACTTCATATGAAATGGTTTGTGTAACTGCTCATAGGACACCAATTAATGCATATTTTGAGTTTGAATGCGATTTAACGTCAATTAAAATAAGAAGGCCAGAAATTTAAGTGAGGGCAAAATATGACAAATTTCATGGAAGGAATTTACGCTCTATGCTAAATACCATAAAGAATGATTAAAGTCTTTAGACGGGAGAGTCACCTGATAAGACTTCTTCTTGAGAAGAAGAACCATTTTTTTTACTCTAGTTCAAGAGTGATGTAGAGAAAAGACTAATGCAAGAAAAAGGGTCTTGTAGTCATCTAAAGAGAGATGATAACAATTATAATGGTAACTTCCTTTCATTGTGTTTTCCTTAATTTGTTATAAATCCAAATGAGGATACTATCTCAGGAGAAAGTCAACAAGCACTACACAATTAAATGTACAGAATGAGAATGAAATTGGAGAGGAATGGCCTGATTGATGAGAAATAAGAGACATGGTGAATATATAAAAATAGATACTTGTTTGAAAGAAAGAGAATGAGACTAAAAAGTCAAGGCTGAATTTGAACTTTCTGGTTTTGCAATTGAATGAATGAAAGCACCTTACCTAGGAACCAGAAGCCTACAAGGTAGAACATTTTTAAGGAGGTCTGATGAGTTTGGTTTTCAACAAACTAAATTGAGCTGAGTTGGGAATACACAAATGATCTCCTAATTTAAAGATCTTAATTATAGCCATTGATTTTGACATGTAGAATAATTAATAGGCATTACAAGAGTGGATGAGCAATGTATTCTAAGGAAAAAAAAAAAAGGGTTCAGAAGGATAGTCCTGAGGAAGAAAACCATTTAAGTAAAGCAAAGAGGAAAAGGAGAATAACTAGAGCAAGAGTTTGCTTCATAAAAAATTAAGATAGAGATGAGTACAATGAAGTAATATAAAAAGTACAGGGAATAATAAATATCAAGACTAAGAGAGGGTGGAGAAAACAGTTATTAGTAGTTTCATGATGTTGAGAATTCAAGAACAGAGTGCTCATTTTATTTAGAAACAGGAAGATCAAGCAGATAATATTATCTATGGAAGCATAATCTTAGTGGAATAATTTGCATAGAATCACATTTCATAGCCTAAAAATTAAATAGAAATATGAATTATGCTCAATAGCTATATAAAATAATTTCAAAGAGTTTTATTATGAGGAAAATGGGAGGGATAATTGTGTAAAAAAAAATTTTATTTTTTACACAAATATTCTCAAGGAAGTTGTCTTATTCCTCATTGTGATCAGTAATTCTCTTTAACCTTTTGAGTTTCCCTTTAGAAAAATATTTTTTTCTGAAAGATAGATATCAGAGTTTTGAACAATCTACTTCCCTCATTTCTGCATCACTATTACTTATACCTCCTTTGACCCTTTTTTCCACTCTCCTTTTGCTTAACCTCAGAAACCTGACATCATTTAATAATGGAGACACATTTATTTTAGGGAAAGAAAATCTGAGTCTGCTGAAACATATGGAGAACATGTAGAGATTTGTTAATTGACTGAACACTAGATGAACAGACAAGAATAGACTCCAGGGCCTGTTGTAGTGAGAAAGCAGTGTCTCCTCAAATGTGAAATGAAGGTAAAAATAGCAGATAGATGCTGAGGCAAACCTATCTGTAGTTGGAGAGGTCTTGTGAATTTGAGTTTCCATTGAATGACTTCTAATTTTCCTACAATGTAAAATGAGCTAATTAGCAAAAAAAAAAAAGGCAAGAGAGAAAATTGCATAAGGTATTTCAGAAATACAGAGCAGGTTTATTTAGCCATTATGGATTGTAAGAGACTATGTAAACCAAAGATGGATAAGTAGAGAAGGTGTTAGATTCTACTTTCTGTAGGCATTGAATTTGTGCTGGCTATAATGATTCAAAAGTGTGGCTTCTTTTTATTCTAAGAGTGCTTTGTAGTTCATGTGTGTCAGTGAAGAATGTCTATAGCCATTTTCATTTCAGGTTGGTATACTGTCACAGCTTTGCTAGAGGCAGTCAATACAACAAGATAATTGAGAATGTTCTCATGGATATCATAAAGTCTAAGCCAATTGAGAACTGAAGTTAGAAAGTACATGATGAAGAGAAAGCAGATGATTTAAAGGTCAATACATTTTAAAAATAGGTGCAGTGGGTATATAAAGGACAGATGACTGTGGTGAGACAGTGGAATGCTTGATTTAAGCATTTCAGGACCAAAATATTTCAGGTGCTAATAAAAAGATTCAGGTTGTGATCAAGCAAGTGGGTGAAGAGCAGAGGAAGTGAAGTCCATTGGAATTGATAAGGTCAAGTCAGTGTTGGAGGGATCAATTCTGTGGGCTTCCATTTACCCCCAGGGAGGAATTACCCAAACTTTTTCACAGTTAAGTGTACTTTAGACACTTACAACTGAAAACTTACATCTCCAAAATGGACTACTTCCCTGAACTTCATATCTCTATATTCCACTAAATATTTGACATATCTACTTGTATATTGAATAGGGATTTAAAGCATAAGTTAAAAAATTGGGCTTCCAATCTTCTGTATCACCCCCTACAAATCTCCTAAAGTTTTTCTCCATATCAAATAATGACTACTTCCTGCTACTATTTTCAAATGTCAAATAATTTATACAGAATCTAACCAATTCTTACCATCCTCCCAAAACGAACACCTTAACCAAAGTTTGTGACACACATTTGATTCATTTGTCTATTCTCCATGACCAAATAGGGTAAACATCAGCTCATGTAATATTTGATTTACATATTTGTTGGCTTCTCATTAAAATAATGTCTCCAAAGTGCATGGGGAAGTTTCTAAGGCCCTTTATGATTTCTCTAATTCTAATAATTTTAGAAACTCATTTGTTATCTTTCTTTCCATAGCTCATTCCACTTTGGCTGTACTAAATATTTTGCAGTGTTTTTCCCAAACAAGCACTTGCTTTGTTCCTATGAATGTGTACTTTTTCCAGATATACTCAAGCCTTACTCCCTCACTTTCTTTAGATCTCTGTTCAAATGCTGTAATAACAGAGAGGTAATTTATGAATACCCAAAATTCTTAGTGATTTAGAAGGGTTAACATTTTTATATCACAAAAAAGTGAAAACAGTTAATAGGACATTTTTTCCAAAATAATGAGTACCAAGTGTTCCATAGATTCAGCTTAGTTTGTAATTTATAAGAAACCAACTAAAATTTAGAAATATATGCTGTATTATGAACAGACTATATTATGCTATATTATATTATATATAAATCTATATTTTGATTGCTTTGTAACACTTGGGAAATAGCATAAAATGTGGTAGTTTAGAGTGTGGACTCTGGAAATTTAGCCACGAGTTTATTTTGACTCTGCCTCTATGCATAGAGTTTGAACAGTTCTTTATGTCTCAGTTTCCTAAATTGTATGATGAGGATAAAAAGTAGAACTTCCTCTTATAAGGTGGTTAGGTTTCTTAAGTTACCACTCTAAACTTCCAACAGTGCTTGGTACAAAAGACACCTCTGTTAATGATCACCAATATAATCGTTATACAAACAAAACATCTTCCCTAAATAACATGGGGATACTTCAAAGAACTGATTTAGATTGTCAACTATGTTTTCATTGGAGAAAGAAGAGTGATAGTCTAGATAAATTAGATAATTCTAAACTGAGTAATATGGTGAACTACAAAGATTACATTCTCCTTAAGAGTATGATCTATAGTAGTATAGATTATGAATAAGAAAGAAAGATATCTTTATTGTAATTAATTAGTAATAATCAGTAGTTTTAGCCTTAAAATATAGGTGGCATTAATGTGTAATCAAAAAGAGAAAATGAATGATAGTTTATATGCAATAATACTAATCATGAGAGAAATGGGATATGTAGTTTCTATGGTACCAAAAGATTTCCACATTGTCATTTCCTACTCATTAAAGCATAACTGAGTAGAACTATTTAAGCATCTATTACTAATTAGAGGGCACATAAAAATGTATTTTTATATTAAAACATTTAAATTGTTACATATTAAAGTAAGTAAAATGATTCTAATACATACTAACACTGAAAGTTGGACTTAGAACAGCACTAAATGAACTAGGTATTTTTGAGATCTCTCATCATTCTGCTTTACTGATGATTAATATAACAGGAAACATTTTAGAAATGACTTTTCCAGTATAAGCCTAGAATTTGAAAAACTCAGAATAATAAAACAATACACCTATTAGGATAATCTTATGTGTTTTTTACAGTTAATTTTTAATTTACAAAAAAAAAGTGCGGCAAAAAACTTTTGAGGACAATAAACTAGGAATGTATATTATAGAAAAGATATGGTGGTTTGTTAGAACTCATAATAACATGTTGAAATATATTAATATATATTTATTTCCAGATTATAGAACTTGAGTAAAGAGTGAATTATTTTAATTTACCTATCATTTCTCCACAAAATACCTATCATAAATATATGAAACTATGCCTAAAATAGTAAAATAATTTCAAAAATAGACATTGTACATTTTTATATTTTGTTCTTACCTTTTCTATGTTCACTTGTTTATTAAACATAAATTTTTGTGCATATATATGCATTTATATATAGCACATATAAACAGATATTTCTAAAGCACATGTATGTACATACATATATTTATATATATTTTCTCTTGCAAAAAACAACACAGATTTTTTAGTTATTTGAATCTTAACTAAATAAGAAGCTGCATTTCTAATTAGACTTCTTTCTTAACAATAGAATGGAACTATTTTTACTCTTGATGAAAGATGCTTATAATTTAGGGTGTTTATCTAAAAAGACAGATGAGTGACAACTTTGTACATATAATTGCTTATTAAAATGTCAAAAATATAAAGTAAAGGTTTATTTAGAAACCTTGTTAGTAATGCCTATTGTGTACTTTAGTCTAGTCTAGTCACTTTAGAAGAAATAAAATATATCAACTCAGCACTATAGATTTTTGTATTCTAACTGGTTAGTATTTTAAAACTTGAACAATAAACATTAAAGGAGTAATCTAGATCAATAATCTATTTTGTATTATATGGAAATAACCATGGTAAGTGTGGTCTTGGGGATGTTACTTTTCATTTTATTTTGGAAGACTTATTTTGAGAGCAATGTTGAATTGGGTATTAAAGAGCTAATTTGCATTAAATTAAAACCTTTATTCTTGATGGAAGGAAATTAAAGGTCTTTCTTTTCCTAGTATCCAAAAGTGGTTCAATTCTACAGACGTAAACAACTGATAAAGCTGGCTGCTGAAAGTTGTTTACACCATATAGGTTTAAATGTCATTGCCAAAACTATTTAAATATAATTAAAACTGATTTTTCGATGTCTTTTTCAGAAATTTATATGGCTTATTTTTCTCTTGGAAGTCCCAGGCACCCTCTATATATTTGTGTATCTTAGCAGCTGTTCACCTTCAATGAGCTTTGCCAATGCTTATCTGGCCTTTCCAGAAAGTAGTCATAATTCTGTCTAACTGAATCTTTAAAAAGGAGGGTCTACTGGGCAATACCAGAATAACCTGAGGTAATAGAACTTGCATGGATCCTGGGTTGCCCTTGCTTTTCCTGGGAACCCATGAAGGATGTTTGTCTCCTTTGACAAGAAAGGGGCTAGCTTTCTAAGGACCAGCCCATTTTCCACTATAAGTATCCATCAACTGGCAGAGTAAGAAACTGCAAACCTCTCTGACTTGGTATTCTTCCCTTTTCCCTTATTGGACCTCCAGAGCATAAGTGGCAGCACTGCGTCTTGCTTGCCCCAGAACCCTACCTCAGAAACTTGTTTCTGTAATAGAACACTCTTCTAGAAGGAAAAAACTTGGTTTAAGTGCTTCAGTAACTGGGTAGTCCTTTTCAAATGGATACAGTCAGGGACATGAACAGCAAAGTGTACATATTTGAAATTGAGTACACGTTCTTTTATTATTCACTTAAAATCAGTTATAACCATTATAGGCACTTAAAAAAAGACATATATGCATAATGTATAAAAGATGAGTCTGTAGAATCTTACTTTCAATTAGTATGACAATTTAAGAATATCATATGATGGGAATATGCCCTAAAAATTTTATGACAGGCTAGTCAATTATTTTTCAAAAAGATATATTTTTAAAAATGTATAAGTATTACTGTAAAAGTATAAGAGTTATAATATTAAAAAATAATATTTCCACCAAAAGAATTCACAAAGGTGAACGGTACTAAGTCATTCTGTCTATTTAACAAATTCTGCAAATTATCTTATATCTTACTCATACAAACAATTTATGTTTTTGTTACAGTGTGAAAAAAGTTTTGTGTAAAATGTTATTTTCTCTGCTTTCTGCTTTCCTTTATCATAGATTAAATGGGGAGAGTCAGAGGGATAGGGCAAGAGAGAAAGGGAGGAAGCACAACAAAAAAGGGAGGGAAACAAAGGTCTAAAGTGGTGGACCAGGGCTCTTTGATTGTGAGTGCACCATGGGAACATGCCTGAAGCAATCCTACACTTCTAAAAAGGAGACAGTGATGTAAGCCAACATTAACTCAAATTTTTTTAAATAAATAAGATGGGCCTTTCACATGAGTGGCTACTTATCCTTCATTGAAAATCCTTCTGCAAAAATGTTTTTAAAATATGCCTGTTATGCCTATCCATAAACTCGGGGTTTCATTTAATCTGCATCACAATTCTTTAAAATGCCAAGAAATTAACTAATTTAACATAAATTTGCTTTAACATTACAACTATTATAACTTCTAAATAAAGGTATGCATATTTGCATTAAATATAAGTGGTAAATGGTCAATTTAAAATATTATCAAAATTGAAATTTGAAAATTATGTGTACTATGAAATAAATTCAGAATATGAAGATAAAGAAAAGCTGAAACCTAAATGATAGAAAAGATTTACAGATAATTGTAAGTGAAAAAATATAAAATCCTGTGCAGCCACATCAACAGAAGGAATAGTCTTTAAGGGAAAAAACAAAAACCTAAATATAAAAAGAGAGGTACTTCAATATAAAAATTGGTGTTCTGGGAAGGTAGAAATTTTAAGTACTTATGAACCTAATAATAACTTAAAATGAGGAAAGAAAATTTAACAGAAATAAAAGGATATAAAACATTGGTAGAGGGGGCCTCCCAGGTGACGCAGTGGGTTAAGCAACACACTATGAGGCAAACCACAGCCACTGTAGCATGAGTTCGATCCCTGCTGCCGGCCAGGGAGGGGACCCACATGGCGTGGCAGACCTCTCCTGCTGTGCCTGATGCTCCCCTCAGCAGTGTACTTCTGTTGATCTGCCTGTTCTACTCCCTACTCTGTCTGTGGTGAATCCTCTTACCCCCCCACACCTCTGGCCTGTACCCCAGTGCTTGTATGCGTAAATAAATAAATCTTTACAAACAAACATTGTTAGAACATTTTAATACTTTTCTGGTAACTGACTGAGCAAGAAGATAAAATCTGAAAGATAATGCTAAATTGAGCAATGTGATAAATAAACTTGTCCTAGGAGGTATATAAAGTACTCTGCACTATATTTTCCAAAATTAACCAAATGCAAATCATATAGGAAAATCAATAATTTTCTTCCAACAGCAGAACTTAGCTAGAAATTAATAGAAAAAGAAATTAAGAAATGATAAATAGAAAGTACTAGTCATTAGAAAATATGACATATACTTCATGTAACTCAGCTAGATAAAAATTCAAAATGAAATTTAAATGATTTCAGTGATACTGAAATATTGCATTTTAAAACCTATAGAAGGTAGTTAAAACACCATTTATAGAAAAACATATGCCATTGATATATCTTTTTTTTTTAAAGATTTATTTATGCATACAATAACTGGGAGACAGGCCAGAGGTGTGGGGGGTCAGCTCCCTGGTGGGGAGATCTAACTCATGCATCCAAGAGCTGGGGTACAGGCAGAGGTGTGGGAGAGGTGAAAGGACTCACCAGAGACAGAGTGGGGAGCAGAACAGGCAGACTGACAGAAATACACTGCTGAGGGGAGCAGTGGGTGAGACAGGAGAGGTCTGCTGTGACATGTAGTTCACCTCCCTGGTAAGGGATCAAACTTGTGCTTCAATGGCTATGGATGCTTCATAGTGTGCCACAAGGGAAGCCTCTGCCTTTGATATTTCTATTGAAAAAAAAATGCTAAGAAACAATTATCTAAGCATACACCTCTATAAAACAGCAGAAGTCAAATAAAATACAAGGATATTGAAAGAAGGAAATAATGATGTTAGTAATAGAAATTAATGAAATAAAGTAAAAAATTTAATATGTAGCATAAACAAAACTAAAAGTTGAGTTCATGAAAAAAATAACATTGACACTCTAGTGAGTTGGCAAAATAAATGAGAGTACAAACACATTATAAATAATGGGGATATTTTGAACAAACTTTATGCTGATGAATATAAAACTGTAGATGAAATTGAAAAATATCTAGGAAAACGCACCTTAACTAAGTTAACACAATAAGCAAATAATGCAAATAATGTTTTACATGAAAGAAATGGAATCTTCAATTAAAAATCTCACAAAGAAAATTCTGGGACCAGATGGCTTCCCTAGTGAATTCTACAATCATTTAAGGAGAAATTATACTAACCATTAAAAGCTCTAAAAGACAATTAAAATGAGGAAGCACTTTCCAAGTTGTTTTATGAGGTGTATTAGTTTTCTATTGCTACGTAACAAATTACTGCAACCTTAGAGACTTTAAAACATTGCATTGATGATATCAGTTTCTGTTTGTCAGGAGTCTCAGAATAGTGTAGTTGGGTCATCTGTTTAAGTTTTAACAGGCTATCATTATGATGTGGACTAGTCTGCATTTATTCTGAAGCTTAGGATCCCTCTATATATACTTATAAATACACACATGTGTATGTACATATATATACACATCCACGTATATGAAATGTTGGAAGTAATGTTCTGTAGTCTTTGCCATAGTCTATTTAGATAGAAGCAAATCACAGGCCCTGCCTATGCTCAAAGTGAGGGGATTATGGAAGTGATACATGGGGGCAACCCTAGGCTCTGTCTATTACATGAGGCCAGAAAAAACTTCAAGCAAAGTCTAAAATGTACGCTAATTAATGAAGAAATATATATATAATACTACAAATTTGTTCTGGGAATGCAAGGTTATTTTAGCTGTCACAATTCATTGAATGAAATTCACTATATTAAGTAAGAGGGGGAAAGAGTACATGATTATCTACATAGATGCATACGAAATATAAATAAAAATTCAGCATTCATTTGTAACATTGTGTGTCCTGTGATTTAGCATAATAAACCATTAAACCAGTAATATTTCCTTACATAATGATTTGTTTTTAATGATAAAATTTTAATATTCTAAGAATATAAGTGAACATTCTTATTGGTGCATTACCCTATCATTTTATTAAAATATTTTTACAGCAACCAACTCACCAGGAACTCAATTTTTCTTCCTGTTCACATGTACTCATGAAGGTCCTACCTTTTAAGATATAGTCAGCTCTCTATATTCACTTACTGATCAAAGAAGATTGCACTATTCTTATCAAATTAATTGCATATCATAACTACATACAAAATACATTCTCAAAATGTATAGCTAAATTTATTTCAATTTAATAGTATTTTTTTGTCTCACACTTTCTTCATTTATTTCACTTTTTGTTTCAACAAAAATAGCAGTTCTTCCAGATCTTTCATATTTAACAGTTGAAGTTCTGTCAAAATTCATTAATATATTTATTTCTCTTCAATGGATAATTTTTATAAATTTATTTTTTTGATGAACCTAACTCAAAGATATTAAATTTTCAAGGAAATTTGACTTTCACTTTAGTTTGATTTTAAAAATAGTGAAAAGAAGATGGATTATTATAAGTAATTTATATAGATAGCATATTGTGCTTCCCAGATATTATTATTATGAAAATGTTTACAAATACGAATATGCTTATACCCCTTTAAATTTGCTTTGGAGAAAAAAGTAATAAAAAGCATTATATAAAAAGATAACCAGTCCCAGAATGGATATTTAAAATGTAATATATTTTCATTTTGTAACTCTGTTTCTAACTTTAATTCTAAAACAAATCACTAGAATTCCTATATTATTAACAATAATTAGGCAGGGCTTTATAATTACTATGTTTTTGTAATATTGATATCTAGAACATGTTCCTTGTAATTATGGTTTATTTATGTTTGTTTACAATGGAGGATAATATCTCAGCTTAAAACAAAATTTACAGTATAAAATAGCCTTTTAACTAGTATTTATTTTCCCCAGAGGGCACACCTAGCATTAAGCTAGAGTATAACTGACATCCTGGATCATAAGTTAATACTCCCTCCCACCCTCACTTCCTTCCCCCTTAAAATCAGTTTTTTTAGAATACTAATCAACTCTTTGGTTTAGTCTTGACTTGCTTCTTTAAACTAGATGACTTTTTTTATTAAATTGTACTGATTTAGCTATCTTCAACAGAACTATATAATTCTGTGATTCTACCTTACACCTCAACATAGGCACATGCTTCGCTCTTCCTCCACCATAGTTCTGGTACAAATTCACCATGACATTACCCCTGAATCCCTCTTCCCTTACCCTCTACTCTCTAAATCAGCATCTTTTTCTCCCAGTCTAGTCATTTTGGTTGTTAAACAAAGTAACATTGGATGTCATGAGGAACACAAGAAGAATGCTTTCTTTTGGCCCGAAGTAATGCAATTCTCTTTGTCAAGACATTGACCTAAGGTCTCAGCTTTAAATGCTATTCAAAGAATATTAAATATTTATATTGGCATGAAGGAATTCTATTTTCAAAATATTATAGTAAGAAGGATTGTTGCAGGAAGTTTCAGTTATATTAATGTTGAAAATTTAACTGTATTTCCAATTATGTGTAACTGTAAAAATGAAGATTTTGCTAAAGTGTGTGAGAGTTTTATTTGGATATTACATCAAGTGGGATATCCATGGCCACTCATCCAACTCTTTCATTATGGTCTGTCAAGGTTGGGTTTAATGGGAATGACTAAGAAAGCTACTTTCCTTTCTTAAGATACTCTTCACTTCAGCTACCTATTTAGATTTTTGTGTAAGCCAGGACAAAAATGTCTTCTTTGCTGATCCTATCAGGGAATTCTATCATCCTTAATTTAAGATTAATATACTGAAAAGTTTCATATTTAATTTTTTTAATCTTAAGTTTTTTAATAACTCACATATCAAAGTATTATTGCCTTTCAGTTTAACTTCTTTCCATTATTTCCTCATATTTTAATCTTTGATAAGTTTAGATTTATAAATGCACTGCTCATTTGTTTTCTTTCTTCCTTCATTCCTACTCTTCAAACTCATGTAATTCCATCACAAATTACTTCATATTTTATTTTTAGTTCTTACTTTTATCGTATTAATGCTTACTTCATGCTTCACTTTACTCACTAATTTTCTTCATTCCTCAGTTTATTTCTTATTTTTCTCCATTTATTTAATACTTGGTAGTTTCTTGGTAGTGTCCTTGAGTATATGCCATGAGTACTAAATTTAGAAATGTTCTCATGTTCTTAATTGATCACAATTTTACTGTGTATGCGTTTGCATACACACAAACATTTTATATGTGTGTTATTACATATATATAAACTTATATTTATTACTATACATAGGTGGTTCAGCAAAGAGTGGAAAGTTAAAATTTTAAACAGTCTTAATGGTAATTTATCTTTGCACAGACTTGATATAAGCAAAGGAGTACAGACACGTAAAAGAGATATATTGTCATATAAAAGAAACAGTCAACACAAATATCCTAAAATCAGAGCACTTTTGATTATTCTAGCAAACAAACAGCAAACAAATCAGTATAGCTGAAGTGGGGGAGGGCAAGAGATGAAGTTCTCAAGTAATGGAAGTCAGTAAAAAAAATGTGTGTGTATCTATATATGTAATGCTACATATGAAATATGGTACTAAATTTGGCTGGTGTAGAGGAAACAACAGGGAGTTCATAGTAACAATGGAAGAAGAGGCCGAGGAAGGTCTTTCTGAGAAAATGACTTTAAAAAGAAGACCCATCTGAAATGAGAACTGCTATAAGCAGATGTAAAAGCAAGGAAGTATAGTGGGTTAAATAACACCCTACTTCTCTCTACCTTGAACCTGAAAATGTACATTATTTGGAAATTTGGTCTTTGTAGATGCAGTTATTTTAGGATTTTGAGATGAAGTCATGTTGCATTTGTAGTGGAGTCTGAATTCAATGAGTTGATGTCCTTATTAGAGGAAAAGACAATGAGAGAAACACAGAAGTTAATTCAGTGTGAAAATGGAGACAGGAACTTGAACCGTATAACTATAGGCTGAAGAATGCCAAGGATTGCTAACAACCTTCAGAAGTTAGGAGAGGGGAATAGAACTGATTCCCCTCAGTTTCTAGTTTCCAAATGGATTTTGGACTTCTGGCACCCAAAGTCCAAATTGTGAGAGACTAAAGTTTTGTTGTGGTAGTTGGTGATAGGAACTAAAAACAAAGTGCAAAGGGTCCAAAGGTTACTAAATTTCAGTAAGCTAATGGTAAAGCAATATTAAATTTATTGGAGTGACAAGGAAGTGCCAGATTATGTTTGACCTTGTAGAAACTTGGATTTTATTTCTAGTGCTATGAGAAATCAAAAAAGATTGTTATGTGATGGTGTTACATGATAAGATAATATTTTTAACATTTGATGCCATTTGTCTTAAAACTTGAGTAGAATAGGACAAGAATTGAAGTAAGAATCATTTAATAAGGCGGTAGGAGTTCAGGTAAGAGATGGTAGGAGTCTGACTTCAGTTACTGGTGATGGGCAAGTGATCCACGTTGGAATATATTCTGAAGTTAGAATTAATTGCTTGCCTGGACTGGACCTGAATATTGAGAAAATTTTTAAATGACATCCTAAATGTTGAATTGAGCTACTGGATAAAAACTCATGATGTTGTCAAAACGGGAGCACAGGAAAAGAGAAATTTGAGGTAGGGAAGGAGCAGAATGTCATTTAGCATGCCATGTATGATATGTAGACATTGGGATTTATATTTCAGGGATGACCATTTATAAACAATTTTTAAACTCATAGTAATAATTAGGGATATCTAGCAAGGAAGTGCAGAAAGAGAGAATGGCAATCTTAAAGCAAATCAGAAGAAAAATATGTAACAAAGGACTTTAAATAAGGAACTTTCTAGAGGGATCTTTATGAATATTCTAAAGAAAAGAGAGGTAAGTAGGGGAACCAAGTTCACTGCCCCATTGTGGTGGATAGAACTGATTTATTTTGAAAGACATGAGAGATTCATAAATCAAATGATTCAGCGTTCAGAACTTTCCACCTAACATCTTGAGAAAAATATTCCCCAGCACTGCATTCAGACTAAGTTTCTGTGTCTTTATACTTTGTGTTATTTTTTACTGGGATAGATATGGAATTGAAAGCAAATTGCCAGTGACATTTTTGTAAGGCAGCAAATCTAGCTCATGTTGGTTTTCATAGCTTCTATGAGCAATACACCTTAGTAGCATTCTGGTCTTGATTTCATAGCCAGTTCAAATAGTATAATTTGAAAAAGTATGTATATATAGAGACCAAATAAGAATAAAGAAAGCTATAAACCCATAACCGTTCAATCTAGAATGTGGTGCATCCATGTGGTGAAACTGATCTTTCACACTCAAGGGATTTTTAGACTCATAGCAATGCAGAACTGTAATAGATTCTACAAACTAAATGACTGTATGACTTCATTTTACAAATGAGGCAGATGTAAGTCAGAACAGCAAATAACATGCCCAAGGTCTTATCTCATTTGTGCCAGAAGTAGAATTAGGATCATTGTAAGCCACTGGTCTAAACTGCAACTGTGAAAACTCCTCTTTGGAATTAAACACAAGGAGAGGCTTCTTCAAATTTCAGGCTCTAGTTCCATTGAGGTTAAAGAACATAGAGAATTAAGTACTATGGTTATATTATTCAGGAATAGTCTTAAGAGGAAACCTTAGGGTTCTAGATTTTAGAGAAACTACTTCTTCTCATAGAACATTGTTTTTCTCATCTGTAAAGTTACTGTAAAGTTAAACTTGCATTTCTGTCTTGTAATGGTTTATAATTATTTAGTAACTATAATTATGATTCTAAGGCTCCTATAACCTTAAGTCATATACCATTAAAGTAGCACCATATTGACCTGCGAAGTTGGTATTAGAAGAACCAAGCAGAAAGAAGAGGAAGAGAGTAATGAGAAAAGAAAGGAAATCAGCATTTTATAGTTCTTGTCATGAACATGCAATGATTTATGAACTGATCATTCAATACAATGTTCCTTCCCCAGTGAAGTCCACTTTTGCCTAGAACTTATGGAAAGATTTTATTTCTCCTAAGAGAGAGAAGTTTTCTTCTCAAAGCAATATCAGATGTTGGATTCTGGAAGATTCTTTCCCTCCCACCATGGTACATATCTTTTGTATCATGTTTTACTCAAATCTGCAGCTGAGGCCATCTTGTAAAAGACTTAGAATTCTAGCAGGTGATGAATCCTCTGGAACATGGAATTGATCTCTTATAATCACCTACACCAAATCTGGCTAAATTTATAAAAATGTGAGTTTATATTTTCTTATCTTTTTTTGTTACTTTGCTCAGTAATTAAAAGGTTTGATACCTTTTTCTTCAGAGGGACTTTCCAACCTTAGGAATTTTCTTCATTTGGATACATGAGTCCTCAACTCTCTGTTAAAGAAAAAATTGCTGATGTGTTTGGGAATACCTGATTCTGGCTCATCGTTAGCTTAGGAACATTGTTCTCTTAACATTTTCTGTGTCCTCAGTGGAAATAGAAATTCTTATCAAATTTTTATCCAGTATTGCCATAAATCGTTCTCCCTTTGGTTCATTTACTAGATAAACTAGTCTATGCTGAGGAATGATATGAACAAGTAACATAAAATTTTAAACACTGGATTGAACCTCAAAAAGGCGAGATGTAACACTCTAGAAGCTGAGGAAACTGAGGGCACTGGAGAAAGGTCAGATTCAAGCTGCCTACCACATACTCAAGAAATAAGATCCTGCAATAATGGATAAAAATCACTGTCAATATTAATTTCTTCTTTATGCGCTCTTTCTCTCTCTCTTATTTTCTTCCCTTCCTCCACAATAACTGAATTCAGGTTACTAAAATGTACTTATTATGTGTTTCTTCAGTAGTTTCTTAAAGTCTTTTTGGAGAGTATTTTCATGCTATCTACTAGTTTTCATCTATTTCTAAAGGAAAAAGTCAGTTCCAGGCAAGCTTGTCTGCTTATTCTCTCCATGTTTGCTCATAAATGTAATGCATATTTAATTTAAACCCTGATTTTAAAACTTCCATATTTTCAATAAATGATCGCTTTCAGTAAACCAAAACGTGCTTGTATATACCTGGGTTTTTTAAAAAAATAGAAACCCCAATTTTTTTTTTTTGCTTGCAGATATTTTATTTTTATTGAAGTAAAAATCACACATATCGCACTGATATTTTACACTTACCAGTAGGTGAATTTTCAAATACATACTCCTATAAATAATACAATCATTTAGATATAATATCTCACAAAACCTTGCTTGTGCTCATTCACAATAAATATTTTTCCCCTGACCCTCATGTAGACCCCTAGTATTTTGACTTTTTTTCCACCATAGATTGCTTTACCTGTTTTGAACATCATATAAGTGGATCTATACTATATGTGTGTGTGTGTTTGTGTGTATACTATTTTTTAAGGCTTCTTTTCCTAGTGTATGTTTGTTTCTCATCCACTTCTTTGTAGTTTATTACTTTTTATTTCTGAGTAATTACAATGGGGTAGAAACCCAAATTTTATTCAATAAGTGAAAGGAGATGATTGTAAAGATACATTTTAAGTAATGAATGCATTTTCATTGCTCATTTATGTATTTGCAATACTCAAAGCCTATAATGTCATTGAGCTCTATGCAAATATAGAACAAAACTGCTCTGTTGGAATTTTTAAATAAAGAGCACCACCTTGTGGGAACATGTGCTAATATGAAATGAAAAACAGTTATAATAATTCATTTTTCATATGTGTGACCTAATCCTAAAAAGCCACATTTAAAAATATAGAAACCACACAATAACTGTTGGGGCTAGGGATGTTCATATAAACATTATTCCTGCTTGCTTGACTGGTTTTTGATCAATTATCAGATATTGGAATATAATAATGTTTGATTTACTGGCAATGAAAAATATTTAATAAAGGTGAATTTTGTTATAGTAAAATATGGTCTTTAAATTTGGGCTTTAAAAAAAAAAACAGCAGGTAATTAAGGCCTCTAGTGTTCCTTGGGATGTATTTGAAAAAACTTAACATTTATGGATTAAAGGGTGGCTGGTTCTTTTAAAAGTCCACATTTGGCATTATTTCATCTCAGTTTACATCCAAAGATTGGATAAAGTTTTTGGATATTCCTCTTACAATGGGGACTCAGAACTACAAAATCCTTTCCATTCAAATATAAAAAAACATATTTTAAAACATTGTGTTTTGGATGTCCAAATCACATTACTACTTTTAACATCAAATCACATCATTCTTCTAAGTTAAAACTGAAAAAGATTAATGTAGGTTCTGGGTTTTGTTTACAAGTGTTTTTTTAAAATTAAATATGGAATTTTGTTAAGTTTGGTTTTCCCCACTCTGTTCTAACATGTTTGAGTTATAAAAGTTTTTAAAATTTTTTCCATTTTATTTTATATTTTGACATCATTTGTAGACCCAATGGAATCCCCACCTCCATTTCACCAGTGCACCATCATGATCCTCAGTCCCTTGTGCTCTTTCTGCCCTCATCTTAGTCACTGTCTCTCTGCCCCTCCACAAAGTGCCTCTGATTTGTCTTTGTCTTTTCAGTTTTGTTGTATTGTGATTTGATTTATTATTGTTATTATTCTTTTCCTTGATCCTTTATTTAGCTCCCTTATATTCCTCCTAAAAATGAAACCATCTGATATTTTTCTTTTGCCTTTTGACTGATTTCACAGAGCATAAACCCTTCTTGCTCCATCCATGTTTCTACAAATGACTAGTTTATCTTTCTTGATTGCTGAATAGTAGTCCATTGTGTATATGTACCACATCTTCTTGATCTAATTGTCTATTTTGGGGCATTTGGGTTGTTTCCAAGTCTTAAGGTTTTTTTTAAATTTTTTTTATTAATACTGTCTTACAATTATAATAAGGTTTCAAGTGTACAAACTTAGAATTCTATATCTGTATATGCTACATTGTGATCTCCACCTGAAAGTCAAGTATCCATACAACACCAAATATTTGACCCCTGTACATGTTTTAACCACCCTTCCAACCTTCTTCCCCTTGGAAACCACCATCCTGTTTCCAGAAAGTTAGTTTTAGTTTTGTTTATCTTCCACATATTAGTGAAAACATACTCTATTTACCTTTCTCTGAATTATTTCATTTAATGTAATCCCCTTAAAGTTCATCTATGTTGTCACAAAATGGCAAGGTTTCATCTCTTTATTTTTATTTTATTTTTTTAAAGACTTATTTATTTATGCATACAAGAACTGGGGTACAAGCCAGAGTTGTGGTGTGACAGGATTCACCAGAGACAGTGGGGAGCAGAACAAGCAGACAGACTGAAATACACTGCTGAGGGGAGCAGCGGGTAAGGCAGGAGAGTTCTGCTATACCATGTGGGTCACCTTCCTGGCCAGGGATCAAACTCGTGCTTCAGTGACTACTGATGCATCATAGTGTGGTGCTTAACCCTTGCGCCACCAGGGAGGCCCTGGTTTCATCTTTTTTTGATAACTGGATAGTGGTCCATTATATATACACTGCATGTTCTTTATCCACTAATCTTTGATGGGCATTTAGGTTGTTTCAATATTTGGCTTTTGTTAATAATACTATAACAAATGTATAGGTTTATGTATCTTTTCAAATTCATGTTTGGGCATTCTTTCAGTGGCTATCATAACGAGTAGTGGAATAGCTGGATTATGTGGTATTTCTTTGCTTAATTTGGGAATATGAGGTTAACTGGTATGGCTTTGATTCTTTTAGTTCGACGTCTTTTTGAATGCTGATTCTGCTCTTTGACCTTTTTTTGTCTAGTTTTGAGTGATAAATATAATTTGTAAATGAATAACTATGTCTTTATATACAATAACAACTGCAAACTGTAAGTATTGCCTCTGAACTTGCATTCAGGTGATTTCTAATTCAGATATGCACCACGGATGACTTTTCTTTCCTCTAGGAGAATCAACTCAGATAATTATACCCATCAGTATTATTGGGCTGTATGTTTATATCTGTATCCTTATATTCAAAATTCAGAGTGCTATCTGAAACATTTTCATTCATAATTAATTGCATATAACAAAAGTATGTATGTGTAAGTCATAGATTTGATGAACTTTGCATCATTTACATTAATTCCTATTCAGGGTAAATAATAGAGTCTTTAAGATAGAAAGAAGTCTGTGAAAGCATTTTGGTGATAGAGAGGTTTTTTTATGTTTGTCTTTCAGTTTGTAATGCCTTCCCTATGGACTATTTCTGGAAACCTATCCTTCAGAAAGATGACATGTATCAATGAATTATTTTGAATAATTTTTAAATGGTTATCTTGTTGCTTTTTCTGACATTCTGAATTGAATGATAGCCTTTATATATATAAATGATAGGATTTATAATGATATTTAAAATAGGGGCATAGATTTTATAAGAATTAAATGATGAATGTATCTGTTCATAATGTTATTAACATTAATATCTTTGGATATCAGGGAAAGTCTTGTAACAATTGAGAGACTCAAAGATCCATAAATGTTACACAAATGTGAAAGCTAAATCCATAGGAAAAAAATAACCTACAAAAAAATCTTATGTAACTCTATGTAGAAAATATATGGCTAAATATATAGCTGTGTTCCATAGCCTAGGGAAACCTTTGCTTTTTCTATTTTTTGTTATATCTCTCTTTTTATATTAACAGTCTTATAACAATTCATGTGTGAACGTATATATGTATGTGGTGTGTATGTATATATATGTACATACAACAATATCTTAAATAACAAACTTAGGATAACTTCAATAATTTCCTGTTTGAAGTTTAAAAATGTCAATATATTTAAAAGAAAATTGTCAATAAGAGTGTAAAAGTGGGAAATATAATATGAAAGTGGAAGAAACAGTAAAAATAGTTGGACAATATTAGTGTTTTGATAATGACTGGGCAATATTTTAATACGGTAGCATTGTTTTATAACATTGTCAAGTTCTAGGTATACAGTTTTGTATTTCCACATGAACAAGATTACATTGCAATCAGCATCAACAGTACAGCTTCCATCCACCTCTATAGACTCAATTTCCTTTACCCATTTTACTCACCTCCTATCCCCTTTCCTTCCTGTCAGTCACTATTGTGTTGTCAGAATTTAAGAGTTTTGTTTGTTCATTTCCTTATTTCTATCCTTCACATATCAGTGAACTCATGATATTTACCTTTGTCTTCCTGACTTGTCATAATCCCCTCAAGGTTATCTGTACTGTCATAAATGACAAGATTTCAACTTTTTTTTTAAATAGCTGAGTAGTGGTCCCTTGTGTATATATGTATAAATATATCTGTACACATATACATATACATACATACACCCCTGATGGGCATCCCTCAGTGGGCATTTTGGTGGTCTTTATATGTTGGCTTTTGTATTTTATGATGCAATAAATATATAGATGGAATTTTGATGCATAATAGCAAATCCTAATACTGTTTTAAAAGCAGTGACTTTTTATTTCACTTATTATTCTGTAGGATGGCAATTTGGGTGGACTCTACAGGGAAGTTCTATCAATGTGTACTAAGCTCAGGTGGATTAAGCTGGGCTTATTCATATAACTGTGTCAATTGTCAGTCCAAGGGAGTTGGTTGGTTTAAGATGACTCAGCTGAGAAGCTCATCCTGTGTAATCTCTCAGCCTCAGCAAGTTGTGCTAGCCATGTTTAATAAGTAGCAATGGCAGAGATGTTACAAGGGAGAGGAGAGGCTTTAAAAATCTCTTGAAACTTGGATTCAGAAGTTGTTAAGTATTATTTCTGGAGCATTCTGTGATCCACAGTAAATCTCAAACAAGTGCAGATCCAAGGGATGGGCATCTATACTGTACTTGATGGGTGGATCTGCAAAGAAACCTGATCAATTTTGTAACCTGCCATTGTGGTCATGACATGCAGATGGCACACATGAGTATATATTATTTAATAATAATCAGTGGGATTTGGAACTGAAGGAATGACTGTAGAAAGGAGAAAAGTTAAAAACTAAGTGACTCAATTAATGAAAATCAATATGATATATACATTTAAAGATTTGCAATGGACTGAGCTGGATTACAGTCCATTCAGTTTTATGCATTACCCTCCCCAATACCTGGCCTTACCCTGTCATGTCATTTAATTTCTTTCAGCCCCCATTTGTTTCTTCCATCATAAAAAACTGAAAATGACAACAGCTACCTCATTAAGTGATTGGTAGGATTAATTTAAATCTTATGCAAATAAAGGCATAAGTATATACTTGATTTAGTAGGCCTTGAAAATAACATGAGTTTATTATTTGTGGAATTCATATTTTTACAACTAGTATTATGAGTAGTTATCTTGGATATGACAAAAGGATATCTCAGAAGGAAATCTCAATTGAAAGTAATTCTGTTTTGGACTAGTTATGATGGTATTGTCAGTGGAAATAGTGCTGGGACATTGGAATTTTAAAACTGAAGCTTTATATTTTTTAACTACTTCAAAATTTTTAATCAAAAATAACCCAAACATTTTAAGCTTTACATAATAATTAAAGATAAAGATTCCATATAGAGAGATGATAGTTGAAACCATGGAAATGAAGAAAATCTGGGACAAAAATCTGTGCAAGAAAATGAGTAGGCAGGCACAACTAAATATTTAAGAATTTAGAATATTACATTATGATTAGTTTGGCAATTTGATCGATTATATAGATAAGAGAATGTTTTTGTTGTTACTGGATTTTTCTGGCATTGCAAGTTTTGCTCATCTTGTTTCTAGTGGTTACAATCATCACCAAATGTTACAATCCTATTCCTCTTCAAAGACATTCTTATCTTCTGTTCTCCATGCTTGAACTCAGGCTAAAGAACATTGTGGGCTAGTAATAAGAGTTCAAGAAATATTTTAATTGAATAAAAAATAAGTTTCAAGATCACATATAAATAAAGACTCCAAAATATGCTAATCCTTCAAATATTATATTAAAATTAATTTTAAACATGTATTTATACATATTATGTTTACTTTGGAGAATCAATCGAAGCTGTTTCCCTTAAGCTCAAATATTTAAAAAAATAACAATTTTCCTGATATTTGAGTATAAAGAACCCTATCAGATACAAATGGTAATAATTAATTGAAATTGATATATAAAAGCATGGCATCATCTGGTCCCTTTAAAAACATTATATTAATTTTATTAATGGCTCACCATAAGTCTCAGTTATATAATTGTATGTAATGATCTTATTTTGTGAACTCTTTAATGAAATGCTTTATCTTTTTCAGTTCAATTAATTAGACATTTATTTAGCATATATTATGTGAAGAATGTCTTGTTTGTCAATTAAGAAATCATTTACAACCTTTGTGTAAAACTCGTATATTTTAACTTTCTTAGTTTAAATATGTCCATTCCCTCAAGATTCAGCATTGGTAGAACCTGTTATGAACTGCATATGTTTTTTTAATTGCTGACTTTAGGAAAACTAAATTTTCAACTAAGTAGATATTTTTTTGTAAGTGTTGTTAAAGAAAATGTGTGTGTTTGAGTCATACTGGAGGTGGGAGGAGATGTGGGTGGTTGTATTTAATTTTTCTAGGTTGTAGGTGGTATTTTGATATGTTGGAGATATTTCAAGGCTTGGGAGTGAATGTTCTATTGTAGTTTCTATTTTCTTTTGATAGAGATGTGCTGAATGTTGTTTTTGTTGCAGGTGGTATTTGGAAATTTGATCCACAGTAACATGTTTTAGGATAAAAAATGTAGGGGGGAATTGATACCAGTCAAACATACTCCTACACTACTCATCTGGTAGTTGTTACTGCTTTTGCAGTTTTATTTTCTTCCTCAAAGCACAGGTAGTGAGTAATGATAAAGATTGTTGACTTTCATATCGAATATACTAAAGGTTTTGACAGTTTCCTTGGTGACAGGTACTTTCTCAAAGGAGAAAAGATAAAAATGACTGAAAACTAGAGAAGAAAGATGAAAAGTAGCTCTAAAAATATATTAAGACAAAATAAGGAAAAAATGGAATGTCTCCATTTTGCCATGTTAAATATGGACCTCTAAAAATATGTGTTTATAGACTCCAAATTTATAAAATAGTTGTCATGCTGCATAGGTCTTATGTGGATGAAATCAATTAAATAATCATTGCACCAAGATTCATCCTCAGTTCTCTCTTGTTCCTCCATAAAATCAATCAAATTTATGACTCCAAGTACAGCTATAAAAATTATCTATCACTATATAGATAAATTTATCTCTTAAGGTATAGGAATTTATACTATTTATTACTGTGATTTTTCTTGAGCTGTACATCTACTTCACAATTTGGTTGTCACACAGTAACCTCAAGCACAAATGCCTTCAAATTTTCTCCTTTATTCAATATGTTAGTAAAGGGTTCTACTAACAGGTCAAATGCTATAGTTCAAAACTTGGATATCATTCTTGAAACTTTCTTTCTGAATCACTCTTTCATCACCAACTGCCATCAATTTTATGTTAAAAATATACTTCAAATCTAAGCATGTCTCTTTTCACTATCATAACTCTAGTCTAAATAATGCTTGTCTCTCAATTGGGCCTCTGTAATAGTCTCTTTGTTAGAGTCTTTAGCACAGCTCTCTGCCCTCAATAGTCTCTAGATTTTATAAATATTGTATCATTGCAACACAGATTAGATCACAGCTTAGTTGCAGTGGAATACTAGAGGAAATTAGTGTGAGTACAGGGGATGGCAGTAAAATAGTTGATTCCTAAAACTGTCTTTTGGAATATTAGGCTGTCACTGATGATGAAAAGATCAAGATATATGTAGAAGTGTGAGTCTCCATGATAGGACTAGGAGCCTGGGTTTCTACCTCCATCTGTTAAAACGGAGGATGCACCTCCCTGCACCTATTGAATCAGTCAAAGGAGGCCTTCTAAGGAAAGGCCTTCTCAGGAAAGAAATAGAAAGTTTCAACAAGTAATTGGACACATAAAGAGAACCAAATAGAAATTTTAGACCTAAAAAGTACAATAATAAAATCAAAACACAATGACCAGGCTCAACAACAGAATGGCAAAGCAGAGGAAAGAATCATTGGACTTTAAGATATACAAAGAACTCATAAGACTCAAGAAAAAGTTAAAAAAAAACCCAATCAAAAAATGGGCAGAAGAACTTAAATGATACTTCTCCAAAGAGGATGTACACATGGCCAACAGGCACATGAGAAAATGCTCAACATCCCTCATAACTAGAAAATGCAAATTAAAACCACAATTAGGTATCACCTTACACCGGTAAGAATGGCACATATAATAAAAACCAACAACAACAAATGTTGGAAAGGATGTGGAGAAAAGGAACTCTAGTACACTGCTGGTGGGAATGCAAGTTAATCCAACCACTATGGAAGGCTGTATGGCAGTTTCTCAGTCTACTAAATGTAGAACTACCATATGACCCGGAAATCCCACTCCTAGGGACCTACCCAAAGGACACAAAAACACCGTTCCAAAAGAGTACCTGTATCCCCATGTTTATTGCAGCACTATTTATAATTGGCAAGACCTGGAAACAACCCAAATGCCCAAAAGTAGATGACTGGATCAAGAAGATGTGATACATATACACAATGGAATACTATTCAGCAATCAAAAAATGATAAACTAGGGCCATTTATAGAAACATGGATGGAGCTAGAAGGAATTATACTCAGTGAAACAAGTCAGAAGGCAAGAGAAAAATATTGGATGACTTCACTTTTAGGAGGAATGTGAAAGAACAACAACTACAACAAAAAAAAAATGAAGAAAACAAAAAAAAAAAGAGAAAGCTCAAGGAAATGGGCAATTACAACCAAAAACAAACAAACAAACTCAACAAGATCAAAAGGTAAAAGATAAACCAGAGGGATCATTGTTGGGGGGAGGGCAAAGATTTGGAGGAGGGCAAAAAGAGCACAAGGGACTAAGGTGATGGTTCACGGGTGAAATGGTGGTGGGAACTCCCTGGGGACTACAAATGATGTCAAATACAATTAAATAAATCTAATTTAAAAAAAGACAAAAACAGTAGAGATTGCCTAGCATATAAAACAAAGAATAAAGAAGCTAGAAAGTAGAACCTGACTGATACGTATAAATAAAACAAAATCTCTGTCATTCATGCTAATGATGCCCAAGAAGGAAAAGAGAGAAGGTGGACTGAGAAATGTATTTTAAAAAATATTGATTGAGGGCCTCCCTGGTGGCGTAGGAGATAAGCACTGCTCCATGAAGCATCCACAGTCACTGCAGTATGAATTCAATCCCCTGCCAGGAAGGTGACCCAATGGTACAGTAGAACTCTCCTGCTTGCCCTCTGCTCCCCTCACAGTGTATATCAGTCAATCTGCCTATTCTGTTCCCTGCTCTGTCTCTGGTGAATTCTCTCACCCCCCCCCCCATACCTCTGGCCCCAATTCTTGTATGCATAAACAAAGAAATCTTTTAAAAATGATTGAAAGCTTATGTTTTTGAGCAAACCCGAATAGGAGAAATTCAGACAAATCCACAACAAAAACACTGCAAATTTCTGAAAACAAGGAGAAAGAAAAAAAATCTTGAAATCAACCAGAGAAATAACAGTACTAAGAACAAAAACAATTGGAATGTCAGTGGAATTTCATCAAAATCTTACATGTCAAAAGAAAGTGATATTATAATTTTAAGTGTTGAAATGAAAAAAACTGTGAACACAGAATCTTATATGCAGTGAAAATCTTAAAAATAAAAGAGAAAATCAAAACATGCTCAAATAAGAAAAAAAAAAAGAGAATCTGGTGCCCACACACCTACTTTTAAAGGATGTCTAAAAGTCATTCTCTAAATAGAAAGGAAATGAAAAAATGAAGGAAGTTTAGAATATCAGGACAGAAGAAAATACATGCAAGGGGCAAAATATAGATTTTCCTTCACTTGAGCTTTTATTTAATGGTAAAAATTATTACACTGTCTAGGTTTCAAAACTAATTGTGATGACTCACATAATGTCTCTGAAAATTGTATTAAAATATGCAGCAAGCATTGTTCCTTCATAAAGATACTCCTCTTTTCACCACAAGAGGGCAATTCAAAAGCCTCTGCGAACTGGAAATGGCTTTGGCCAGGAAGAATTAATGTGTAAGACCCGAAAGGACTCAATTTTAGGAAGTTATTAACAGTTTTCCTAGCTCTGAGGAACAGCAAAGTTACAATTGGATTGGAGCACCTCAATTCAGCCGAAGACCAGAAATATGCCCTTTACTCTAAAGAATTTAGAATGAAGAACTTAAACATTTTTTCAATCCACAAAATAAGCTCACAGAAATCGTTCTGGTTTTATGAAAAATGGGATTAGTGACTTGCAGCAGGAGCATGCAAAGAAAGAACAGAATTCTTGCCTTACCCACAATTTTAAACCCTTACTTATCAAATTCATATTGCAAGCATCAAAAAGTTTCAAACCAACAGTTTATATAGAACAGCTCACCAGAACAAAGGTTGCAAAGGTTATAGGCATTTCCAGTAATAAAAGACACTCCAATTTTTATTTGCATCACACCACACAGCCAAAAATATTGCTTTACTGAAAAAAAAAAGGTATTTTTAAAATTTATATTCCAAGACATTCCAAAGTGAACACCAGATGACACTGTCTTTAAACAGATTTTTTATATCTTGCCTCTATGATTTGCCAAGAAGTCCAGCATAGTTTGTGTAACTAATCCTTTCATTTTTGTTAGATATTTTCCTGAATTCAAATTAAAAATTAAACAACCTCTGTTACCCTACCCCCACCCCTGCATATACAACAAAAATACAATAGCTTAGATAGAATTCTAATAATGTGGCTAATTTTAGACTCTTCCATTTTCTTTAATAGTTTTATTAGCTTCTTATATTTAATTATATCACTTTCATCTGTATAAATTTGTGTATCTTAGTTTATTAAGATTTTTTTCTCTGTTCATAAAATTCCTCCTACCCAGGATTCCGATATCTGTCATACCCTTCTCTTGACAAGCTCATTTTAGCTTTCAAGAACCAGTTTCCTCTGGGAAATCGTCACAGGTTTTTTTTGTTTGTTTGTTTTTTCCCCCCCCTTTCCTGCAAAAAATAGAGAACAGCAATAAAAAACAACCTAACCATGAGTATAGCACTAATTCTCTTACCTGAAATCCCAGGTGACCTCCTGGAACTCTTGTATCCCATTTATTAGAGTTGTTTAAATATCTGCTTCACCACAAGTTTGTCAGAACCTAAAAGGTGAGGACAACATGAAATTGATCTCAGTGCCTCATTTTTAAAATTTTCCTAAGAGAAATGAGCCTTTTTCTGTCTAATCAGCCTAACACATTCATGGAATTAGTTTTTATCTTTTCTGTAAGAGAGAAATGCCAGGTGTGTTCCACGTGTATGAGATTGGCAATTGTTTCCTTTCCTCATAGTTCTATTAAGACAGAAGGGCATTATAATAAAAATTGCAATAAGCTTAGTTTTTGTATTCAGACAAATTCTACACTTATCAGTATTTGATACATGGTCATGATCAAATTTGTTAACATCTGAAAGACAAATTTTCTCATTAATAACACAACTATCTGAAGAGTTCTCATGAATGTTAAGTCTGATGAAACAAGTAATTGTAATGCATGTGGAGTAGTTTACACAAGTATGTAATTGTTAAATTTCCTAGTCAGGTAGAAACAGATTCTAGTAGGCTCCCAGTGCCACTGAAAATCAGAGTGCCTGAACCCTGATAGAGATCTATCAATTGTGCTTGGTCCACAAGGCTAGGACCATACATAATATAGCAGTTCAGAGCAATCACAGGCAATAAGTAAATGAGTAAACAAATAAATAAATGGATCCATTATAGAAATTGGATAATTTAATCCAGTCAGGCAGCAAAGTTAGCACTGACAAATATTTATGGAAAAATATTTGTGATTGCTGCAATAAAAACAAACAAAAAAGAAAACTGTAGTTTATGAAGTAGTTGGTTACTTTTAAATTGAAAGCATTTTATGGTTTATAAATTAGCTGCAATTAGAAAGTTAAAATCAATTTCTCACCTCTCTATTTTCTGTCGAGTAATTTCCAGAATTGTATTTTGATATCTACTTGAAAACTATGTCAAAGCACATATTCAAAATAAGATTCTAAGAATACTAGTTTTATATATGAATAAAGATAGTGTTATATAAGTGAAAAAAAATGTGTTTGCCACACTGGTGAATTGAGTACATTATAAAAAAATGTGTATAAGGGATATTTTTAAAAATTGTTTAACAATGCATAGATGAGGCATTGATATAGGACCAGTATGAACAGGATATAGGATCGCACCTCTTCAGATGTATGTTACCACACCACCAAGGACCCCATACCTGTACCATAGGCTAAAGTATAGTTCCAAGAGGAAAGACAGAAATTTTCAAATATCTATATAATCTAAACCACATTTTGGTGATTTATAATAGTGGAAGTAAATGGGATAAGTGAACGTACTTTGTATCCCTACAATTGAACAAAATATTATTCACTTGCCTCTCTGGCACCCAGTGAGGATGATCAGAATACTCCTAAGAAGGGTAACCCCAAGGTCAAATACCAAAGAAGGGGAAGCCCCACTGCAACCATTAAACCCTGCCCTCGTCAGAGAACTTGCCACATATCCGTGATCTGCAGTGTATTCCAGAAAGGTTATGTACAAGAGCTAACTCCAGGACTGAAAAGGATTATTGCTACTGTCACAAAAACCAGTGGGTGTTGACAAGAATGGTGATACCTGAATGGTTAAATCTCACAAAATGCCTGGACACTATCCTACTAAAAATGTGCCTTAAAAGCTGTTGAGCCACAGCAAAAAGTCTTCAATCAGCATGTGAGAAAACTGATAATAGTCATTTTAACAGGTGTGAAGTAATACCTCACTCTGGCTTTGATTTGCATCTCTAGTGATTAGTGATGCTGAATACTTTTTGGTGTACCTGTTAGTCTGTATGTCTTTCTTGGAAAAAAACCCAAAAACTATTCAGGTCTTTTTCCCATATTTTAATTTGATTATTATTTTTGCTGTTGAGTTTTATAAGTTCCATATATATTCTGGGTCCTATCCAAAACCCCTCTCACAAATGTAGTTTGTACATAATTTTTCTTCGAGTCCCTGTGTTACCCTTTCATTTTTGTCATTTCTTTCTTTTGTGGTGAAGAAGTTTTCTTAGTTTGATATATATAGTTCTACTTGTTTATTTTTTATTTTGTTGCTTAGCTTACCAATACTTTTCAGGGGAAACTAGAGTCTCCATGCCCTACAGAAGTGCAAAAATACTGCTGTTTCTAGGATTTTGTATAAATGGATCATAGCTGTATTCCTCAGGCCTTGCAAGTGTGATTTCCCAACCAGGATTGGAATAGGAAATCAGTGACCAAAGCAGTATTTGCATTGAGAAATTACATTTATTTCCTATTGTTACTGTAACAAATTTATCACAAATTCAGTGAGTTAAAAGAACACAAATTAATTTTCTCGAGTCAGAATTAAAATTTGAGTTTACTGGGCTAAAATCAAGGTATCATCTAGACTATTTTTCTTTTGGAGCTTTAGGAATTATTTTCCTTGCCTTTTTCAGTTCTAGAGTCCGCTTGAATTTCTTGGCTCTTGACCCTTTTCCTCATCTCCAAGGCAGCAGTGTGTAATGTTCAGTTTACTCTCTCACCCTTGTACTCTGCCTTCTTCACTTTTTAAAGTAATTTTATGATTACATTACAGGTCATTGATCCAAGATAGTCTTTCCATTTCAAGATGCTTAAATTAATTGCATCTATAAAGTCCTTTTTGCTATGTAAGGCACACATATATATAGATTTCAGGGATTAGGATGCAGGTATCTTTGGGGAGCAATGCATTATTCTGCCGACCCCAAGAATCCTTTCTCCATTGACTTGCCAGAGACAGCAATATTCATTTGCTAGGTTCAGCAATGATCTACGACCTGGTAGGAAAAACTGACGTCAAAAGAAGCTGAAATTCAGTAACATTCGGTTAACCCCGTTTTATGGGGTTGATCTTCAGGGCAGGGTGACAGTGGAGCAGGTTGCTGGCTGGCTGGGGTTTTGCAAACAGGGTGTTGACTGGATTTGGAAGTTTTCAAATGGAAACTCAATTTGGAAGCATGAGTTTTGGGACCTTTAAGCACCTTGTGATGTGACCATAACAGTTGGTTTACCTTTTTTCTTGTCATGTATCCCTTCTGGAAAACGTAGAGAAGTCAACTGATTTAGTTTGCCCAACGGAAACTGTTCAGAGTGTCTGTACATACGGTCCTTTTCCTCCATTCTTTGGTTCTGATCCACTTCTTGATCTTCCAGCATTAGAAACAAAGGACATTGTAAACATTGTGTGTCATCAAGATCCCTTTGCTCTGAAGAAAATCTACCACTAAAGCCTGCAGTGTGACCAGGAGGCAACAACTTAAAACAGAAAGTGGACTCAATGTATATTTTGAATTTTATTAGAAATTTAATACAGAATTATTAGAAATCAACTGGAGAAAATTAAAAACAAAAAAATGAAAGAAACAAAAATAAAGTTGTTGACTACAGTCAATTCTTACTAATGGGCTATAGACACATCAAAACTAGATATTAATCAAGATCTCAGCTCAAACTGCTCATTTCCAAAGGAGGAAATGGAAACCTAGAAACCTTAAATAGCTACCAAAGGAATCAATAGAATTTTAACATCTTAAGTTTTACTTGTATTTCTGTTATTTCTTAAGTTATCTTTGAGAATAAAAGTGTTCCGTTTATCAATTAGGTGACAAAAAAGTCTTTTCCTAATACTAATACTAGTACTTTTCAAATACTAATCTTAGAAACCATCACAAATCTTCATTTACTTCATACCTATTATATGTATTTCTTGAATAATTTTATTGTAGCCAATAATGAATTTTCAAAAATAATTTTCTTACATCTCATCTTGAAGAATATCCATGAAAATTTCATCTTAATATAAAGTCATTTTATTTTATATAGAAAATGTGGAAATTAGCTGAAACCTTTAGTTTGTTAGTAGCATCATATGTGACCACAAGAGGGCAATCTATGAAAATAATTGAAATTCCAAGGAAAACCTCAGGAACATTTAGTATTTAGTTAGGAATCTTTGATCATGAACTTAGCATTGTCAGAATACATTAAAGGGTCCCATTTTAACTATGTAGTATTTATTTTTTTCTCCAAATTGGAAAATTAAGAATAATGTAGTTCTGCCTTTTCTTTTGGATTGTAATGTTGACAGCTAGGTAATAGATATGTCCCATGTGTGACACCAAAATAATGCTACATCCTTGTAGTAATGTTGTCTTGGAAGAATAGTTGCAATGAACTGTTAATACTGTTTTGATTAACAATCATGGATTTTGATGACCCTAGCCTAGTCAATAACTATGTTCATTACCTGTTCTCAAGCATACCGCCTAATATAATGCAAAAAGATCCTATAAAGGATTAAGATTTCTTTTGATAGGTGAAAATGGGTTATTAGTTTTGTAACATAGAATTATATTTTATAGGATTAGAGAAAAAAAAAGTGTGTAGTGGGCAAAGAATTATTTCCTATACTGATTACTTTAATATGTTCTGTTCTCTCTAAAAACTCACCCAAACATATCCCCAAATAATGCATAATATCTGAAATATATGTTCAAGTTTGTTCCTAGGGAAATAATGTGATAGAGTCTTTCAATTGAATTTCTGGAAGCAGGTGTCCTTTATGATAGCATCACCTTAATTTCTGCCAAGAACATGATGTTCAGTACACAATTCCAGTTTCATTAATTTCATTATTGTTTGTAGCACTCTGCCCATTCTGCCAGACATACTGCATGGTGATTCAAACAGTTAGGAGAGAACTTCTATTTATAACCAATATTGTGTTTACTTGATCACATGACTTAATTTTTAAGATTATACAGTTTTTAAATTTAATAAGGATAGAGCAATAATATTGGGTTAAGTATTTTATAGCATTATATTCTTGGTGGTGCTTCAGACCATCTACGATAGCCTTAAATTTGAGATTTTATGTTAAAATTAGTTACATTAGAAAACTTCCCTTTCATTTACAATGAAAAAGTCTTCAAAATAATTAATCCTTCAAATCACAGAATTCTTTCAGTTAGCTTTTGACTTACTATGAGTCTTCCCCACTACCTTTAATTCTCATTTTATATAGTTATGTAGGCTGCGTAAATTGCACTTATAAATTTGCTATAAATTATATAAGCCTAAATTGGTAATAAAGTTTAGAAAAGGAGCAACAAAAATAACCTTTATTATTTTGTTCTGGAAACTGGATATTTGTCTAAACTCATAACGCCCTGTGGTTGGATTTTTTAATGAAATCTGATAGTGATTGTTATTGAGAATTGTCCCTTCTTTGTGATTTATGCATCACTTCTCTCTCTGTCACGTACACCTCAGCTAAAACACATAAAAGATTTATAGGGAACAAAGTGAGGATGGGACCCAATGCACTATGGTGGAGGACTATGGCTGCCTTGGTTGTAGGTGTGGTGTGGTAACATCCATCTGAAGAGGTGTGACTATATACCTGTAAATCATGCAGCATCATCTCAATAAAAATAATACAATTTTCATAAGAATCAGGAAGAGGAAAACCAAAAGAAATGGAAAAAAATCAAGAAATAGAATGCGTTAGAAATGATAGAGAGCCTCCTTGGTGGCCTAGGGGATAAATCTCAATAATATCACCACTACAATCAGAGTTCGAAACCCCCTCACCCCCAGGCCAGGGAGCTGACCCACATGGCACAGCAGACCTTTCTTGTCTTGCTTGCTGCTCCCCTCAGCAGCCAGCATCTTTCAGTAAATCCATCTGCTCTGTTCCTACTCAGTCTCTGGTGAATCCTCTCACCCTCTGCACCTTTTGCCTATACCCCAGTTCTTCTATGCATAAAATAATAAATCTTTAAAAAAAGAGAAATGACAGAGAATAGTAGATATATCCTATAAATGAAATCAATAAATCTTTTATTTAACTACCAATAATTCTAGCCATTTTCAAACACGATCTTCTAAAGAACTGTTTTTATAGCAAGTGTGCAGTCACAGAAACCATGGCATTAAAAGTTTAGTATCTTGTTCAGGACTCATAGCCACTGGGCAGCCCACCAGTATCAGGATGCAACTGACTCCAAAATGTGTGGGTGTGTGGGTGTGTATGTGTGTTTTTATAAAATTATATAATTATATAAATTATATATATATATATTCTCTTGTAAAATTTCCTAATAGAAGTTCTAAAATTCCTAATAGAAATGAGAACTAAACAACCAAAATATGAGTGAGCACAAATTTCCTGGATATTCATAATACCTAATAGAAAGAAGCAGAAAGAAAGGATGTAAAAGAGGAGCATAGAGGAGAAGCAAGAAAGAGAGATATAATTTACCAGGATTAAAGATGGAGAAATGTGTGTTCTATATCTTAGAATTACAGGGCATAATAGAGGTGGCAGCTACTTCTCTCTACATGCTCTCATTCACCTGCATTCTACCCTTGATTCGTGCTTATGCACTGCTGTCAGCTCTGGTGGCCTGTGCATAAGCCCTGTCTCACCCAGTCACCAAGAGGGATGAGGCTTCCTCTAGTGGTGACAGCTGTCTGTCAACTTTGACTGAAATTTTAAAACTCTCTCAGGCTTCTTTTCTCTTTAAAAAGTGAGGTTTTGCTAAACCTGGTCAAAAAAAAAAAAAAAAAAAACAATGGAGAGTCTGGCATGGCACAAAGGCATCAACATCAGCCTTGGCTTTGCCACATAGTCTAGCATACTGAGTTTTTTTGTCTGGGGTGCCCCCATAGGAGGTCAAAATTTAATAATGATTCTGAACACTGCATCTGAAGTCCAATATGGTTGCTCAAAGTTCTTATTTTAGGATGTAAATATAGGCTTCAATTCTTCATTCATGACTCTTTCCAAGTGCATGGTATATTTCCAATTTGGACATATTACAGACAGCCTTGACATATGAGAATTACTGGTATTGATAAGGTTATGTCCTAAATATAACAACGATTAAAGTGTGTAAATGCACATTTTTAGTGACAAGGCATTAATCTAAGGTCAATTCTCTCTATAGTTTACATGTGACTCTCATGAACTGAAAAGAGACATTTCTGATATTACAAAAGTCTCCCATTCTTTATATGGATCATAACTATAAAATTATGTTATAGAATTTTTATTTATAGACATATTATGCATATATGCATTTTTTCTTAGAAAATAAAATAATAGTTTTGCGTAATGTAGTATTCTAGTACAGTGTCCCATTTTCTATTTTGTCATAAATGATTACTTAAGCAATCATTTTTTTAAAAGATATTTTATTTATCCATACAAAAACTGGTGTACAGGTCAGAGGTACAAGGGGTGAGAGGATTCACCAGAAACTGAGTGGGGAACAAAATAGGCAGATAGATTGAAACATAGTGCTGAGGGGAGCCGCGGGTGCGGCAAGAGAGGTCTGCTGTGCCATGTGGGTCACCCCCTGGCCAGTGGCAGGGACTGAACTTGTGTTGCAGTGGCTGTAGTTTGCTTCATAGTGCATTGCTGAACCCAGTACACCATTGCGGAGGCCCAGCAATCATATTTTTGAATGAAGAGTCCCTTTGACTCAGGACAACTCTTTATAAGACAGTGATTAAAATGGAATAAATTCTAATTGCACTTCAGAGAGTAATATGGATTAATTTATATGAGCACAATCATAGTGTCATTACCACTGTGCATTAATAAACTTAATGCCATTCTATGTAAAACTTGCCCATTTACTCACACTTTAAAAAAATCAAGTTATTCTGAAATGTTTTTAAATAACATAGTTAATTGCAGGATGACTTAACCTTCGCTTTTGGAAGTTGATGTATTTAGTGCATGGGAAATTTTTAAAAATGTATATAACTATAGCAGATGTAGTTACTTCTATCAAAATTCTAAGAAAGACCACTGTTAAATGAGTCTTAATTCTGCTTGCTATTTATAATAAATTTGGAGGATCATTATCCTTCTTATCATTAAATACTGGATATAAAGTGATGACCTGGAACAAGTGCTAAAACAATATACATATTATAGGTTTACCTGGCTCTGACCCTAAGATATTAATAATTAAGGAATGGGATGTAACAAAATTAACAAATAATCATCTATTCTGGATTTTTTTATTTATAAATTAGCATATGATTATCTACTACTTTTAAGGTGTTTGATGTTAAGTGTTTGTAGATATGAAGATCCACTTTACAATCCAACTTTCTCTTCCATTGTACTTATTTCTTTCTATTTAGTATTCCACATGGAATCTTTTCCTTTACAGAACAGATTTAATCAATTAATACAAAATAATATAGCAGGTGATTTACTATAAAGGATTGCTGGCATAGTGGTCTGATCAAAATTTGTAAAATATAAATAACCCCCCCAATAAAAAATGAGAAACAAACCAACAAACTAACTGGCAAAGCACAGCAAAGATAATTATTAACCTGTGAAAAATATGTTAACAGAAGGAGTGGAAGAGTGGACAAAGAGAGGGTAAGGAAAGGAAAGGGTTAGGGCAAAGACACTAGAGTTTTGGTGGAGGGTGTGTGAAGCATGTGCACATATGGAAGTATAAAGTTGTATTCTCAAAATCATATAATTACTAATAGACTGGTAATTTTTTTAAATTAGTCAGAATTGTATGTTTTTTTACTTTTTATGTAGCTATTTGAGTAGTGCTTAGAAAGTAGCTACCTTATTTACAGGAGATAAAAGAGTACTAAGTAAAATTTGCCTTATTTAACCCCAATATCACAGTATTACTTTCATCACATCTTAGGTGGAAAATGATGTGGTTAACACTTCTCTATTCAAAATAGACTCCAAACTCAAAAACATGGTATCTTTAGCTAGTACATAATAATTTCCATTTCACAAAAAAAGAAAAAAAATCTGGGTGTCCTGATTTATCTAGTTTAAATAATACTTAAGTATCCTTGCCTAGTTTGTTTAATTCACACATAGCCCTGCATAACATGCTCTTTCTCCTGATGTCTGTGTCCTTACAACAATACAAAAAATAAGGAATCTTCATAATTTACCATTCAGTAAATTTTATTTTAACAACTTCTAAGCACAGAAGATATAATCATAAGTAAATATATAGATGAAAAAAACAAAGTATAGATTTATCTGCCACATTTTATGATTGAACTGCCAATATTTTGGTGATAAAGGTTAACAAGCTATTATCCATGTTCTTTAAGAGAACTGACAATTAAGAGAGATGAACATACAAATAATACTCATTAGATATTAAGTTACACGCCTTCTATAACACATAATCAGAATAATCTGGGAGTATATGAAAGGAAAATATTTTACCACCATGACTGGAAATTTGAATATAAAAATGAATAATTATTAGTTGAACATTCACACTTTATGTTGAATTGATAATTACAATAAAGTACTCTAATAAGCATTGATGAAACTATGACCAACTGGGTTACTGAGGATGCAAGATTTTCCTTGTCTTCCATCTCTCTCTCTCTCTCTCTCTCTTTCTCTCTGTCTCTGTCTCTGTCTCTCTCTCTTTCTCTTTCTCTCTCTCTGACACACACACAGTCATTTTTAAGAAGTCAGAATTGAATTATGTCTTTTGGGTCAACTGCAAAACTGAATCTTAACTACCCTATTCTTTTTGCTTGTGTACTTTTGTTTTATTTTAACATACTTTGGCCAACTTTTAATTTAGCAGAAAAGAAGCAATTTTACCAAGCCATGTTTTCCATCTTTCCAACCTTCCCTAATCACCCCTGATAATTACTGGATTAGATAAAACTAGAAAAATGAGTTCATTAAGTATTCTAGTTTGTTTTGGTTATCAAATATGATTTTATTTCATGTTTCTCCCCAAACTATAATGATTCTATTACCTATAATTTGGTGTTAATGATTTTTTTCTAAAAAGTGAATATACATTTTAGGACTTCCTGTCTATGCAAGTCTATAATTCTATTACTCAAAATAACTTGTGTAAAGTGGACTTTTTACTGACTAGCCCAGGGAATGTTGTTCTTATTTTGTTACCTGTCTGCACTAATTAAACATATATTTACTGAGTTATTACTTTATGTGAGGCACTGTTATAAGCACTGAGATTACAGCAATGAACAAAACAAAGCTCCCTGCCATTATAGAGTAGGAGAAAAAAATGAGTTAGTTTCATCCATGTGAGGTGTTTTGCATCAAATTTGTATAAGAAAAGGTCTAGATCATCAGGACTCTTGTTCTTCTTGTGAGTGTCTGGTTTTAGCAACTGTACCCACACATGCATAGGGGACATTGTGGGCATCCTGCATATGCAGTCTGGTAACATACTGTAGTGGGAGTCATATATTATAAATGTAAATTACTCAGACATCTTTGGCAGATCTTTTAACTGCTCACGTTTGTAAAATAGTGATACATCTTTCAGCCTTGGACAGAAAAATTAATGCCCCAATTATATATAGTAGATGGGTGAAGATAATGATAAATCATTTTAGGTCATTAAAATTGCTTAAGATAGCTGTCATTTGAATTAGCATTCATAAATACTGGTTTGTATTTCTCATGGCACTATTCCTTTATATCTACTCTTTTAAATTAGCTCTATACATTCTGAGCATCTCTATTTTCACCTCCTTGATTACTTCCTAAAAGTTTCACATCTTTAAATAAGCTAGAATATTCCTCTTGAGGGATCCCACAAGATCACTTTCCTATTCACACTTCCACTTAGTACTGATAAAAAGGCTAATCTCCCATTTGATTAAAATAGATTGATATTGGATGCAATTTTAGGTTCATTATCAAGCCTTTTATTCACTGCATTTTTTTTTCTTTCTCAAGGTAGTTGTGGAAGAAAGTCTTCACCATCCTGTTTTTCTTTTAAAAAAGACCAAAAACCAAGACTCTCAGCTGTATTTTTATGTCCTCTTACCTTAAAATTAGTATTTCTGAAATGAATAAGCTTGCTATATACATGTTACTATTCAGTTAGTGTTATATTCTTCTAGACTGTACACTCTCTCTTTCTTTAAATTGTGAGTTCCTTAATATCACTGCTGCATGATGCTGCTGGCCTCCAGATTGGCATCTGTCATTTTGGAGAGTTTGTATATGGGTTGTCAGAATCTGGAGGGAAAAACCTGAGCACTAATGACCTGGCCACGTTCTATTCTGTTGGGTCCACTTTTTCCAGACTGCTCCAAACTGCTTCAAATGCCAGTTATTTTATCACTGAACTGCTTTCTTTTCAAGTTTCTGACAGTTGTTTTTTTTTTTTTAAGATATTTTATTTATGCATCCAAGAGCTGGGGTACAGGTAGAGGTGTGGGAGAGGTGAAAGGACTCACCAGAGACAGAGTGGGGAGCAGAACAGGCAGATTGACTGAAATACACTGCTGAGGGGAGCAGCGGGTGAGACAGGAAGGATCTGCTGTGCCAAGTGGGTCAGCTCCCTGGTGGGGAGATCTAACTCATGCTGTATTGGTGTGGATAGCTTCATAGTGCTGAGACTTAACCCTTGTGCCACCAGGGAGGCCCCTCAAGTTCCTGCCAGTGATTAATTATTATTATTATTATTATTATTTTACATCATTCTTCACTTTTGTGCAGTGTATACTTTTCTCTCAGGTGTAGTCCCCATGAAATTCCCACCACTCATTCCCCCATGTTCCATCACCATAATCCCTCATGTTCTTCTCACCTGTTTTGTTCCTTCTCCCTCCTCCTCCCCTGCAGAATGTCTCTGAGTTACAGTTTTCTATTGATTTTTATTTTTAACTTACTATACTTAATTTTCCCCTGATCCCTTATTTTTTTCTTATACATTCCTCCTATAAGAGAAACCATCTGATATTTTTCCTTTTCTTTCTGGCTTATTTCACTGAGCATGATCCTTTCCAGCTCCATCTCTGTTGCTGCGAATTGCATGAGTTTATCTGCCAGTGTTTTTTAAGGCCACGTCTCCTGGGGTCCTAGGATTGTGTGGCGGCACCTCCAGGATACCTCTGGCAGGAACTCTCAACAGTCAGGTCTCCTATTCCATCACTTCTGCTTTCAACAAAGAGATCCCACTTTCATGTGATTTATATCTCTAATTTCTACATATAATTTCATTTGGAATGTATTTGGATTAGAACAGAAAAATGAAAATTACTTCTCATAGGGTTAGATTAACATTTCACTTGAAGAATCTATACTATGCCATTTAGGATGGACATCCAGCACTTCAGATTATTTTGAGTAACAAAAAAATAACAAACACATGTTTATTATTATTATGCCTCTATCCCACATCCACATTAAAGTCAAAAAAGGAAAAACATGCTGATTTGTTACTCCCTGGTCACCAGAATAGACCTGGGTTATCTGCTTGTCCAGAATACCATCTCCATTTTCAGTCCACTTGGCTTGCTATTCAAGGTTTCAGCAAGGACCCGGAAAATGCATTTTCTAGATAGCAGAGGCACTTGCTTTAGTTGGGAACCCAAGAATGGATTACTTCACTGCTGAAACGCCCAATCCTAGCACAATGCTTCCTGACTGACCTCTTTTCTTAGCTTCTTCTACTGGTCCTTTAACATTTCACTAGATTCCTTCAACTATTAGGGCACAAGAGGGTTCACTTGTTGGGTCTCTATTCTGCCTTTACTTAACTCGCTTATATCTACATACTGGACACCCAAATTTATAGGTCTAGTCAGTGAAATTCAAAATCATATGTTCCACTACCTGCTTGATATCTCCATGAGAAGGTCTAATAAGTATCTGAATCTCAACAAGCTGAAAAGAAAGCTCTGAATATTCTGTTCAAGCTTGATCCCATCAAAGTCTTCCCCCAGTCTCAATTTATGGCAACTTCATCCTTCCATTTGCAAAGGTAAAATTATCAAGTTACACTTTTCTTCTAATTCCTGATGACCAAATCTACCTTCAAAATAATTTTAGAGACCAGCAATGGTTTATCACTTTCACCAGCTGTATCTCCACACTTTAGCCACCAAACACTCACCTGCACAGCCTCCATGTGAGTTTCCTTGTTCTGCTTGAACTACCCTTCTCTGCACTTTATTCTGAACCCCCAAATCAGTGTGACCCTCTTGAAATGATGGTCAACCATGTTCTCATGCCACCACTCTCCTTAAAACCTTCCAAACCATACCCACCTCACTCAGAATAAAAGCTAGTATGTGGTCGATGCCCAAATCATAGCCAACATAATCTAGCTTATCATTGGCTCTCTTACTTCACCCCCTACATACTTGTACCCTTGCTGCTCAGCTTGGATATACCACTCTCCTAGTTCTTCAGATGTTCTCTAAGCATGCTTCACAATTGCATTTCTTCTTTGCTCTGCCAGGCACTCTTCCTTTCATACCTTGATAGCTTCATCACCTGAAGTCTTTCTGTTCAAGGGTTATTTTCTCATTGAGGCTTTCTCTAGCTACGTTAAAAGCAACAACAATTCAGCTCTCCTTCTCCTTCCTGTGTTTCATTTTTCCTTTTGCAGTACTTATCACCTTTTCAACAGGCTGCATAAGTTCCTGATTTATTCTACCAGACTATAAGTTCCATGAGAAAGAGAATATTTTATATATTTTTGTTCTATTTACAATTAAATACTGTGTAGTTCATATAGCATAAGGAACTCAAAAATGTTATGTTTGTTAAATGACTTAAATAACTCAAGCATCCTTACATTCTTTCTTTTAAAATCTTAACGGTAAATCTACTTACTATGGGTATCTTGGGCCTTTAGTATTTATAAAGGGGTCAGGGGAATTTACATTTACCTGACACTTGCCTGAAACTTTTTATTTCTGATTCAACTTGCAGACCCATTCTAATTACATTTTATTCTCTCAACCTATTTCGAATAGATTCTGTCCTTTGTCTAAACCTAAATAAATTTATGGAAGTATCCCCAATGCTTTCCTTCCCCAAGGTCGTGTTGTTAATGCAGATTTTTATGGATAGTTTTGAGAGAACAAAAAATATCACCCTCCTCAGACAGAAAAAAGTTTAAAACTGACAGTAGACATGACAGTTCATAAAGTTAATTGGCTCTTCCCTGCCTCAAATTATATATTTCTGGCTGACTCTCACCTGAAGCTTTGGTTATTTTTTATGCCTTTATAGTTATAGGTTTTATCATTCAATAATCTGAGTACAAAAATTGATATATCAACACTTAGATGTTGTTAAAGTTATTTAGGTGGTTTTCACTCATTTCATGCATCCATTTTGAATCCAGAGAACAGATTTGAACCATATGAACCATTAATTGTTTAAGTAATTGTTTCAGTAATACATTTTTTTTAGTAATACTTTTTTGACTTTTAAATGTAAATTATAGATTTAGTTATGAGATACTTCACCTTTGATAAGTTATCCATTTATCTAATTAGCTTACTTTACTGCTAAGCAGCCTTCTTCTTGAATGGTTGGCATTATTTTGTTTGTGACCATCGGAAGCTATACTATTCCCTAGTTGTGGCAGGAAAGTGGCATATTAGACTTTAACAACTAAGTAACTAAAATAGATTTTATAGTGTGTTTTCCTTTTATCAATCTAGGAGGTACACTAACATTTTCAAAAAAATATTTTAACATTGGAATTGCAAAAATAATGCTGTTTCTCAAGTTTCTTACTCTAAAATCTGTTTTGTATTTATAAAGAGTGAAATTACAGATTTCTTTAATGTCTTGTAGTAAATTTAAATCAAGTGAAGATATTAGCTAATTCCATTTACTGTTAAGTAGGCAAAATTTTTGAAAAATCAGGCCATATCCAAGTAGAAATTTAGAGATGAGAAAAAATTGATTATAAAAACCTTGGACATGAGGTGGACTGTTTTCCCTGACTTTGGATAATTTTGTAAGTCATGTAAGTAGTTTTGGTTTTTACAAAGACTTATAGAAAGCTATTGAAAGGTTGAGAGTAGAAGAATAGACTGATTTGATTTACATGTTTACACACTTTATAGACTGCTATATGTTAAGCCCAATCTTCCTCTAAGAACTCATGGTTGAGTGGACAGAATTATTGAATGCTAGTTATTTCTCTGTAGGAGATGTTAATAAGGGCTACAACTAAAGTACAAACTAGGGGTGTAAGAATGAAAAGATTGGGGTCTTCCTGGTGGCGCAGTGGGTTGAGCAACACACTATGAAGCAAATCACAGCCATTGCAGCACAAGTTTGATCCCTGCCTCGAGCCAGGGAGGGAACCCACAAGGCATAGCAAACCTCTTCTAACCTCACTAACCTTGGCTTTTTTAGAGTTAAGTAATGTCATGCAATCTTCATCTTTCTGTGAATTATTTCACATAGCATAGAGTTAAAACTTTTTTTAATCCCCACTTCTCACAGAAGAAAAATGAGATGCAGAGAAGTTAAATCAAACTTTATATATCAAAGAATATAGAAGAATGGGGACTTGAATTTGGGTCTGTTTGATACCAGAGTACACATTTTAACTAGTATACTGAGCTGAGGACTTCATCATACAATTAAAAGCCAAACAACTATCTAATTTCTTACATCTAGTCAGTTTAGTCAAAATAATATTTATTTTGTTTGACTGGGATAGACAACATATAATAATGTTGTCTGAGGCACCAGAATTCTGCTACTTATTATGTGCCCTTTTGATATTGAAATAAAGCATTTATAATAAGAATTTCTACCTTTGTTATGAAATGTTAATATTTATGTTCCTTTCATTTATTTATGTGTGAAGTATTCAAGTACAGGTAGAGAAACTGAAAAAAATTAGGGTATCCTCATAATGTCTCATGACAATAAACTATTAATGCTGTGTCAGCATGGCCTCCTAATCAACAGAATTCAAAATTGTGACCTGATCATAGTCATTTAGGTACCTGTATTTCCAAGGTAGCCTTTGTGAGTCAGGAAATTTTTAATAATTCAGTGTGAATAGGTTTAAAAATGAAATTATGCTGCAGTCTCTCCCTGTTGAAGTGGTGTTTAGTCCTTTCATTTTTTTGCTAGATATTAGATTGGAGAAAATGTTACTAACCCAAAATTTATCACATCACCTGGACTTATAAGAGTCAGCATAAAAAATTTAATTTAATGGAGAAAAGGGTGAAAAGAGAGACTTCTCAAAGGGGAAATATTTCCCTGTGAATTTCGAGGATACGGGTACACCAGATCAGTGTTTCTCAGTCTTATTCACATTATGGCACACATAGAAAATCGTATTTCGGGCCTCCCTGGTGGTGCAGTGGGTTAAGCAACACACTATGAAGCAGACCACAGTCACTGCAGCATGAGTTCGATCCCTGCCTCCGGCCAGGGAGGGGACCCACATGGCACAGCAGACCTCTCCTGCTGTGCCCGCTGCTGCCCTCAGCATTGTGCTTCAGTAGATCTGCCTGTTCTGCCCTCCACTCTTGTCTGGTGAATCCTCTCACCTCCCACGATCCTGGCCTGTACCCCAGCTCTTGTATGCATAAATAAATAAATAAACCTTCCTTTAAAAAAAAAAAAAAAAGAAAATCGTATTTCTGCACCACACAAATGTAATAGAAGAGGATGCACAAGCCAGGAATTGAAGGCCTTGGAAATCCTGGAAGTCCTGGGATTTGACGAGTTCTGCTGAATCTGAGAGACTGCTATAGCGGCACGCCCGTAACCTATTTGCAACGCTCTGGTTAGGAAGCTCTGCCCTAGTTAGCTCAGAATGATTCATGGTATGACTGAGAAGCGCAGGACATTTTTATCTCCCTTTATGTTCAGTTTGACTATAAAAAAAAAAGGATTGCTCTGCAGCATTCATCCCGCGATCTTGTTTGCACATTGAAAAACACTCAGCAGGTACTAAGACTGTATTAATTCAGTATCCATAAATAATTAAGCCAGAATCAATAGAGATCAAACCTAAAAATTGGTATTTTTAAAAGTATCTGTGAAAATTTGAATGTGCAGATTCTACTGTGGAAAATGATCCCTATTCTCTAACACTGTAATTTTAAGGAGTGTTGGGAGACACCCTATAGCAATGTAAGTATGGAGAGGCCAGTACATATGTGGTTGCTTGAAAGGGAAGACCAAGGAAAACCCATATAAGAAATTGTTCCAGTAAAGAGATTGCAGTTGTTTGCTAATGATGCCTTTAAAGATTACCATGTCTCACATACTTGATTTATGTTGATCACTAGACTTCCACAACATATCCCTCTTTTAGTCTTCCCCCTACTTCACTGGTTGTTCCTTCCTCGCTTTCCTGTGCTGGTCTTCTATGGCTGTTATTGTTGGAATGCACTAGAACTTGGAATTGGACCTGGACCATTTCTCTTCTCTATTTGCATTCATTTCCTGATGATTTCATTCCAGTCTTTTGGTTTTCAGCCTGTGTGCTAATGCATTCTACAGATTTGTATATTCAATTGCCTATGTGACATCTTAATTTAGATGTGTAATAGAAACCTCAAACTCAATATGTGCAAAACTGAATAACTGAATTTTTCCCAAACAGGCTTCTCCCAAAGACTTCTCTGTCTCAGTTGGTGACAAATTTCATCCTTCCACTGCTCTGCAGCAATTGATCAAGCCAAAGAACTTTCAGTCATCCTATATTCCTCATACACAGATCACATCTAATTTATCAGGAAAATACTTCCATAAAATTTAAAAAAACAATAGTTCATCAGATAATCAGTGACCCAAACATTATTTGACATGAAACATCAATTAATAACATTCATCATGTTTTTTGATATTTTATGCTAAATTGAAATCAATAGCAAATAAAGTATCACCAAGATGTATTTTTGTGTGTGACTTTGTATTTATATAGTTCTAATTTCAAATGATGGAGCTGTCCCACTTATCATCTGTGTGACTTAGACAAATTGCATAATTTCTTTAAGTCTGTTTTCTTACATGTTGCAGAAATGAATACTGATTTTAGAGGATTTTATAATAGGCAACATTATGCTTGACATATATTATCATTCAGTAAATAGTAATCTTTAAGCTATTGTTCCTGTTATTAATAGGGAGTAAACAAGAGTGATTAGCACAGTCTTCCAAAGGAAACTCTTGGGAAGAGTAAAATTATGTAGGAAATAATGCACTGTACATGGGACCTATGGGAGTAGAGATCTTAGAGTAAGAAATGAGATGCCTTATAGATTGTTTTACTCTTCTCCACAATTTTTCCCACCACTGCCTTTGTTCCTGTGTTCTTGTAAGCTTTCTGATCTTAAATATAGAATTCCAAATGGTGTGTCCACACATAAAAATTAAAATGGGTTTCCCAAATGGTTCTATAATTATAAACTAGGCACAGTAATGTTATCCTAAAACTCTTGCGTAGACGTTTTCATCAGATATTTTTTTCCTTCTTCTCATCTGTAAGCTAAATCTATTTTTTCAGTGATGGTGTAAAATAGGTGTTTAACATAAAGTGAAACAGATTAAAAACAATTGAATATTTGTTTTTCATCAATGTTAAATTTAAGATAGTTTTTTTATATTTCTTTTCATTAATATGGTATTTCTCTCAATGCTCTGTGAATGTGTGCATGGAGATGAGTTTATTTGTGTGTGCATACCAATAAGAATACAAAGTAATGACTCTTAATATTTTTTAAATATCTATTTCCTAAGCCAGTAGACAGAATTATTTAATAAGATTATGGATTGGTAGTTAGAATAGCTGGATTTGTTCATTCTTTTTTCATTCATTCATCAAAGCTTGTCTATTTTATCAAGCAATATACTCAGCTCAAATTTACATATCAAATATATCACATATTAACTGAAAATCTGGGAATGGAAATAAGTATTTTTAATTCTCACGACAATTCAGGAAGTCAAATGAGATAGTTAATATTAAAATACAACCCACAAAAAGAGAAGTAAAATAGCCAGAAACAAAAGATGTTTCAGGCATTTCTCAAATAGTTATTGGATGCATACTTTACCTGGTTCTTATTAGTAACAGACAAGAAGTCTCACATAAGGCATAAGTTTTGCATACTTTGCAAAGTTTATTTCATCTCAAACCTTTCATCTCAAACTTAAAGCTTGTGTTTCTTGATTAAAAAATAAAGTCCAAATTTTATGTGAGTTTCTGAGACTTCTTTGTATGCTTATGCAATAATTTCAGTGCAGAATACATAGAACATATATGGAAACTGAAGAGTAAATAAGTAAAGAATATAGACTTACCCAGAATGTAAGTACTTATTGGTCACAAATGACTAAGAATGTGAAAATGCAACTTAATGTCAAACCTGTGTTATGTAATAGAGGCCATCTGCAGGTTTAATTTCAACATATAATATCTACTGGCACTTCTTATGCCCTATAACAGGCCTGATGTGTCTCAACTAATACCTTTTATATTTATAAAAATCCGAGATCAGAAATCCCTTCAGGTATTATTATAATTGTTTGAACTATATGGACATCTGGTATCCAGAACAGAAGATGAAGAGTAAAATCCTGTCATAGGAATTTAGTGTGATTTCCATAAAACCAGACTGATCACATGTGTTTCAGATCATGAGATAAAGTTAAAATAAAGTGACATTAAGGTATAGGATCATTGTGTTTTAATCTACTTATTTTTTCTGTTAAAACTCTAAAACAAAACTCAATTCTTAATTTCTCACAATTTAATGTTTATAATTTAAACATAAGATGTTAATGAATCATTATAATAGATATAAGCATTTATGAAAAATGTGGTTCAAGCAAGGGAAAATCAAAGTGAAAAATAAGGAATAGGTTATTGGAAAGTAGATACTACTTCATAATTGTTTCATTTGAGTTCTGAAGACAGTATAGATATAGGTGTGTTTGCACATGTATGTGTGGTGTATGCACATGTATAAATATACATATTATATCCATGTGTATTTATAACAAATATATACATACCCTTACATTTGTAGGCACATCTATGTGCAAATACTACATATGTATTTGTTTATATAAAACATAATGAGATTATATATATAAAACATGAGAAAAAAACCAACACATTGTCATTTAGATGTGAGTTGAAAACAAATTTAATATTTTTGCCTTGTTATAAGTAGCTCTTAAATTTCAATATGCTTGCTTATATTTATCTATAAGTCTTAAAATCTTGAAGGATCTCATGGTAGTCTAGATTGGATAGCTGATAGCTTTATTTGGAAACTTTAAATGAAAACTTTGCTGAGAAACGTCTTGAACTTGGAAGAAAATTTCTGAACCATAGACATTTGTCTATGTCTGAACCATAGACATTTTTATGTAATATATGGGGATTTTATAGTCTACCATCTCACTGCTAGCATTTATATCACCTGATGGATGGAAATTCTCACTGGTGAGCTACTAAATTAATGTTTCCCCTCAGTTTAAGGTCCTTTATTTCGATTCTAATTGTAATAGCTGTCTGGCACATTGTTGCTCCTCAATAAAGGTTGGTTCAAAGGGAATTGAGTTGACTAGTGGATGAATAAATCCCAAAAACCTGTGGAACTCTATCTGTGGCAGTTGGGAAGTAGGAGATTCAGAAGTAGGATATTAAATTATACTTAGGATTTTGAATCTAAACAGTGTCATCTTTGTTGTGCCTTGTAGACCTCGTGATATAAAGATAAGGAAATGATATAGATGGAGGTGCATACATTTGAATATATATTTATATAGGTGATATATAAAGACGTGTGTATATCTAGCTGACAGTATATATTCTTCAGTAGCTTCCATATGCCATCCATATGGGTTCACTAGGATGTATTGCCCATCTGTGCTACAAATTTCACTCCATCTGGTATGACTTCTAACTGAACACTTGGCTAGAAAATTCTTTGTTATCCTATAGTGCTATGGTGTCATTGTAATTAAATTGTAGCAATATTTCCCCCTCCTCTCCCTCCCTCTCTCTCTTCCCCCCACCATCCCAACTCCCCTTTCTCCCCCTCTTTCTCTCCTATTCTTCATCCAGTATAGCATTTATCAGAAACTAACAGCAAATTAGTAGCCTTCCAACATATTCCTTTAGCTTCCCATATTCTCATCACTCCTGCATATTTTTAGCTTTTTTGAAAACTCATAAATGAATGAGTCGCTTGCCCTGAAGCAGAAAATATTTCAAAATTAGTTATTTAAAATATATCTTTATCTTGAAAAGATATAAGAAAAGAATGAGCTGTTTCATTTTGACAGGGCTGGGAGGATATGAAATAGTAGACTCTAAAGTATGTTTTGAACTTTTTATAAAACCAAATTGATAACACATATTTCAGAAGGCCTAGGAATTATTATTTCCAAAGGCAAGTGGGTATATTACATGATTTCCAGAATCTTCTTTGTAATCTATTAGAAAGAAGTGTTTGGCTTCAGAACTTTTAGCCATTTTTAAGAAAGTGCACTTAGTCATGCTTTTGCTTTTTCATTTTCAGTTCTCTGTAGCAACTCAATAATTGGTGTTAAATTTCCTAGGATTCAAATTATTTATTGAATTACTACATAAGCATCTTGAGGGATTTTTTGGGGGGCATCTTGTGTAACCATTGACATATAGACATACTTATCTTTCATGCTTCAAAACTAATGAGTGCTGCTATGAGTGCATTTTTTTTTAATTTTACATGGTAAGACTGCTTTATCTTTTTACTTTCTAATATTTCATATAATGCTAATGTTTCAAGTAATTTTATTATAAATCAAAAACAATCTAAGCACTAAGAATAAAGTTGCTTGACAAGTCAAAATAATCTTGGAAATTTCCATGGAAAACAAATGAAAGAAGTCAAAATATACTATACTAAACTAAAGTAAGAAACTATGGTTCTACAATTCCTATATATATATATATATATATATATTTAAAGATTTATTTATTCATGCATACAAGAGCTGGGGTACAGACCAGAGTCACAGGCGGTGAGAAGATTCACCAGAGACAGAGCAGGGAATAGAACAGGCAATCTACTGAAATACACTGCTGAGGGGAGCAGCGGGGGGAGGCAGAAGAGGTCTGCTGGGCCACGTGGGTCCTCTCCCTGGCCGTTGGCAGGGATCGAACTTGTGCTGCAGTGGCTGCAGTTTGCTTCATAGTGCATTGCTTAACCCGCTGCGCCACCAGGGAGCAGTTCCTATATTTTTTAAAGACAATTCCTATATTTTTTAAAGACAGTTGTATTCTAATTTTACTTGATTTCACAGGTGATATTGACCAGATTAAGTCTACTTACTGATTTCACTTGAGAAAATATCCATTATGAAAAAGTAAATATAGAGTATTTGTTTCTTATGCCCTAAAATATTCTCAGATATATTTATCTAATTATTCCATGCTATTTTATTTTTATGCACATTTATCCTCTCTTTGCAATGTCTTCAATCTCTGCCTTTGCCAAGGTCACAGTCATATTATTTCTTGAGTTAAATGCTTTTCAGGTGAACTTTGTCTCCTTTAGGTTAAATCAGTTGTTAGCATTTTTTATACTATTTCAATGTGGTCTTGCTAATTAAGTACCTCTTCTTAGTTATTATTTCTCCTACCAAAAGTTCCATGAGGAAAGTTATTGTATATTTTATAATTATGCAACTAGGCCTGGAAACAGTGTATTTTCTACAACTACAACATGACCTTTGATTTCTCAGACATTACCACTGTCTTCCCTGTTCCTACTGGCAGAGATAGAATGTTGAGCTATTTCCACATAGATGTTCAGAATAATGAAGTAGTCATTACCATATATAGCATAAGAAAAAAAAATTGGGGACAGGAATGTTTGCTTTGATAATTTCAGCAACATTTAGACTAAAGGAATGTACTGAAAATAATTATATAGTAATAGTTTTTTCCTTTCTGTTTCATTCAGCATTAATTCACATAGCTGTCATTTTTTTCCCCACAAAGAAATATAAAAAAGAAAATTTATATTCTTTTTGGTCAAAACCCTTAGCTAAGTTTGTTAGAGAGTTATGGGGGCTTGGTGGTAGGAAAGCTATGGTGACACACCTGAGTAGAGAAATCTGATATTATGAAAAAAATAAGAACGAATGATTTAAAAATAATAAAAAATTGAAAAAGTAAGTTTGTTGGTTGACACAAATTTAACAAATATATGTGATTATACTGGGGATTTGTGATGTTACATTTTGTTTTGTCTCCTCTATGATAATAAGAAATCTAGTGAATTATCTGATCTAAATGAGGTCAGAACCAACTTACAAGTAGGCATAAAAGTACATGGAAATTGTATTTATACCATAATAATCATTTGCCAACCAGGTTTTTCACCTGGGTACCCATGAAGTTTCAGGGTTTTTTTTGAGACATTACTTCCATTCATATGTCTTTGCGGAGCATGTGTTTTGTGGCCCTACCAATCAAAAGCAATATCCTAATATGTATCTTCAAGTTGGAGAACCAAATTTTATAATAATATCACTCATTATCACACCTAGTATGCCTCTATAGTTATGTAATCTGAAGCTAAAATATTATTTTGAAAAACAAAGTAATATGGCTAGTTAAATAATTTTTTTTTTCAAAACAAAGCATGATTTTTCAGATTTTGCAGTGATAATTAGAGTTATAGTTAAGGAGACATAGTTTTAGCTCATAATAGGTGATTTAAATAGGAAAAAGTAATTTTAAAAAATAATTATTTATGTGCTCAAAAACCAAAAGTGTGGGGACTTATCAATGACAAACAGGAGCTACTTAGCAGTTTCCAGCGACCAAAACAAGACAATTTGAGCATCAATATAAGTTATATTGTGAGGGAAGCAGCTATTTCTGTATAGAACGAGAGCGGGAGGGAGATACTCCTCTAGGGAGTAAAGCTAATTTTTACCGCTCTGTAAACTTCACTGAGCATATACTAGACTTAGGGACTAACTTCCAAAGAATAGAGTAGAGAAATGAAAAATAGAAACTTTATAGTAGAGAAGACTGGCAAATACTATGGTAACCAAATGATTATTGCATGACTAGTGATATGTACCCCCAAAATGATGTGAAGAGACAACTTTGCTAATAAGATATGAAGAGAAGGGCACCTCATCTCTGTATCATTCTTCCTCTAAATCTATATCCCTCTTCTAGTTGTGAGGAAAATGGCAGGTCAAATTAATATAAGAATCATTTCAGGGACTATCCTGTAGTATATTTGGCCATTACTTTTTGACAGTCTTCTGCAGCTTATCAACACACATCATGGGCAACTCGAAAAACTGTCACTGACTGGAGAAAACTAAGGAGACATGGAAATTAAATAAGTGTGGTATTCCAAATAACAATGGAACCTAGAACAGAAATCAGTCATGAATGCAATCTAGTGAAATCTAATTAAAATCCCAGATTTAGTTTATTACAATGTTCTTATAGGAGTTTATTCATTTTGACTGGTAATGTAGTATAAATATAGTATTAATGTAGTATTAACAGTTGGGGAAACTAGTTGAGGGATATATGGTAACTCTCTCTGTACTATATTTGCAATTTCTCTATACATCTGAAAGTCACCCCAGTTTACATTATTTGGTGAATTATTGTCTGGTTTCTTTAGCAGCTTGCAACAGAAACAATTACCTACTCATATAATTGGCCACAATGTAGGAATTTCATTTATGAACTTGAAAATCATCTTTCTACTTCTTCTTTACTGATACTATAAATTTGAATCATAATTATAAAAATGAATAACAATTTAAATTTAAAATATTATGCACCATCACATTCTTTTTTATAACCTTCAGGTTCAAAGCAGGTGGTGCCTATTTGTTGATAATACATTTACTCTGTCATCTTAGATACATTCACAAAGTCACCACTTCCTTGGTTCCTGCTCATCTCTGTCCTCTTGAAGTCTCCACCATTGAACCATGTGTAAATGGAGCATTTATTTTTACCTCTAAAAAGTGTAAAGTCATCTGAATAAAATGTTTTATAAAATGTTTTATATACTGAGTAATTTATATTAAAAACATAGAAAAAGGAATATCCTTTGCAACACAGCCTAAATGTTTACAGTAAATATTTGTGGATCATGAGTCAAAAATCTTCCAGCATCTAAAGATTTGTTATTCATTATCCTCTTTATAAATGAAATAAAATTGCAATCATTTAAAGCAAAAATGTTTTACACTTTTTTAGGCATTGATTGTGAAGCAATGATGTAAAAGAAGTAAGAGAATAATTATGTCCTTTGGAAGTTCAGAAAAGTAGAAATAGCTGGTGAATTTTATTTGATAATATTCCTAGTATTATATATCCTTACTGAATTGTATGAGTTGCCTTTCAATGTCATAGCCAACTATAATATGCTGTGATATATACATTAAAAAAGAACAACTCTTTACCTGAAAAAGACTTAGTAGGAAATTCAAAATGTTGTTGAAAAGATTGGAGTAACAAAGAGATTTAGAAACGTACAGAAATGAGTGACAGAACATTAATTTGTTACTAAATCCAGCTTTAAATAGTATGCGAAACATGCTTCAGGTTAGTCAGAAGAGGTCCTCTGAATTACACTGTGCACGCTTCCCTGAAATGAAACTGTATGTTATTGGTTAACCAGGATATTTAGCATAATCACTCTGCTAGACTGTGGTGGAGGGAGGTGATTATCACTGAGAACAGATGGGCAGGTCCACAGCACTGCCAGATTCTGCACAAGCTCCATTTATTGTTAGTTCTTGCTTTTTTCCTTCTGTGTTTTTAATTTTGTCTTAAACATTGCATGTTCTACAGAACTAGCTGTACAAAAGGTCAGTGACTGATGACCTTTCAGTTTAGATTTCAAACACAGGAGAAAGATTCAGAATGCTATCACTGTGTATCTAAGAAGGATGGGGCACATTTCATTTTACCCTCTAGCCTCCCTCAATGCATTCACGGATTTATCTGTACGCTAAGCTCTCTGCTCTGCATCTGTAACTCCTTGTGGATTATATTGTCTCTGTGATCAAAAATGATTTTCTCGGATATGAACAGCGTTTCTGGCTCCCCTAAAGTGCATCCTCCTAATGGGACCCGGTTTTATACTTTTCAAGTAAGTGTGCTTTAAATGGCTTCACTCCTTAAGAAGTTAATATATAGTCAACTTTTAATAAAGGGAAATTTAAGGAAAGGAAAACTGCTAAGTGTGAAAGTATTAAGAGGGTGTAAGAAATGGATAATGTGCACGTCAGGGTAATCTATTTTTCAAATATGGAAATAAGATGGTTTGAAATCTCTGTGAATTCAAGCAAAATAATAGTGAGCACAATTTTCACAGGGATTTTAAAATTTGCTATCATTGAGGGTTTACGAGATGTGTCTCCTGAAATTGTTATTTATGGCTATAATATGGTGAATGTTGTAGAGTTACTTCCTTATATGTCTTAGAGAGAGCAGAATTAAAAGACATTTTGTGGAACTTTGCAAACTGTTTCTTCTGGGCTTAGAAAAAGATGTGTTGTATTTCATATACATAACATAGTTCATGTTATATAATATTGTTATGTGTATAATATATGAGAAAGCAATAATACAGGAAACTAAAGTATCATATTTAGTATGCTATTCAATTTGAAATAAAGTAGAAACTCATTAAGGTGGAAGATTTTCTATGTTGTCAAAAAGTCAAAATGATTTATAATATAAACATAATTGTGAGTTACAAAGCTGTTACCTACTAAATGTATTTCAGTTGCTTGTGAATAAATCATTCATCAGTCTAGAAAATAGTTAAATCTCAACTAAATCATATTCTATCTTATTTTCATCCTCAAATTACATCTCTCAATACTCAAGTTTACTTTGTAATTCAGTCATCATCATTGCGTGAAGAGAACATAAACGTCTGTATATTTTACACTATGGAAATATGAACAGCCTTGCATTTAATTATTTTAGCTGGATAGTTATAATGTTCTAAAAAATTAAGACCTAGAGAACTAATATAGTAGTCAGATTACTTTAAAAGGGGGGTCTGAAAAAATGCATTTGGTTATTTAAGTCTCTTGCTTTGGCAAACTATAAGCAGTAGAGAGTTCCTCTCTCTCTTTCTCCCTTTTTTTACTTCTATTTTTAATCCTGTCACCTCTCCTGCTTTACACTGATGTCTACTGATAGTGCAAGTCTGTTCTGTGATAGAATATATTTGCTTTTTCAGTGGCGATCTGCTTATTATGGCAGGGATTCAAAATGCAAGTGCCCTGGGGCTGTTGTACAGAATTATTACTTTTTTTTTTCTTTCCAGTACACTGAGATATAAACAGTCTTTACAATATCCTGTAGCTGGGGATATTGGGCTGCTTTTGACATTAGGTATGCTACTTCAGTCTCTTAAAGTTTAAGGGTCAGTAAATTCCATATGCTCAGTCATGACACAGGATTTTTACAATTCTTTCAGTGAAGATCTTGCTGACACATTTCTTGGCAGGTGATTTTCTTTGAAAATGCACTGGAATGATTTTTAATCACTCATTTTTTTTTTTGGTTGATATAAGAATTTGTGTAAAAATGCTGGGATTTTGAATAAAATGTGTTAGCAAAGATGAACTCTCCTACATTTTCAGTCTCATAAAATGGTATTTGGTGCTGATGTTTATAATATCAGACAGTGTGTGTTTAACTTTTTGTTGCTGTGTTTGTTTTTTTATTTTAGCAACAAAAGAAAGAAAAGTGGTTTTTTCATTTTATTTTCAAAAGGCAAATATGAGTATTGTTTTCTTATTTATATATACTAAGCTATTTTAAAGCAATATATTTTCAATATTTGCAATACTGTTATACAAAATGAGATGCTGTAAAAGTAACACAAAAATGTATCTTATGAAATGATAAAATTTTCTAAAGTGCTTCTCATTATAGAATGACATAAATGTATTTCTGAAATGATTCTGCACCAAGAAGTTGAGATTTAATGCTTCATTTCTTGAAATTATTCTAGCACAAGAGTTAATGTATGCAAAAAACATTTAAGATAGCTTGCATGAGTAAAACTAAGCTTCAGTTCCATCTTCTCATTGAACGTTCAAAAGAGCCTGTCATTTTTGCAGAAATTATGCATTATCCAATTTTAAGGGTAAACTTCATATTGTATTTGACCTGTATAGTTCAAAGGCAAAGCAAACTAAAAATAAGAATTGGAGTATATTATACAACTTTTTCATTGCATTTTAATTTAGCCAAATACATTCATACTTCATTCATGTAAATATTTTTGTATAGAATATTTAACATAATTCATATAATTTCCTCTTGTGTGTGATCATAGTTCTCTATTACTGTAGATATACTTGTGTAGTTTTTTTTTTTTTTTTAATTCAGTGCTGTCTGGGCCATAGATGATGCCAAAGCCCAATTTGCACTGTACTTTTAGTGAATTACTTATCACCAAAAATCAAGTGTGCTTGCCTAGAGTGCCTTTTGATTGATAGCAATTAAAATGAAATACTACTGTGGGAAAATGTCAATGATGACAACTTTAAAAATTAAAACTGTCAACTCATGGTACTCAAATATGTACAAATGGGAAATTCTAGACAAAATTAAATGGGTGTATATAGATTCACATGTGAATATAATATAAATGAATGGAATAAATCTCCTTAATCTTATGTCTGCAAATATGAGGTCCCAACATGATTTCAGATTAGATATATGATGGTTTTATTTGTTACAATAGATCTAATCTGAAATCATGTTGGGACATCATAACTTAATGATATAATTCTTTTGGAGGTATTGGTGACCAAATTGTACCCCTCTTTTTCTACTGATTAAAATGCCTTCAACCTAGTGGCTTTCAAATGAGTTTACACAATTCTAAGTTTTCTTGGGAGTTTGCTAGAGATAGCAGAGAAGCAGAATACATTCTTTTGCTGTTTTCTCAATCTCCACTTACTTATTTTATTCATTGGAGATTTATGCGAGCTCTCATGAATAGCTACCTAAACACATGGCATGTGACTATCAATAGAAGAAAAAAAGGAAAGTTTGCAAACCACTTCCTGAAACCAAAGGAATTCATTTTTGACAGAGACAATTTTATCACTTGAAACCACAGACAAATTATTTCTGTTTAGAATACATTTCTTTGTCATTTAATCCTAGCGTTAATAACATTATCTGCCAGGACTGTATATAAAATTGGCTGGCTCTGTTGTCCCTTGTTCTCACAGAAAACAAGAGAAAGATACTTTATCACAAAGTATGCACCCATAGTAAACTGCCATTTCCATATTTAAAATAGTTCATGCCTCCCCATGTTCCTAACTTTGCATAGCAAGCCCTTTGTTGTTTGAAACACATGAAACATACTATTTTACTTCCTTTCCAAGAAAGTGTTTTGTATATTTCTGTTGTCTTTACCTCTTCACTGAATGTACCCATTAAATTTTTTTTTCCACTTCCCTAGAGAAGTCTTGCTCATTTGCTTCTTTCCTGCATGCTATCTAAAATGCTCTTTACATCCTCCTTTGCTTGCCTATGCCACTCTGAAGCACTTATTATACTTTTTCATAATCCCCAAGAATATTTCATAAATCTGTGTCCCTAGGCTATGGAAACTGTTCGATAAACAGGAGGTACATATTCCAAAGGTAAATGCTTACAATTTGAAAATTTAGCACAATAAGCAACTTGAAAACATTTTTTTTAAGATTTATTTATTTATGCATACAAGAGGTGGGATGCAGGCTAGAGTCATGGGAGGTGAGAGGATTCACCAGAGACAGAGTGGGGAAAAGAACAGGCAGATCTACTGAAATACACTTTTGAGGGGACCAGCGGGCTATGCAGGAGAGGTTTGCTGTGCCATGTCGGTCCCCTCCCAGGCCAGGGATGGAACTTGCAATACTGCACAGCAGATGCTTCACAGTGTGGCACTGAAACCGCTGCACCACCAGGAGGCCCTGAAAACATTTGAATAGAGTAGGCCATTGGTGAGTCATAACTATATTAATAGAGAAAAATATCTAAATGTATATAATGTCAAATTTGTTTAAAATTAAACTTTCGTATACCACCATTGGGCTCTCTAAAATAACAAATATGTAAGAAATCAAGAAAATTTAATTTTTTAAAATATAACATTTTAATGGTAACCAGACAAAACTTCCTTAAAACTTTTCTTCATATCTACTTAACAGTCCTTATTGAACACTTTTCATATTTATTTATGAGAAACTTAACAGTTTATTAGTATGTAATTCAGCAGGTAGCATTAGCACCTGAAATACACACACTATTAGACAAGCTAGAAGTTTAATTTGCCTGAAGAATTTCACCCAGAAGATAATTAGCATGGGGTATCACATGTTTGTGAGCATATGAGGTTGAAGTAATTCTGGTTTTTTAACAAAGAACCTGATTTTTATATTCTATCATTGTGGTACTACCCAGGAGATCACTGTTATTGTTGTTATTATTATTACTATTATTAGCATACCATCCACTATTGGTAGTTTTTAAAATGAATTTGGAAATATATTTCAGAATGTTTGTTGCATGTTACATATTTAATAAAAAGGGAATGACGCTAAAGCAGTCCCCTAGAGATAAAAATAGACCTCTTGCTCCAAGGTTGCATACTAATTGAGATGGGGGTTACAGCTAAATAAGAGAATCCAGGCTTTTCCCTCATGCCCAATTTTATACTGCCATGATCATGAGTGGTAGAGATAACACATGAGGTATTTTAACCAGATGGACCAGCATGTTCAAAAGTAATGTCTGACATGGGAAAGGCTGGAATATAAGCTAGAGGCAGTTGATGGCTGACTATGAAGTGCTAAAATTCTGGAATATAAAAATAGATTTGATTGTCCAGTCCAGACCCAAAAGCTGATATGCAACTGAGTTATCCAGCAGGGGAAGGGTGAGAACAAATTGGGGAGGGAATACAATGGACTGTGTGGTGGTAGACTACAGGTGCTTTGTAGTAGGTACGCTAAGGTAACTATACCTGAAGGAGGGCGTCCTGTATTTCCAAAACAACTATGTAAAGCAATATTGCCTCAATAAAAAATTTTTTAAGTCCTAAAGATCTTGGATTTAAGGATTTTCAGTAAAGACTGACAGATTTGGAATTGCTTTTAAGTTAGAATGATGGATTGTGCCTTGGTTGGGTGATAGAACTGGAACAGAGAGAAAATTCAGTAGCCTTCCAAAAAATACAGATGAATTATTTTGATTTAACTGTTTTACAGATGTAAAAAGATTTGTGTTTGCAAAAGAATACCCAAGCAGTTGTTAGTAATGTAGAGAGTAACTAATGTGTTTCTGTCTTTGAATCCAGAGTTATGTATCCCAAATCCAGGTTCTTTCTACTTTCCTATATTCTGTTGCCTAAGGTGCTGATGATTATATATGGAAGCAAAAGTATTTAACACTTTATACTTTCTAATTGCATTGATCTGTTTTTCATAATTTAATGAAATTTAGTTATACTTCAAAACATTACACAGTAAACTCACTGAATTTTTAAACTTAAGACTTAGGTATACCTCCTCATTTTATCTTCACTGATATATCTGTCTCCTAATTGGAAATAATTTTTATTGTAATCAAATAAATATATATATATCTCCTGGGATTGCACCATAAGACAAAAAGGGAAATTGATGGGGAAAGCTTTTTTAAATACTCACTATGTTAAGAATAAATCATACATAAGTGAGGTCTACCAAAAAAATCAATGAATAAGCCCCTATGATTCCATGCAGGAAGCCATAACTCATCTACTAAGTTTTCTGGTCACCAAACCTTGCCTGGGATACACATTTTGTGGGGACAGGTGCTATCTTCATTCATTGTTAAATCACTAGCACAAGGCAGAATACCCAACAATAGCCATAATGAGTAAATAGGTGTTTAATTGACTTACAAATTAAAAAGAGAAATGTATCCAGATTTAGAATGACCTTCCAATGTCATTTGGACATTCCAGTTCCAGTGTCCAAAGGGACACATAAATGGTTGTAAGATTTCCATGCTAGAGAAATTAGCTAGATTTCACTTACGCCTAACTAAAGTAGCTCTATATATCAGGTAATGCCTGGAGGGGAGGGAAATTGCAAGAAGAGACAGGGGGGTGTAGTGGCAGGAAGGGGGACACAGGAGCAAGGTTCAGGATGGATGGTTCTTAGCAAATGGGTCAAGGAAAGGGAGTCTTGGAGCCCTTGGTGACTTTTTATGCTTTTATTGATCTCTACATCAGCGGTGACATCAAGTACATGACAGGCATGGGTGCCAGGGTGGGGCCAGGAGGCTGGCAGACCTCCCAGCCCCCGGTGCATCTCATCCTCTCAGCTGCTTTGCTGCTGCTGCTCGCGTTGATCAGTACTGTCCATCCTGTTGTTTGGTCCTGTCGTCCTTATGACGCCGCCCATTTAAGCCCAACTCAGGTGAGCTCACTTGCACATGCCCACCCTGGAATGCTCGTAGCACCGCAGGTGTCCATCATCACAGTAGTGGGAGGGTGGAAAGACCTGATTTCTCTAACCCTACAGGGGCTATTGAGATAAAGCATTTAAATGCACTGAGCACAGAGACTGAAAACCAGCAGCAGTCTGAGGTGGGCTCTGTAGATTGTGTTAGAGATGGTAGGGGTATGATTTAAAAGTTGACAAGGATTAGTACTTAAGAGATGCCTTCAGGGACCTCCCTGGTGGCACAGGAATTAAAGTTTCAGGGCTATCAAGCTATCACCAGGCACTGCAGCCTGAAATCCATCCGTGGCCCTGGAGCTGATCCACATGGTACAGCAGACTTCTCCTGTCTTGACTGCAGCTCCCCTCAGCAGTGTATTTCAGTAGATCTGCCTGTTCTGCTCCCCACTCTGGTGAATTCTGGCTTATACTCCCATACTTGTATGCATTAATAAGTATTTTAAATCTTTAAAGAAAAAATAGATGCCTTCAGAGGAATTAATGTGTTAAATATAAAAGGCCAAAGAGGAAAAGGCAAGATTTTAAGTAAGGAAGAGAGCTGTGATGAACTGGTGGAACTTTGGAAAACAATATATTGACTTCCGTGCTGGACTGATTGCGTAGATAGTTAGAAACACAGGTTTGTCTCACAGGAAAGAGATCTGAGTAGCAGATGTAAATGTGGGAGTTAACAGCTTATAGGTGAAGGAAAGCTATGGAATGGAGGAAATGCCTTTGGCAAAGAATGAGCAGAATACTATGGAGTTTTGGGGGTACATTTTCTTATCTAGAATGATAAGCATTTGAATAATTGTTTGGTTTACTTTGCAAACACATAGAAGCTCCTTTTCTTATTGTCTCCTTTGAGCCTAATTCAAATTACATGCTCCTATCTTTTTATATTTATGTTTACTGTAGTTTGTGAATGCATTTGGAAGCTAACATTCTTTATCAATCTTATCTTTAACTATATTCCTTGAACCTTAATTCAAGTTAAATCCTCTTACCTTTACATAATGTAACTAATGTACACCTTAGTCATCTTTATTATACTACATTAAAAATTTTTACTTATTTTTCTTTATTACTAGACTGATCTCCTGGCCAGTATAAAATATATTTTACTTAATTACTCATAATTGTTTATTGACAGCTAACCTTGCTTGTCATCAATGGTGTCTGTACATTTTTAAATGAATGAATGAGTTCCTGTGAAAAATGGACACTAACTAAAATTAATTCTCTTCTATTAATCCCTGAAATCATTCAGTACACTATGTTGAGTGTCCTCATTATGCCAGATTTTAATACTGGTGAACAAAACACCTAGTTTCTACATTCAAGAATCTTAGAATCACATAGAGGACATTGTCCAAAAGTCATGATTGCCCACAGCCCTGCTGCTTTTGGGTAGACAAACGATGTTTAATGGTACATGTAGACAATATTAGCATATCTTCATAATTTAGGCAATTTGAATTAAATCTGTTTCCAAATTCAATTTTAATTCTAGTTCACATTTGGCATTTCCAGCTGCCCAACTGTTTTTTTTTCTTTCATAATTTCAAGACATTTAACACATGATAAAGATTATTCTCAAAAAATTAAATTCTTTAACAATCATTAGAATTAAGATGTGGTTCAAAGCTGGATTTGACCTTTGAACACTGCTGGTTCAGCCCCTAGGGGAAACAGTATGGTGGTTTCTCAAAATATTAGATTTAGATCTACCATATGACCCAGCAATTCCATTCCTAGGTATCCACCCAAAGAATATAAACACTAATTCAAAATGATGCATGCACTCCTATGTTCACAATAGCACTATTTGTAATAAGTATGTTTGGAAACAGCCTACGTGCTATTGACAGAGGAGTGGAGCAGAAAATGTGGTATGCACATGCATGTACACATACACATGAACATACACAGGAATATTACTCAGTTATAAAAAAGGATGAATTCCTGCCATTTATGAAAATATGGATGGAACTGGAGAGAATAATATTAAGCAAAATAAGACAGAAGGGGAAAGACAAATACCAGATGGTCTCACATGTGGAATACAGAGAAACATAATGAGGATTAGTCAAATCCAAACCAATAATATAGTCTTAACATCTGACTGCAAAACTGAGGCAAGCAGAAAAGGAGTGTTGTGGGGTAGGCATGGCAGGGAGAGGGCCCAATGGAGCATGGTAGAGGATTATGGGGCACTTACCGCAGACATGGTGTGAAAATATATATTAGTGAAGGTTCAAAACTATAACCTCCAAAGATATGACAATATATGTTTTCTAAGAAAAGAAGGTAAAAAGATGGGTAAAGTAATAGAAAAACACTCAAAAGAGTAGAAGAAAGTTGAAGTAACTCACATTCAGTGGCTTCATCATAATCACTTTAACCTCAAGTGGATGGAATAATTATATTGCATGCTTAAGAGAGTGGGAAAGGTTGAAAATAATGTCTATGTTCAGGATAGTAGATATCAAGTAACAATGAAAGTTGAGCTGAAATTGGAAGCATAGGTTAAGAGGTGAGCTTCTGTGTTAACATCCCTAAATGGAAATTGGAATGGGAATAAATATTGGCAGGTATAGTAAAATATCAGAGAAGCAAGGGTTCAAAATGCTAATGAGATTAAAATTGAACTGAGCAGCTCTTCTGCCCTCCTGTGATTATGCAGGTGTCTCTCTTTTTCTTTCTCTTCTTAATAAACATGTCCTTTTGAAATGTTAAAATAATAAGTAAAATTGAACTTAGTGAACATAGGTTAATCTGAAGGTCATTACACATAGGGACTGATATTTTCTATTAGAAAAGGAAAAAAGAAACTCACTGGAAAATGATGTTATGGTCAAAGCCTCTGTAATACCATGTTATAGATATGTTCCAAGAAAATGGCTTTACTTAACAGTGATTACCAGAACATTCTCTTATCACAACACAGAGCTCAACTATGTATGTGGAATGAACAGCTGTTCTTTAATAATATAAATTGAAAGTTTTTTTAACCTCATAAATTTTGTAACAAATAATGTCATTATCAAATTATTTTATATCATGCCTTTATCTAACATTAAGGATTAAATAACAATACAAAATGTGCATTTAGGACACTAAGCACATCAAATATTGTTGATAACTATGGGTGGACAGTTATAATTTCTTATGGGTTTAAACAAATTAGGAAAGTGTGTGCTTTTGTGGTATACATTATTTTATATATCATAATGCCACAGACTTGTTTATATCTAGAAAATTATCCTTTTCACATTTCATTAAATCTAATTTATATAGTTGTTAGGGGAGCACATTTTCAAATAAACGTTACAGCGAAATCTTTAATATGGAATGCTACCAATATGATTTATTAAATAAAAAGATGTTGAGAGGAAAATATAGTGAAATTGATCCCTGGCCAGGGATCAAACTGTTGAATTATTTGATCCCTGTTGCTACAGTGGCTGTGAATAGCTTCATAGTGCTGTGAGTTAACCCTCTGTGTCACCAGGGAGACCCTACTCAAGATTTTAATTCAAGGGAGAGAAAGTCTGGTTGACTCAACCTGGAACTCATTTAATCATGAATGTGCTGTTATCTGCTTGCCTTCTGTCTGACTGGTGCAGTAACTGTAACAGGGTGGTCCCAGGAAAAGGGGAAGTTCCCAAAATCCTGGTTCCGCCCTAAGTGGGTGGAGCTGAGGAGGATAAGAAGATTTTCTGCAGAGAAGAGAGAAGAGAAGAAAGGAAGATGGAGAACAGCAAGGAGACCTGGATGGGGCACGTGGAGCAGAGGGACATGTGAAAAAACTGTGCTTGCTTTTTGGTTTTGGACTGGTTGGAACAGATGTGGGTGAGAGACCCGTGGGGAGGTTAGCAATGGCAGCTTTCATCTTGATTTTAATTTTGCTCTTTTCCTCCCAGATTTGTCTGACTCTTTCTGACCCTTTTATATGGGTCTCTACTGAAAGGTCCTTTAAATGTGTGCCAGGTTTTTGGGCCTTGCTTTGGGCCAATCCTATTTGGCTGGACTTTTACTGAAAGGTCCTTTAAATGTGTGCCAGGTTTTTGGGCCTCCTTTAGGCCAATCCTATTTGGCTGGACTTTTACCCTCAAGGAGATGGGTAACTTTGGATGCTTAACTTAGTAACTATAGTCTTTGTTCTTTCTTTATTGTACCCTAGTTGTATTAAAGTTCCTTTCCATTAAAGGTTTTATATGTTTGTCTTAATGCGGCGGATGGCAGAACCCATTCAGAGAGGGCAGGCTTGAGGCTTCTGGGTGCTCCTCTCCCTGCCCTGTAACATAACTATCCATCTATTCACCTAGTAAACATAGTGAGGTACTTCACAGGCATACGCAACCATATTTTGGACATCCTTAAGACACAGAAAGTCTCATCACATGTCTGTATTTCTTTTTGCTCCTAGAATTTTCTATGTTCTCCTTTCCCCAGTTTCTACTTGTTTGTCCCAAATCTCACTCGTTCTTTAGAACCTGTTTCAATGTATCTTTCATGAATGTGGCTTAATTCCCTATTAGAATCTGCCCCCTCACTGTTGAGAGCCCATAAAATGTCAAGTTTACTTCTACCATAATAATTAACATAAATTGAACTTAAGTATGCATATTTGTTTCCATATTACAGTATGAATATTGACATAGTATGTATTTGTTAAGTGAATGAATGATGGGTGTTCAATAGATGTACAAATATATAAAGAACATCTGTGCTTATTTTGAAATGCATTTCACACCAAACTTTATGTTGAGGATATAATGGTTAATCTCAACATTGGAGCTGTGTAATATAGATTATCTGGCAGAAGATATTTGATGAGCTTCATTATCTTGTGTGTGTGTGTGTGTGTGTGTGTGAGAGAGAGAGAGAGAGATTGCTGATGTTGTCTTTAATTTGATGAAGAGAAGTTATACTAGAGTAAATAATTTATTTTCATAATGATTTGAAAAGAAAGAAGTTCTCAGTTTTTAAACAAATATGTTTATTCATGTTTAATGTCCATCAAATGATACCAGGATCTATGCAGTTGTTATGAACACTAAATAAAAGTTAGATGTCCCATTATAATTTGTTTGATTCCTGGCTATATCATGCTATACAAGTCAACATCAATTTTCTTCAAATATCTAATATTTTATCTAAAGATATCAGCATTGATTTATAATCCTCATCATTCTATAATGATATATATAGCAATTTGGTGTCAGGCAGACTTGAATGTTATTTCTCTGATACCTATTGTATAGGTGACAAATCCCTCAAATTTTGTATTTCTCCGTGTGAAAAATGGAGTATAATTACTTATGTGGACCTCAATACAATGATAATCTTGAATGATTATTAAGACTATAATTGCTTTGTACTACCAAATCAAATTATACCTGTAAACTGAGATTTTACTTTCAGATATTATGTTGTTACTATACTTAGTTTATCCCTTTTCTTTTATGAGAGTAAAGATCCTTAATATTGTTATAGGGATTCTCAAACTTTAGAATACAAAATTATCCAAAAATGTAGGCCACCAAGAGCAATTCACAGATATGACTCAGAAAATCTGGTAAGGGTCAAGGAATGTTCATTTTAACAAAATTCCACTCTATGCAGAAATATCACTAATTCAGAACAATGAACAGGAAATGGAAGATTATCAGCACTATAAAAGCTATTTTTTTTTTTTTGGAAGGAGAACCAGTGAATAGATGCTTAAATATTCATCAGAATTACCTCCAGTTATAAAAAAATAACGAATATTAGAAAGGCATGTTGTTTATTTGTTAAGATAAAGTCATTTACTTATTTCTTTCATGAGACAATTTTTAACTCCAATTGACCTGTGAATTGTGAGGATTCCAAACTACCTCTCTTCACTAAGATAAGCTAATCAAATTGAAGACCAGCCCTCAGTTCTGATGACCTTTAACTTATCCTTCCTTTAAGGCATATGTTTGTCTCAGGATTTCCAAATTCAGACTTAATACATTGCCTTGTCAAGAAAGATATTTATCCAGTGTTAATTAATGATTTATCTGTCACCTTAAATTGTGTAAAATGAATCAGAACCTTTAAATAATCATTATAATAAATGTGACTAGTTCTTTTTTAAAATTCTGATTTCACTTAGAGTTGTATTAAAATTACAATAATAAATGTTCATTAGAAATGGAATGTTATGTGGTTGCTATTCCTGTATTATAGTTCTTGACTTCAAGGATAATACCTCCATTTCTGTTTAACCATTATCTTTATGCCTTCAACTGAATCTCAGTAATAAGGCCTTATAGAATATGACTTTGCCTCCATAAAATATCTGCCTTTATTTCAAAATATATTTGGAAATTGAAAATCAGAAGTTCATAAGAAAATTGTGATGTTTAAATACGTAGGACTGATTGTAAGTTCACTAACTGCTTGAATCTTTTTTTTTTTAATTTAGTTTAAATGAAAATATAATTGGCAAACTTGTTCCAGTATTACAATATAAACATTGTTATTAAATTCATTTTACCTATTATAAAGTAGTTGCTTAAATTATCTGAATTATTGGTATTGACTAAAGTCTCTATCTCCTGCGATTTGTGCTGTGTTTAAGAGGTGCAGCAGTCACTGAACAGGTATTTTTAACATATAGCAGGATCTACCCAGAACATACAATATTTTCTGAGACATCATGGCATCATGGAAAAAAATGTATGATTGGAACCAGGTCAGTTTACATCTTACCACTTACTATCCTTTTGAAAAAATTATTCTTTAGCCACCTACATAACTTAAATATATACCTGTATGGTCTTTCATTTCGTGGAAATATTTTCCCTGTTTTCAAAAACAAAGACATCAGTTTTTTAAAACTTCAAATTGTTTTAATACAGTTCATTTAAAAGGTAAAATACATCAAAATGTTTTGGTTACATGTCATCTAAACTCAGGTAACACAGCAAACAATTAACATTGACATATATAGGAACAGTGTAAACCACCAATGGATCAATTAAATTAGATCATTGTTTCTCTAAATGGACTCATGACCATGTGTCTTCTCAGAAAAGTGGAGGTTCGTTCCAAGAGAAACAAAAAGTCTATTGGGACATCATAGTAACTGCAGTTAGCAATATATTTGCACAAATTCTGTTCTTGGAAACTAGAAAATGAAAGAATGTTCTAGTGGAAATATTACTTAAACCATGGCTGGTGAATCGTGTAACCTGTCATCGCATTCACTCAGTCTTAAAAGGGGTACGCAACACTTTTTGCCTTGGACACCGAACACAGACAAATAATAATCACTTACTCTCGTTCTGATCATTTGCTGTTTAATAGGATTTCTGTAAGCTTAATTTAAAAAAAAAAAAGAATTTCAAAATTGATGTTTCTTTTGAAACACAAAGAAAAGAATCAATAATGGTTCTTGTAGTTTCAGTCTAGGATCTATTCCAATTTAAAAACTAATCCTCTATTGCTATGAAACTGAATCTTATGCTGTAGAGAATTCTCTATTAATTCCCTGATTAAAACAAAGACATTGGCAAGCAACAAATACATCAATAGATGTAAGGCATGGCATATGTAACTTTCTGGTATCTCAGAAGTAGATGCTAAAAGAGGAAATGTGAAAGTTCTTTTTCCTGGGTTTCCATAAAAAAATAGACATGCAAACATGATAACTGTTTTCGTATCGTGATTTTAGAAAATGTAACATTAAAATTGCAATTGAATACCATGTGTCTAGTTGTAGGCCAAATTCATGATCAGAAATCTGACAAGTTAGTCTCTGTTGAGAGAGTGAAAATTAAAGGGACAATTGCTACTGAGAATGTCTCCAGCTTAGAGTAGTACGCATGTTATGTTTATTCTTTCTTTCAGTTAAGATAGAATCTTTTTGTTAAAAAAGAAACAATGACCACTCTAGGACTTTGAGGTCAACCAAAGTTGCTTCAGTAGAAATAGATATTTAAAAAATAATATAAGATTATAATAAATTGCTCTTCCACAAGAGCATTTAAATAAAGTTTTGACGCTCCTACTATCAGTAATGGAAACCACATTATTCTTTTTCTGTCTTCCTTAAGGGTCTTACAAATTCTTAGCTGGGGAGGTGAAGAGAAACTTGTGATTGCGGTTGTCACACCAAACACAAGCTCAAATCACCAAATTAAAGCACGGAATTCAGCAGAGAATGGAATGTGGGGATGCAAGTCTCCAGAAAGAACCAAGAAATAGAAACATCCTATGGAACACAGGCCTTGATTTTGCAGCTTCCCATTTAAGGATAGTCTTGCTAAAGCCACAGATGTTTCAAAAAGCAGAAAAAATGAAAGTGCATAGGTTAGATATGCATAGATGTAGCTTTCCAGAATGGTGATATAAGCCCTTAGTATAAAAACTTATGTGCTGTCATTAGCAAGGAATTGGCTTGTTTCTCACTAATACACAGAATGCAATAGTAGTTATCTACCCACTCTTTAGAGTGGCAATGGATAAAGAAAAAATAGGCCGAAATAAGTTATTTTAGGTGATGCTTTTCTTTTAAAGTTTGTGACCATCACCATTTAAGTTAGGAACTTATAGACATATATATACAATCAAATAATCTAAGGAGAGTCATAGTAGACATTTTGAGACATTAATTACACATGTTAATTAATCAATTGGGTAATTAATTAACTTACTGTCTTCTCGTGATACCAACTTAGCTATATTGGTTCCTATTATAGCTAAAGATGGTTCTTTTTCACACACACACACACAAACACATGGAAAATACAAACATAATTTTTTTTTAAAGCTGTCAGTACTTTTGACAATATCTTAAACATCCTTATCATGTACATTTTATTTCTATGACATTGCAATCACATTTTACTTTTCTTGCATGCCATTCTCTGGTACCCATATTACTCAGGTTAATAGGTATAGACCAATAAATGTCAGTTATAAAGAAAAGAATAAGAAAAAAGGGTAACAGCAAAAGCCTTTGTTAATATCAAGCATAATAATGTATTATATTTTCAATGGATGAAACCACAAGGGTCAGCTCACAAATTAGCATTTGAACTTTTTATTCTGGCTAAATGAGTCTACTAAGATAACATGTTAATTAATCTGAGCAGATATGTCAGCATCACCTTGGGGTAAAAATGAGCCAGAAGACTGCAAAATAACAGAACACCATAAAAATTCATAGCATAAGAGAATCAATGTAATAGAAACTCAGCTAATGTATTTCCTTTGCAGATTTGAAAAGGTTCATAATATCTCACCTAAATACACATATTTTCTTCTGTTGTTTTGTTGAAATTTGACACAATCGCACTTGGATTCATTCTTATATCTAGGTTTACTGAGTCTTTTTTTCCATTTGTTTATAGAAGAATTGGGTTGTAGGCCAGAGATATGAAGGGCGGGGTGAGAGGACTCACCAGAGACAGAATGGGGAGCATAACAGGTGGATTTACTGAAAAATCCTGTTAAAGGTTGCAGAGGGTGAGATAGTGAGGTTTACTGCACCATATGTGGGTTAGCTCCCTGGGTGGGATAGAACTCAGGCCATAATGGTGATAGCTCTGAGACTTAACCCCTAGGCCACCAGGGATTCCCAAGATTTATTGTCTTAAAAAAAATGAGTCTTTTATTGGCATATTTTTTATGATTTTTGTGTAATTATAAAATTCCCTTAAATTGAAGCCATAATTTTGATCATGCAAAGTAAAATAATAATTTAACTTTGGGCTATTTTTTTTTCTTACACATGAGTAAAATTTTGAAGAACCCATAACACAATAACTCCATGGAATTATGATTTTGAATCATCTTTTCTTGCTAATTTCCTTTTCTTAAATATGTATACACACACACAAACACACACTCACAAGCAGCAAATTGGCTGCTACCATAAGACATTCTTTAAAAAATAAAAAGCAACACTCATCTTTAACACTCATTTTTGAAGTGTATTTAACTATTGTTACCCACCTTTTGTTTTTGTATCAGTTTGGGGAAATGATTCTTCATTACTTTTCAGAAATGAAGGAAGCATTTTATTTCTGTTTTAAATCATTTCAACTATTGCATTTTCAAAATTTCTAATTTTCAAAACTATCAGCTCTAGAATGAATTTGAAAAATAATTAAGGTAGCAAAATAGCTCTTATTATAATTTAGAACTTATAAAAAACCAGTTTGCTTGCCTATTTTTCCTAGTGCAGAAAGAAGTACATTTCATTATTTAAGCCCTTTAACATACAATAGAGTCACTTAAAATGTCATTGGTGCCATTGTGTGACACAGAATAATACGTGCATATACTCATAATATATACTACAGTGAGTTCCTCACCAGGCCACTTCAGTCAGAGTGTGAACTGGTAAGAGACCCATTTTTTCACTGCTTCTGCAGACACCTGGCATTGTTGGACTTACATACTTAGCATGAGTGTATTATGATCACATCTTCCTGTATTTTACAAATCTCGAGATATTTCAGGGGTCCTGGTAATGAAGCATTTGAGTCACTGGTGTCTTCACTGGCCATCCTGACTTTTAGTCAGATGTCTTTACTGGCCATATATTGCTTTATGGTTCTGTGATCACACTAATATGAATTTGTTTCCACAGACACCAATCTGCAAAGGCCTTGCTATTTTCCATGTAGATACGTGAAATGCTCTCTCTTGATGGGACAGCTACAAGTGGTTCATTTATATTTATCTTTTTTGAATTTCCTAATAATCCTCAGTGAGTTTAGATCAAATTATAATTTAATTGAAAATGTATTTATGTGAGAGTGAAGATATACATAGATCATAATACTGTGCATCAATCCTTCATATATCCTAAATACTGGTGGTTTTTTTAAAGATTTGATTTATTTATGCTTACAAAAACTGGGGTATAGGACAGAGGTGTGAGGGAGTGAGAGCATTCACCACAGACAGAGTAGGGAACAGAAAAGGCAGGTCCCCCAAAGCATACCGCTGAGGGGAGCAGTGGGTGAGACAGGAGAGGTCTGCCATGCCATGTGGGTCACAACCCTGGCAGGGGTTTGAACTTATGCTGCAATGGATGCAGATGCATCATAGTACAGTGCTTACCCCCTTGCACCACCAGGGAGGCCCCCTAAATACTGATTTAAGATCTATGCTATACAAATTGAGAAGCATAGAGAAAGCTTTGAAAAGTCTATATATGATTCTTTGTATAGTCCAACTTAGTCATAAGAAGAATCAGTATTATAAAATACTTTTTGACATAGAAGGTAAAATAGATCAATTGTATCTCCTTCGAGAAATGTAGCTCCTTGTGCTATGAGTGGGAGATTCCAAAGTTGTAAACCTGAGGGGATGTCATCTTTGGAGGGTGTTTCATGTGTAAATGGGATATCTTTAGAATAACAGGATAACTCCAAAACTTTTAAAACATTACTATTACTACTATAATGGCAGATTTCCAGACCACTAATTGGACCAAATTTGTGCCTTCTTGTGGCTCTGATTTAAGAAGTTTTTAATTTACCAAAATATGCATATTTCTTGTCAGCAAGAGTTAGCTTCTACACCTTATTTTTTTTGAAGATTTATTTACTTATGCATACAAGAACTGGGGTATATGCTAGAGTTGTTGGGAGGTGAGAGGATCCACCAGATAGAGAGTGGGGAGCAGAACGGGCAGATTCACTGAAATACACTGCTGAGGAGAGCAGCCGGTGAGGCAGGAGAGGTCTGCCACACCATGTGGGGTACCTCCCAAGCCAGCGGCTGGGACAAACTTGTGCTGCAGTGGCTGCAGTTTGCTTCATAGTGTGTTGCTTAACCCATGTGCCACCAAGAAGGCCCCTAGACCTTATTTTTGCACTATGCAATATATATCAATAAAAACATTTTAAAACATTTTAAAAGCTGGGGCCTCCCTGGTTGTGCAGTGGGTTAAGCGACACACTATGAGGCAAACTACAGCCATTACACCACGAGTTCAATCCCTGCCCCTGGCTGGGGAGGTGACCTACATAGCATGGCAGACCTCTCCTGTCTCACCCACTGCTTCCCTCAGCAATGTGTTCAGTCTATCTGCCTGTTCTGTTCCCCACTTTGTCTCTGGTGAATTCTCTCACCCCCCACACTTCTGGCCTGTACCCCAGTGCTTGTGTGCATAAACCTTTAAAAAAGAAAAAAAAAATTAAAGCTTACAACACTCAATTCTAGCATTTTCAAAAATAAAGTGTGGGTTTATATAAAATGTTTAATCACATGCTTTGTCAAGTAGCACCAATAAAATGTAGAACATGATTTTTATTATAATACCAACATTTTCAAATCTAGATAAATTTAAATGTCAGATAATTATATCTTACTCTAGCAAAGATCATTATTACACAAAATAAGTTAAAGAATTTTGATATTGTACTTCATCATATTCATACTTTTACAAAATTGAATTGAAAATATATTAATATAATAGACAAAGGCAAGCTATGTAATAGCTTCAGTGATATTTAGCCATAGTACAATTCCATATTTTTACCTTTTAAGCAATGAATGCAAAAAATTTTTATAACACCTTCTCACTAATACACCCTAGTACTGATTTAATACACATTAGGATGAACATCATATTTTGCTTCTGCTATTGTAATTATTAAACACACACATGAACGTATATTTAGACAATGTGACTAAAGTTTCATCTCTGAAAACGTAAAAGAAAAAATTTCATAATGCACATCAGATCATTTTATATGAACAAAATAATTTAAATTAGAAGGAAATTGTGATGTACTTTTAAAATTATGACCTAGGGCCAATGATTTCGAAGCATATCACATGCAAGTGGAAAACCACCATTTCTTCATGGAACTTGTTGATTTCTTTACCTATGATATTCATTTGACTCTTGAGACATATATTAATATCCTCTTAATGTGCATACAGCTTAGCACATTTATAAATCATTCATATAAACTTTCATGCAAATTAGGATGTGCTTATCCAATGGATACTTTTTATTAGTCTCAGGATATTGAAGAATAATTTATGGCTTGAGTGTTTGTAAGTACAACTTAATGTAATCATTAATTCTCTCAGACCATTAATACTTTAAGTGAATTGCCCAGTTAGTGAATTAAATACTATTTAACCTGAAAAGGTCCAGTTATGATATGAAAGTATTTAACACTGAGTAATGTTCTAGATGCTGTGTGTTCTTATGAATAAGTTTAAGTAATAGAGAATGGAAATTACTAAGGCTAACTCTAATGATGTCTGGTAGAAATTGCAGAAATAATGCTGCTTCTCAGGATAATCGATAAACTATATGATGAGATCTTTGAATAGGAAAGAATCAACTCTAACAATTACATAATTTCTTGTGGCTGACACATTTTAAAGATACTTCACTACTCCAATAAGCAGGAAAAAAAAATGTTCAAAATGTTAATGGCAATGTCCCTAGCACAAAAGAATTTTAAATATTCCTTTAAGGTGTTGGGATTTGAGGATTTTAAAACTATATGCTGTATCAGGAGCTGGAACTGTTCTGATCTGGTAAAATCATGATGAATAAAAGTCAACCTGATCCCTCCACCCATGAAGTTTTCAATACAGTTGGCAAGCAAATAAATTAATCAAGTAATCACCCAAAGTAAAATTTAGTTATAGATCAAGGAAATATTTGAAGTTCTATAGATGAACACAACTATATTCCTCTTGATCTCAGAATCAGTATCTCATAAATCTCTAGCATTTTTTTTAATTTTAAGACAGCACGAAGATCTGATTCTTCCAGTTTCTCAAAATTCTTCCTCAATTTAGCCATTAAATATTGATTTTCCCCATCATTCCTTAGTCCACTGGTCTCACTTGTATGTTCTTTCTTCATATTTTTATGCACGTACTTTCTTTCACTTCTCCTTGCATCTTAATGCCATAGTAAAAACACCCTAATTTTTTCTTTTAGTTATGGTCAAGAACTAAACCAGCTATTGTATACGCTTAAGTAAATGCAGAGTTAAAAACCATCATTAAATATTGTCATACTGCTCTGCTATTCTTCCTCAGTCAAAATCCTTTGAGTCTATCAGAATCAAATTCTGAGCAGGAAACCTGTTCCTGTTCAAATTCTCTATTGTTTACTTCCAGTGCCTACCTTATGCAGGCCTTCAAAATGTATCATTTTAATCCCCTGTTTTCTGTCTAGCTGTATTGTACCACTCTGTAATATACCCTGCTAAAGAAATACCATTACTGCTATTCCAAATAAATTACCTCCAAGGCTTTTACAAATGCTCTCTGTGGGTCCAGAATGCAGTGACCTTTCAAGTGCCAAGCAAATTCTTATCCATTCATGAAGACTTAGCTCAAATCAGATATTTCCTTCTCTCTGAACCCTCCCCTAGGCCACAAACTCTATAATCTCTGTCTCTTTTTTTTCCTCCTTCTTAAACTCTCCTAGTTCTATTTTAACACTTAAATGAATTGTAACCTGTAACCTTTTTCTCTTGTCTACTTTCTTGGCTATACTGTGGATGTTGAAGAGCAAGAATTTTGTTGTATATTCTGTATTTCCAGGATCTATTGCTAATTCATTAGTCTATTTACTTGAGATTAAAGGTTAAAAAAAATAGATTAAATTATCTTTTCTTTTCTTTTTTTTTAATATTTTTGGCAAAGAGGTTAACAAACTGCTCCTAGGAAGAAAACTATCTCTGATTTGGAATGTACCTTAATGAGCTTAGCTTTTTATTAAGATAAAACTGCCTGGGACTGGTTCGCATGAAATAGAAACAAGTGAGTTGCTTTACATAATAATAAGTCACTGGGAATCTGCAAGTGTGGAGAGAAAAGAACAGGGATCCCAGCAAGAAAATTAGATAGATGTCAGTTAGATAGCAACAAATGCACAGTGATATTGAGAAGCAGTGGCTTAAAAACTCACATTAGACTATAATGCCTTATACTCATGCTGCTTTCACAGTCGTGTGTAGCTCATTGGCAGGGTTGCTTTCTGAAAACTGCATCATTAAATGATCTATCATATTGTAAATACCATAGAGTGTAATTATACAAACATAGATGATACAACCTTTTTCACATTTGAGCTATATTTAACAGCCTCTTGGTACTACCATTGTATATTCAGTCCATCGTTGGCTGAAATGTTATTAAGGGAGGCATGACTGTATCTATTCTGCTGTTACTACACATTACTATTATTTATTCTGAGATACTATTATATGTTAAACATTTAAATGCCTTGTGTGGATGATGTCTTAAGAATATGTAGAGAGTAGTGTCGCATTTAAGTATTCAATGAGACAAGTAATTTGGAGTGAAAATGTCGTTGTGAGAATGAACACTACCATACAGTTTAAAACATCTGAGGGAATGCATTGGCTTTTTAGAGCATGCTATGAGGTAGTAGTCAACATTACTTAAAATCTCAAAATAAAGGAGACCTTAGTAGACATCTGGCTTATGTTTTTATAGAAGCTAAAATTTGTATCAATCCCTATAGTGACTGTGATGTATATCATGAAGTATCTTAAACATAATTTTTTTAAATAGAATATCCACTAATTCGACACTCAGAAATTCCAACTATTCCCAATGATGGATAGTAGTGACTTGTGTATTTCCAATAAAGCATCTAACTCTTACTCAGCATTATTAAAGGACAGAAGGTTCTGGGAAGACAGAGGCAAAGCTAGAACTGTATATAAATGAAAGCAGTAATAAACATGTGCCAATACTCTTTCCAGAGAGGCATGTGTTCCTAAAGGATACATTTGGGTTGGGACAGATGGAGAGTGTGATTCACTACTTGTGTGGAGGCAGACTATGGCTCAAAGACATTGATCTCTACTATTTATGTCTTATGAGAAAGTAAGCTTCCTTGTATTTTTGTTAATAAAGAGCTTACCAACTAAAGCTTTAGATAACACAGATATTTTATTTACAAATTTAGGATTACAACTCCATAATAAACACGTGTAGTCTCTTTGTGTAAAATTGTAGTATTGTAGGAGATTAAAAAAATCTACCACTTCAAAATAGGTCTTTGTAAAAAGATTGATGTTAAGGAAGGGAATCTGAAGACTTAGTAGATACTGCTTGGCAAAAGGTATTTCATATAAACTTCAGCAAGGGCATGCACCAGGAAGAACTTATTTCCTTTTCTCTTTTCAGCAGAGAAGGCAGAACTTAATTCTGCATACCCCTGTCACTGATCTTCCCTTGCTTTTTCTGCCAAAGTCCATCTGTTTTAGCTAACTTATTTAAAATGGCATCTGAAGCCATGTGAGTAAATTACTCAATCATGCTAGACTATTCCATTTATAATGATGTATACATGTCATTATTAAATTTCTTTTTGGCTTTCTCTTTTCAATCAACTTGATGTTTGTTTGCTTACTTGCCAGCCTACTAGAAGTCAGAGGGGTATGGGATGACTTCCTGTGGGCCCCAACAGTATTTATTGTAACATTAGTTTAATAACTGTCCTCATGTCCTCAGAATTTCCAACTGCAGCTATTGGAGTCATGAATTAATGTCTTTATTTATAGATGAGTAAATATTCTAATTCTCTTCTTCTCACTTTCTTTTAAAGTAAGAATAGTCCTTTGCCAGTAAAACACAGTAGAATCTGGTCTTTTCCTTATTATATTTTTTTCTTAGGTACTTATTATTGCTATATTTAAACATCAGATGTTGTTCCTGCTTTTCTAATTAAAATATTAGTCGCATGAAATTTACATAGATGTGAAAGAACCTTAGAGCAACTCATGGTGGAATTGAGCTCAAATACCCAATTCTCTTTGTTCTTTCTCTATTTCTCTGTTGCCTGTTCAATTAAATATCTCACTGATCTATTTAAAAGTTAATCAATAAGTTAACAGTTACAATAAAGTGAAGAATACAGAATTTTGTTTTAGACTGAGGCTCACAGACATACTTTTGATACTTGGATTTGATATCATTCAAAATGTATAATTGATCAATAAGATTTTTGGCAATAAAGTAGAAATGCAAATGAAAGTTATACAAGATAGCAGGTTTTTCGTTTATTTAAAGTGAGCATAATTTCATAAAGTGAGCACAATTTCCATAAAAAATAAATATAGTTTGTCATGAACAAATACTTTTACTGCCAACAGTAAAATCTAGGTGCTAGAAAATATTATTTCCTTTTCCTTTCCAGGATAACCATCCCCAGCATCTGCCACACTTCTCATTGCCAGGTTTAGGACATGATTAGGAACCAAGAACCCAGAACCTACAAATTCTTTATATGAAGAAAATATATAATCACAGTATCAAAAGGTCCCTGGACCAATGAATCTCAAACTTCCCAGACCCCACAACCCTGGCATACTCAGTCTAGTCCATTCCAATGTGATGCTAGTTTTTATTCATAAAACAAAATGTGTGCATAATATAATTCAATGAAATATATATGTTTGAAATGAATGTAATACTATGACTGAATTATAAAATAAAGCTAATGCATAATAAATGACTTACATTTTAATGCATGAAGGTTCAAGCTCTTAAAAGTTAGATATCTTTATTTATACAAAGGATCTATTTGCATTTTACAGATGAAGTATGTAACATTGGCAACTGAAGTCATTGGTAGTGGGGCTTTCCAAATGTTTTCAAATAAAGTTGAGAATAGTCTATTCATTATTCTCTTTGCTACTCTGATTTTGTTACATCCACTCCTTCTGAGCTGACAGAGCAGTTGCTAAAGATGATAGATGTATACATAAATACATACATACATACATAGACAGACAGATGATGGATGGATACATTGATCTGTATTGTTTTCTTGTGCCTTCTGTAATAAATTGCCACAAACTGGGCAGCACAAAAACATAGAAATATATTCTCTCACAGACTGGCATTTAGAAGTACAAAACTGAGGTGTTGGCAGTCTCTTTTTACCCTCCCAAGTCTCTAGAGGAAAATCCATACCTCACTTCTTCCAGCTTTTAGTGGTTCTAGACCTTCCTTGTCTTCTGGCTACAGCTCTCTAATCTTTGCTTCTGTGGTCATTGCCTGTTCCGTTTTCTGTCTCAAAATTACCTATGACTCTCTCTTAAAAGAATACATATGATTGCATTTACGGCCTACCAGGATAAACAAGGTTAAGCTACTCTCAAGTTTCTTAACTTTAATCACATATTTTGCCAATGTAGATAATGCTCACTCTTTTGTCATGTAAGATAGCATTCATAGGCCCCAGTGTTTAGGACAGACGCACCTTTTCCGTGGCCATTAATCAAGCCTGTATAATATTCCTATATGTCTATATCAAATTAAGCTTGATTTTCCTTGTATAAGTCCTTTACCCCTTTTGTCAGATTTATTCCTAGGTATTTAATTCCTTTGGTACAATTATAAATGGATGGGTTTCTTAATTTCTTTTTCTTCATGTTAATTGGTTGCATATTAGAAGACAACTGATTCTTGTGTATTAAATTTATAGTCTTCTGTTTTACTGGAATTTAAAAAAATTTTTTTTCATAGGTATTTTTAGGGGTCTCTCTAGATTATCTATATCTATCTAGCTAGCTAGCTAGCTATCTTATCATTTCATCTGCAAATAGTGATAGTTTTACTTCTTTCAGTTTAGATTCCTTTTATATCTTTCTCTTGTCTAATTGTTCTAATTAGGACTTCCAATACTATGTTAAATAATAATAGTGAGAGTGGACAGCTTTGAATTTACTGGATTTTAATGGAAACGTTTTTCAGGTTTTCACCATTAATAATGATGTTAGATTATGCTCAGTGAAATAAGTCAGAAGGAAAAAAAAAAATTGGATGATTTTGTTACAGGGCACCCCTAATAGAGAATGGGTTTATCTGACTGGGTCTTTACCCGTGTGCTCAGAAGACTTTTATAATAAGTTTCAACTTCAGGCACACGTGACAAAAGTTATTAAAGGGTTTTATTTTATAAAAGAAGGGGAATAAAGTAGAAATTTAACAAGGAGAAGAGAGGGATACAAATCCATAAATATTTTACCAGATCTTCTGAGCTGGAATGCAATGGCGCGTTGAGAGCTGGCTCTGAATTAAGTGAGATGGCTTCAAAGGAGGAGAGAGCCCAAGGCTCACCTCTCTGGTTTTATAGCCAGCCTGGCTGCTTAACTCTATCCTTAGGTCCCAGTGTTTTCGATAATATTTTACTGGATTTGTGGTTCTGGAACACTGGTGGTCTGGAATGGGGGTTGGAGCCCATAAACCCATTTGTGTAATTTATTTAGGACTACCTTTCCCCCTAACAGTTTCACTTCTACAAGGAATATAGGGGAACCAACTAAGGGATCAGGGGGAAAATAGAAACAATAAAAACAAACAAACAAAAATAAACCAGCAACTATAAATCAGAAACATTCTGGAGGGGAGGGAGAGGGATCAAAACAAGGGTGGGATCAGCAGAAGGGACTATGGTGATGGTGCACCAGTGAATTGGTGATGAAAATTCTCTGGGGACTACATCTGAGAAAAGAAAGCAAACATTGTTCAAAAATGAACAATGATGTAAAGTATATATAAATAAGTTATTTAAAATAAAAAGTTAAAAAACTTAAAAAAAGTTGTTGACTGTAGGTTTGTCATATATACTTTTTATTAAGATATGTTCCTTTTATACAAAGTTTTTCAAGGGCTTTAATCATAAATAGGTGTTAAATGATATCAAGTACTTTCTTAGCTTTGATTGATATGATCATATAGTTTTATCTTTCTTTTTGTTGATGTGGTAAATTCCTGAAGTTTGTTTGGAGTCATGGAATACCCTGAATAGCCAAAGCTCTTCTGACTAAAAAGGGGGAAAACAGAGGTGCAATACTTCTAGACTTCAAATTATACTATAAAGTCATAATAATTAAAATAGCATGGCACTGAACAAAAACAGGTGCATAGACAGATGGAATAAAATTGAGGGTCCAGAAATAAAACCAATCATAGGACAACTAATCAATGACAAAGGAGCAAAGAATATACACTGAAACAAAGTCTCTTCAATAAACGGTGTTGGGAAATTGTATTTCAACATCCAAAAGAATGAAATTAGACCAGTATCTCACATCACACACAAAAATCAACTCAAAATGGAAAAAAAAAACTTGGCTACAAGACCTGAAACCATATAATCATAGAAGAAAACATATTCAAAACACTTCATGTTTTTCAGGATGTTCTTCAGGAACATACAACTCAACACAAAAAAACCAAACAAACCTATTAAAAACTGGGCAGAAGCACTAAAGGAGATATGCAAATGACCGATAGGCATATTAAAAAAATGTTCATCATCACTTATTGTTAGGGAAATGCAAATCAAAACCACAATGAGATACTACCTACTACTGCACACCAGTGAGAATGACACATCTTAATACAAACCAGAAACAAGGTTGGAGAGGAAATGGAGAAAAAGAAATCCTCTTACACTGTTGGTGAAAATGTAGAATTATCTAGCCCCTATGGAAAGCTATGTGGAGTTTCCTCTAAAGACTAAAAATAGATCAGCTATGTGACCCAGCTATTTTTCTCTTAGGAATCTACCCAAAGAACTGCTAACAACAACAGCAAACAACTAATTCAAAAGGAAAGCTGCACTCTTATGTTTTTTGCAGCACAATTTACAATAGCCAAGATATGGAAATAACCTACATGCCCCAAAACAGATGAATGGATCAAGAAGATGTGGGTATATATACACAATAGAATACTGCTCATAATCAGAAAAGATAAACTCATGTCATTTGTGGCAAAATGGATAGAGCTGAAAGGGATTTTACTAAGTGAAATAAGTCAGAAGGAGAAAGATAAATACCTGGATGGTTTCACTTATACATGGAATATAAAGAAACCAACAGGTCAGGAAAAGACAAATACCATAGGCCTGAATCATCCACAAGGGGAGAAAAAGAAGATGGTAGAGAGGCGGTAAAAATTGGAAGGAGTGCAGAATGGATTGTGGTTAAGGTCTATGGTGCTTTGGTGCTGGGAAAACTAGTCACCACACCTTAGGAGAGAAATCCTATACTGTCCAAAACTTAATAAGGATGTAAAAAAAAAAAGAATTAAATTAATACATGAGAATAAACTTAAAAAGAATAAAATTCTGTATAAAACGAAAGTATTAGAAATGTAAAATGAAACTGAATTCATACTCATGGCTCTAACCCTAATTCAGTATTCTATTGATCATTCTAGTCTTCTCCCCTTACTGGTCTATAACTTCTCATTCTGAGGCAGAAACTTCAGTGTCATGGTCATTCACCTAATTACTTACTTGTTTATTGCCATTATACATCTACAGTTGTTTCAGTGTTGTGCATTTGTAGCTAAGAGCAAGTCTTTGTGAACCTGATAACCCATGCAAAATTTCTTTTATATCAGAAACATGATCACAGGTGTCCAAAAATACTTTAAAACTAAGTACTTAAAAACTATTAGTCATTTTGTCTTGCCCACCTTTAAGACAAAATCTGGTTAAAATAAAGAAAGGGAACTCTTTATGGAGTAATAATAATTTTTCTTATGAGTCTGTTTTATTTTCCTAAAACAGACAAAAAATCTAACTATTCACAATTATCTTAGATTCTGTAATGAACTCATGGAAAGTCACCAAAATAAGTTTAGTTTGCTGTACGTTTCTTCTTGGGGTTTATGATTTTCCATTGGCATTTGGTTTCCCACAACAAAAGGCAACTCTCATGGGAATTTCTTTTAGAAACATTAATTTTTACTAAATTTATCTTGCATAAGTGTGGACAGATGTTGAGGAGGGACTCATGAACACAATTGTCAGATTTGGATATGAAATGGAAAATGTCCTACAGTTGAGTTCATTTGAATGGCACTCATTAAAAACAGAGAATGCCTGCCAATGAACTATTTTCTATGAAAAAGAAAAAAAAGTGATCTGATTATCTTTAAGAGTATTGTCTTGTTCTTATAATAAAAGACTACTTAGCAAAATGTCTAAACTACATCTAGAAGTCTCCATGTTGATACATTTCAAAAACCTAATGTTAAGTTAGAAAAATTAGTTACACAAATTTTAAAACATAACAATATTATATGTTGTTCATGGATAGAAATGTAAGTGATTTGTAATAATCTGTATGGAACTAATATACTTCAACTTCAGAATAATGAATATCTTTCAAGAAAGAAATAAAGGAGAACTAAACTAGGAGGTACAGGCTGTGATTCTGTTTGACCTGTAAATTATTTTCCTTAAGACAAATTTAAAGATAATGTGAAAATAGGAAACTTCTCTAAAATCATAAAATTTACAGATGTCATCTGATATTATTTCCATCCTTATCTATATTATCTTCATTGAAATGAACTAAAATACCTTATACTTCTTAAATAATAATGCATGAATGTGGCTTGTTAAATATTTTAATATGTGAAAATTTATTTAAAGACTCCTCATTTAATCATAGCATAAAGGAACATGTAAAGATAGGTAATTTGGGGCCTCCCTTGTGGCATATGCGGTTGAGCGCCACACTGTGAAGCTGCGGCTGCACAGCAGCGCAAGTTCAATCCCCGGCCAGGGAGAAGACCCATGTGGCACAGCAGACCTCTTCTGTCTCACCCATTGCTCCCCTCAGCAGTGTATTTCAGTCAATCTGCCTTCCTGCTTGCTCTGTCTCTGGTGAATCCTCTCTCCTCCCACAATTCTGGCCTGTACCCCTGCTCTTACATGCAAAAAAAAATAAATAAATAAAGGCAATTTACCCTTAAAATATTTTTAAAGCCCTAGTTAAGGACATAAGTCTATTTTTAATTAGTAATAGACTCCCCTTATCCTAAAGCTCCTTCTTTGAATGTGAGATCATATTTTCATCAATTGTATTTATTTCTTAAAGATTTATTTATTTACGGGGCCTCCCTGGTGGCACAAGGATTAAGGTGCAGAGGTGGGAAGGTGTCCACAGCCACTTCAGCACAAGTTTGATCCCCAGCCAGGGAGGTGGCCCACATGGCGCCGCAGGCCTCTCCTGCTTCCTGCACTGCTCCCCTCAGCAGTGTGTTTCAGTAGATCTGCCTGTTCTGCTAGAGACAGTGTGGGGAGCAGAACAGGAGGATCTACTGAAACACACTGCTGAGGGGAGCAGTGGGTGAGACAGAAGAGGTCTGCTGCACCAGCCATGTGGGTTAGCTTCCTGGCTGGGGATCATGCTCAGTGGCTGCAGATAGCTTCACAGTGCTGAGACTTAACCTCTTGCACCATTAAGGAGGTCCTATTTATTTGTGTTTAATGTTGTTCATTGAGGTAACTTTGCCAACAATACTTGGTATGTTTCAGGGGTATTGGTTCACACTTCTGCAAATGTATGCTATCACACCACTGCCATGACCAAAGCCCAGTAATCCCCTGGCATAGTCCAACAAATCTCCTTCCCTCTTTGCTCCCACCCCACTGAAAGCCTGAGTTCTGCAGTCAAATTTCACAAGTGTTATTTTTTTGTTTGTTTCTATCTGTTCCTTTGCTTTGTTTCTTTATATTCCACAGGAGCAAAACCATTCAATATTTTTCTTTCTCTTTCTGAGTTATTGTGTTTAGCCTAATCCCTTCCAGTGTCATCCATAAATTGTTGCAAATGACAAGATTTCATCTTTTTTATATAGTTGAGTAGTTTTCCATCTTGTATTTATACCACATCTTCCTAACCCTGAAACTCAAGTCTTCATAACTTGACTATTGTAAAGAGTACTATATTGGCCTTATAAGTATATAAACCCCTTTGAATACCTGTTTTGCATTCTTAAGGTAAATGGCTAGGAGTGGGATTTCTGAGTCATGTGGTAGATCTATTTTAAATGTTTTGATCTACTGAAATACACTGCTGCGGGGAACAGCGGGCAAGACAGGAGAGGTCTCTGTGTCATATGTGGGTCAGCTCCCAGGCTAGGGATTGAACTCAGGCCTATAGTAATGAGACTTAACCCCTAGGCCACCAGCGAGCCCCAGAGTGACAGGTTTTGAGGAGACCATTTCTTTAGGAGTAAGGGGCTTATGGATAGTGTACAGATCATCATTTGTGAGAAAAATGGGAAAAGTAAGTAAAATTTTTAAATGCTGGATTTTTACTTACTCTTAACAGAGTTTTTTTTTTTTGTATTTATTACATTGGTAATTATCCTTTATTGCTTGTTAAGCCATGATTATTTCAGGTTACTTTTTTGTTTAATCTATAAAATATCCCTTCAGTTTCCTACTAAGGTTTTAGGGCTATATTAAACAAACAGCATGTATCTGATAAATTGATATTTATTGATATAAAATCATAAACTGGTCAAACACTGAAAGAAACCATTCATGACTTTAAAAAAAATTAAACTTTTATATATTATGTATGTTATTGAGTAATCTGCAGTAGCCAATTTATAATGTATGTATTTTTTATTTGTTAGGAATAAATTTTTAAATTATTTTTAATATAAAATTTATGAATTTTAACAGATAGTTCCACTTTTTATATTCTGTAATGAATTCATGACAGTGGAAGGGGAAAAAAATTATCTTTAGCTGGTATTGAAAATAGAGATGTTGGTGCTTTTTAGTATGATACTTGAGTAGTTTGGCAAATATAATTAAAAGCTTTATTTGTAAAGCACAATAAGAGCCTGGGAGACAAATTGCAGTTTAAATGTGATATTAAATATTCATGAGTATGTCAGAGTAAAATTTGGAAATTATACTGAGCCAGTGAGAATTACTATGTTGATTGATCAGAACAGATGATACATTTATCTTGTTTCATGTTAATTTTCAACTAATCTGATATGGAAGTAAATAATAGTTGTCAGCTTTGTTGTGATTATTGATGAATGTTAAGTGTTTTGATAATTAATTCTTATAGAGAATTCTTCACATGCTGAGGAACTGACTTTATTTATAACATTCATATTTTCACTGAAGACTTAGCTTTCATGATGTGTGAAAATTAATTTGAACAACAAATTTGGAAATCTGGCTTTGTTGTCTTTTCTGACTTGTTTGATTTAATCAAGTAACTTATAGCACAATCGCTATTTTTTTTCTTACTCATTACCTTGTATTTTATTCTGGTTTTATATATAAAAGGTTAATTTATACTCAGCTATAGAAAAGGCAGTATGAATGAGTTTTATAAATTATAATTCTTACAATAAAACTGCAACTTCCATAATAATTCCTAAATATTAAAGAAAATGAAAGTTCTATAGATTTCCTTGTTTTCTATAATGAATATCTTCATGTTTTTGTTCTTGAGCCTGGATTTTCTCATGTGAAGAAAATGAAGAAATATGTCATAGTGTCGATAAGAAATTTCATTTGTCATTAAGAATCTTTTACAAAATTACTTTCTACAAAATTACAAAAAAAAAAGAAAATAATTTTCTTTTCTTTTCATGGGGATGAGATTCTGTCCTTACTCATGAACACCTTTGTTCCTTTGTTTGCAAGCAGCAGACTCCTGTGAAGTAGGTCAAGAACTGTATTAATTATAGAGGCTTAGAGGGTCTCATAAACTCTGAGAATGGGAATGAAAGGACTACCTGACTTCATGACCACTAGGCCTTTGAGAGCTGAGCTGCTCCCAGAATCTCAGGGAGCACATGATTCTTATCTCATTGTCCTTTTTCATGTCTACTCTTTGCTCCTTTGTCTACAAATTGACTTAGTCATCAGTTTGCAGAAGCCTGAAAATATCTACACCAGAACCCAGAGGTACACAGTCTTCTAGCTATAAAATCGACAGCTCACTAGTAACAATCTCTAAATCTCTCATTTGATTGGATTAGCTCATCTGTTAAAGCCAGACCACCCAAGTCACAAGTTTCTTACAGTAAATGTCATCATTGCTTTTAATTTCAGAAGACTATTTTTGATCCAACTAACTGTGATCAGAGGTTGTGCTTTGGGAGACAGGATTGCATTAAAGATCATGCTGACATTTTAGGAAATGGAACAGCTCAGTTACCAAGAAATATGTTCATTGCATTTGTTTTATTAATTGATGTCTATTTAGTTCATTCTCAGTTATCTCTATATGTGATTTAATTAACCTGAGAGTTGATCCTTGAGTTTCTTTCTAACTTTCAAATTTAGAGAAAATAGTTTCTTTAACCTGTCTGTCCCAATATTATACCCGACATCCTACTGATAATCTGTTGATGGTGATTGCCCAAATTTTGCTTTACTTGGTCAATTTTGCCAAATCTGTTTGGTTTCTTGCATTTTTTGCAAAGATTTAATTTTATAAAAATAATATGCTACATTTTAGTTGTACTAAAATATTTCACAATTGTCTTTTTTCATAGTTGCTGGTATAAAATATATTTTGTGGACCCATTGGTGTACATATAATTGTAGAGTGCTCAGTGACTGTTTTACATGAAAAGTATATATTTATGTTTTATTCATGCTGCTGATTCTGTTGTGTGGGTGAATACTGCAGTCACATGATTCTGAGAAAAAAATAAAACTTGACTTTGCACATTCCTTTGCAGCTGATTATAGAGATAATTATTCTGATGCTGTGAAAATACTTTTAGTGACACTTTTTGAAGATTATCTTGCTGGTGGAATATTGCTGTTTATTATTTATTTACAAATTGGTGAACTTAAATTATATTTGTAAGTGTAGACAATTGTATAGCACTACTGCTTAGGGCTGAGAATATTAAGTGCTCAACAATCTAATGGAATGCATATTTCTCCCCATGGTCTAGAACTCCTTTGATTTCATTTAATACCTAGCAGTTATGTTTGCCTTGCTTCTGCTTACAAATCACCTCAGTTCAAAACAAATCCTGTCTATAAAGAGGATATATATACATAAATACATGAAGTACGTATGGATATTTCCTTCCGTAGAAAGCTGATGCTTGGACTTGTTCTATTCTGGAAGGAGGATTTTGTCTGACTCTCTGAATTCCTGTGACCTATATCACTGTCTAGGTTTGTGATCCTTTCAATCCATCTTTCTGCTTCCTGCACCTAACAACCTCTGATTATTAACGGTGACTGCCCTAACTTTGACTCAGTTGATCAATTATTCTGTCTCATGCATTCACCAAAAACTATTAAGTACCTACTAAGACCCAAGCATTATTCTAGACCTGGGAAACTGAAGTGACTAAAATAAATAAATTACCCTCCCTTGTGGAGCTTACATCTATGGAAATAACTGTATATGAAGATGATAAATATATAAATAAAAGCTGTAGTATATCAGAAGATCATTAAGCACTAAAGTGCATAGTAAAGTAATGAACAGAGCACTGGGGGTAACAGGGAAGGCTTGTCTGAGATTATATTATGACTGGAACGCAAAGGACATTTTGTCGGGACTGTGAGGCAATGTCTGCTACTGAGACCTAGATTTTTACAAAAAGCTCTTGGGTTTCTTATGTCTTTATCAATGACAGTATCGCTTGTATAGGTGTATTAAAGCCATTTATGGGAATTTTGTTGTGTAAATTTATCATTCATGTCAATAATAAGTATAAACTGACTTACTAAATTTTGTGAGATATGGTTCTTGCCGTCCAGAAAGTCAAGCATCTCTCGGGGAAGAAAGATGCGAATGCGTCCCAGTTATAGTGTGTTAAGTGTTATTGATTTAGTGCACGCTGCTAGGAGAACCTCTGTAAATGATCTATCTTAGTTTTCTAGTGCGGAATGATAAATTGCCACACTTTGAGCAACTTGAAACAACACACATTTGTTATCTCACTATGTGCTTGAGTTAGGAGTATAGGTACAACTTGGGTCTTTTGCTCAGTCTCACCTGCCTTTCATTAAGATGTCAATCAGGACCAAGGGCTTATCTGGACCTCAGTGTCCTTTTTCAAGCTCACAGGACGATTGGTCAAATCCAGGCCCTCATGATGGTAATACTGAGGTCCTCAGTTCCTGGAGGCTGCCTATAATTCCCTTCAAAACCAACTGAAAGTAAGGCTTTGTACTAGATAAGCCAACCCTATTAAGGATAACACTCCTTTTGATTAAATCAGAATTATATTAATTTGTGACCTTTATCATATATGCAAAATATCTTCACCTTTGCCAGATTCCACTGGCCAGGAGCAACTACCAGTTCCTATTCAAGAGACAGGATATATAAAAAAATAAACAACAGAAGGGGCAAAAAGTCAGGTTTATGATGATTTCCTAGCATCTTTCCACAACTAGAATCAAATTGAGTTTATCTAAAGGATATAGTTATAAATCTGCAGCTTACCTAGTTCAGTTTGAGAGAGACCTTGTCCTTCAAATAACATATTTCATGTTTCAAAAACCAAACTTACTTCAAAATCATTTTTGCTTATGTTCTTTGAACATTTGGAAGAAAGCACAAAGCTTACAACAGTATTTCCTAAACTTTCTTCATCCCCATCCACTGTCCTCAACACTGCAGTTGCCTTCTTTCTTCTCTTTGTATACTGTTGGGAAAAACTTATCAGCCAACCTGAATCTGTACACATTCTCCATCTATCCCCCTCATGCATTGTTTTATTTATTCAAAAGTACAAAGATACCAAGTCTGAGAAGGTAGGGCCATTTTTTTTTGTATCTACACATTTTATTTCATTTTTTTTATTTTTGTTTTATTCTATTTTTCCCTTTAATTTATATATATTTGACATCAGTTGTAATCTCCATGTATTTCCCATCAACATCTCACCAGTGCACCATCACCTCAGTCCCCCATGCTCCCATCTTCCCTTAGCCCCCCTCCCCCCTCCCCACCAAGTGTCCAGTAAGGTTATTTTTATGGGACAGGATAGAGAAAGAAACTGATTAGGAAAAACAAAAATCTCTCCAGGTGACAAGAAAAAGCTTGAGGAACTACTCACATTTTTGTACATATAGGTCTGACAGAAGAAACATAGTGAGAAGTAAATGTTTTAATAGTAAAAAAAGAGAAAAACCAAATGTGATCTGTTTAATATTTTATTAAAAGCATTGTAATGTCAGAACAGCTGTAATGAACATTTCATGGGCTGTGAGATACTGAAAAATTTAGAGGATAACAAGGTCTGTCAAAATTCAGTTTTGTTCTGCAAATTATTCATGCTTCATGATTTTGAAAGCTATATGGATGGCATATAGCTTATATAGAACTGCATTATACGGAGCTGGATATAGAGAGAATAGTATTGGGGCCATGGTTTAACAACTATTGGTGGGTTAATTGGGGTTTAGCCAGAGGTCTTGGGTGAACGAATTTAGATGAAATTCCTGTTCAAGTTAATGAAAAATTTTATTTTTTCAGCATCCTTCACATGATATAGGTAAACTGTAGTGCTTTTTGGCAACACAGAATATAGACACCACTTCCAGAGAGGGGAAGGGAAGGCCAAGAACAACTTCCTTGTGAATAGTTTAATCAAATAGTTTTTGAAAGGCAGGCAGGTAAGAAAAGGATATATTATTTAAAACTTAAAATAATTCAAATGTTTTTGAGCATTGAAAGAAAGAATTAAAATTTTAAATGATAAGACTTTTTATAAGGCAATATATACACAGACATGAACAAAAGAAGAGGTATAAGGTAAAAAAGTATGTAGAAATAAATTTAAAATGCAAAATAAAACTGGAAGATAGAGTTTGGAGTGGGCTATCCACATGAGAAATAAAACTTTTCAGGTTGCTAAAAAATATGGAAGGTAGTCAATCATGATAACATGGGATTTCTCTAAGTGTCTAGAGAACTAGAACATTTCTAACTAGATGAAGAAATGCTAACATTTTCTCTTGCATATGAAGACAGCAGTCTGTGAGAGACTGGCCAGCTGTTTAGCAAAACCTTTTTTCTTTCCTCCTAGGCACTTGGTAATGGTGAGTGTCCCTTCTTCCCTTGCTTTTAGGAGCAGCAATGTGACAGATATATGTCAAATGAAATAATGGTCTCAAAAATATACACCAGCTTCTCTACATTTACCAGGTAACTCTCTGACAGATGGTTCCTGGTCCCCTGAGCAAACTATAAGCAAATGATGAAGACAGCAGAACCCCCATAGCCAGAGAGCTAGTGTATAGGGCAAAGTCCACCAGGCCACTGATTAGAAAAAGTTCTATTGAGATTTCATGGTTTCTCAGTTATAGAAGCCACTATTACCTTTACTGGTGCAGAATATTATCTTCATGAGTGAGGGCATGGAATGTTATACTATCTTAATCTAGTTCAGTTTCAGTCTAAGCAACATACTGTTAGAATCAAAGTAGGTAAGACTGGAAAAAGTTTCTGATGAAAAATTTAAATGGTAGGAGACAGATTTAAGAGAGGTGAAATGCAACAGAGAGCAGTTGCATTAGTGATGTAACTTTTATAAAGATAAGTCTTGCGCAATATGGAGATGGAATGTAACACTCAACCAGCTGGACCCTGGAGGCAGAAAACATGTGTAATTTCTTACTAAGAACTGTTTCTGTTGTATTCTTAAAGAGAAGTCATAATAATTGATTCAAGTTTTATGTTTCAATATTTTATCTGAAATCTCAAACATTTGTCAGAGAGTTAAATTTCATGGAGAAATAATACTCTTTAATGTGGCATTTCTCTGTGAACGTTAAGACATACAGAGTTTTATTGAATTTTACTTTTGCTTATGTTGTAGGGTATGTGTCTGACTTGAATGGTCAATGCATATTTCTATAAAGAAAGTATTTTCATACATACTGAGTTTAACATTACACCAACACTTCCTTGGTAAATCGTAGTCAGTGGAATCAAGAGAAAAATGTAGGCTGTAAAAATCATTTTAAAGCAACTTAATAACTACTTACCATGGTTACTATATTGTGTTTCATTTATTAAGGACTATTATCCAGAATAAGTAGAAGTCTTAAAACACACTTTGATCTTTTATTAGTGACCATCAAACCACATTTTCATGTAACTTCTTATATTTCTAAGTGTCAAAATACATTGTTTTCCATTAAAGTTGTTGATTTACTTATACTCTGGTTATTGTTTAATGAAATTTGGTACTGTTCTTTTTAAAAAAGTGTTCCATAATTTTATGTGACTCTCTAGCATTACATACAAAATAGGGTAGCATATAAGTAAATCTCTATTGTTTTTCACAATATTGAGATGATAAGGCACTCACCTTCCTCCGCTTCCTCTCTCTTAAAAAAAAACCACTAGAGTGCTTTCCCCTTGTACTTTTAGTAGAATCTAGGATCCCCACCCTGGGCTAACAGGCAGTGCAAGGCAGGAACCCTGCTTATTTGCTTCCTCTCTTTTCTGAGCATATTTACACTCTGTTCCCATCACACCAACTTTTAGAATATTCTGTGCTTCTCCCACCAGATGATACTTGCATGGATGCTCTCAGGAAAGACAATTTCCACCTCCTGACTGTCCCCCTCCTTCACAGTTATTCTCTTGACTGCTTTCTATCAGTCAGACTTCAGCCACCTTGCCTGTCTTATTATTTATTATTCTGTAAAAGCTGTCAAAACGCCTGAAGCACATGGTAGGTAGCCAAAAATTTTTCTTAAAAGAGGAAAAAAAGGGAAGGAAATAATTATCTTTTCCACTGTTTATAGTATGATATGCAGTTACAGATATATTTTGAAACTAATCTATCATAAATGGTATCATGGCAAGCTATAAGTAGCATTGAGTGAGATGTTTTGTACAGCTAAACACTGAAGTGTTTAGGGGTACATTCATAACACAAGACCTGAAACATTTCTCTAATTATACAGTTTCATGCCATTTAATATACTGTAGATTTTTAGATGGTTAATTGTATTAATGAAAGTAACACGGCTGTAAACAAAGTTACATGCATGTAAGTAGACAGATACAGGCACTAATATTTCATGCTATGTAATGTGGGTCTTGTAATTAATCATTTTAAATAGTTTTTACTAATTTAATTTTCTTCTCATTTCCTATTAATAGATTATTATGGTTGATTTATCTGATGCAATTAATAATTTAGGTACTACATTATGATTGTTGAATGGCATTATTAAAATGAATCTTTAAATATTTTCAGGCTGTTTAATTTCCTTATTTACAGGCAGATTGAAGAGAGTAGAATCAATCTGAAGAGAAATAGAGCTCTAGTATAACATTAATATAACCTATGGTTATTTTAATTGGCCAATTTAAGAATGCTTCAATTATTTATCTCATATATTTTTATCTTTGAAACTTATATTGTTAACTTAATTAAAGTAATTATTTTAAAAGTGGAAAATTTTAAGGGAACTAAGAGAGGCAAAATTCCTAAGTGTAATATATAAGAAATAGAAAAAGGGATACCGGGCCTCCCTGGTGGTGCAGTGGGTTAAGCAACGCACTATGAAGCAAACCGCAGCCACTGCAGCACAAGTTCGATCCCTGCTGCAGGCCAGGGTGGGGACCCACATGGTGCAGCAGACCTCTCCTGCTGTGCCCGCTGCTCCCCTCAGCAGTGTGTTTCAGTCGGTCTGCCTGTTCTGCTCCCTGCTCTCTGTGGTGAATCCTCTCACCCCGCCCCCTACACCTCTGGCCTGTACCCCAGTGCTTGTATGCATAAATAAATAAATCTTAAAAAAAAAAAAAAGAAAAAGGGATACCTTCACATTTCTTGTATATCATTAACTTTACAACTTGAATTTTCCCATTTACCCATAGTATAGATCAAGTAGAGTTTAAAGGATATGTGGATCTTAGAATATCCTTTAAACTAATTCTACAAGACTTATTTATTCAATAAGATGTTTGAACTTTTATAAGGGAAGGTGTCTCTTAAACTAAGAGGTTATCACAAGATAATTATGACAATTTACACAATAAATATTTATTAGCCTCTTACTATTTGGCAGACATTATGCTACATTATTCTACACAGTGAATAAGAGTCTTTGGCTTAATGGAAATTATACTTAAGTAGGAAAAGGGGCACATAGATGATTGATGTAAAAATTATAGACAGGCAGATACATACATACACATATATGATAGATATTGATGAAAATTACAGGGCAGTAAAAGTGTTTCAGAATATTCACCAGCAGGAAAGAAGAGATACTTGACAGGTGAGGGTGATTATGATGATGAATCATGGTATCTGAAATAGATAACTAAGAATGTGAGGATATGAGAAAGAATGAAGAGAATGTATCCAGTGAATGTAGGTCCTTCTAGCTTTGGATAATTGCTGAATTTTGATTATTTAAGAGAGTAGTTAGAAATGTAGAAGATGATAATAAGATATTTAGAACCAAAATCATGGGAATTGGGATATAGCTATTGTGATTAACAGTACAAAGACATGATATTGAAGGTGAGTGACTAGGATATGATTGAGGATCAAATCACTGAAAAAGAGATTGAATTCTTCTGCATAGATATCATGCCATCAAAAACTCTGACTGGAAAGAGGTGATTATGAAACAGGTGTTAAAGTATTTAGAGAATGAAGGAAAGTATTTAAATGACACTGTAAATCACTGCAAAAAAAGAAAGGTGGGAGGCCGTCTGGTCTAAGAATTTGGTCTTTAAAATTGGAAGTTTTCAGGAAGGAAATAATTTGGAACTGGAAATGAAGAGTAAGGACTCCTGTATTATAAGTTTCATCGGCACCAAAGGTACTTCCATAACAAACCAAAGTTACTACCTTAGCTGTTGGGTGTACTAGGTTGGTGTTCCACATCACCTACCTTCCTTCTAATGGGCCTTGATGAACAGCAGAATATGGAAAAGTTACATCCTACATTTCCCAGAATGTCTTGTAGCCATGGGTCCCTATAAAATTTAGGTTCAATCTCTGCCCTCTCAGAAAACTCTCTTTCTGTGATCTGTCCACCAATAATCACACTAGAGATGTACATGGAGCTTCTATGGCAGCGTGGCAGATGTCACAGCATCTTTTTAGCCACTTAGTGACTGCTGAGAGGCTAGCACAGTTGCCACTGTGCAGCCTACACAGACACACAGTGCTCTGAGCTGCCTCTGCTGTGTTGTCCTGATCGCCTGTGTAAGAGAGCTAAAGATTTCGTATGGGGGGAGAAATATCAATCACTCCCTGGATCCTTGTTTCGTGGTGGTAGATTTAGAATTAATTGCCAAATATCTAACCTAAAAACTATTTCTTCACCCTCCAGGGAATTGGTCTTTTATTATGCTGTGGCATAGTCTCTACTAGATAGAGTGGTGTCTCTTAAAACACTGAAAAGTACAGAAAATGTAATAAAAAAGAGCTACATAGTGTCCCATAGGATAAATATATAGGGAGGAGTTAAGGAAAACTTTACATAAACAATTTCATTTAACTTCTCTTTTGAGCCTAAGAATTCCCTTCAGTTCTGTACAATGTAAGGACAATTTGTAAGGAAAAATATATTTTCCTTAGAGAACTATGAAATTTCATGCCTGGAATTAGCAACATCTTTCATTATCTGATTAGCTATAGTATTTAGGTAATATGGAAGTGATCTACATATGTAAATGCATACCTTTTTTTAACTAAAAACCTATAACATGACACAAACACAGACACATTTATATAAAACAGCTTTATTAGTTTACTGAGGCTGCTGTCACAGAGTACCACAAAGGTAAGCGTTAAGCTAATTGAGTTTGAGGTGACTTTGAAACATGCAGATGATGTGCACTAAGAAGCTAAAACATGAAAATCAGAGCTGATGGGAAACACCAATGACAAGTTCCAGAAACCTCGACTGAATATCAGAATAAATGTTGAGAATGAGCCAAATCCAAACACAAGTCACAAATCAGAGAAACTGAATGATGAATCTGAAATAACTACTGCAAAATATTTAGGAATTTTTGTTATTTTCTATTAATTAGGTAAACAATATGCTGATAAATAAAATAATATGCATTTGAATTTGTGTATTATATACATTCTGCAGAATGTAGTTCTATACATCTTAGGTATTCTCAAGATGTCTGAAAAACTGCAGGTTTTAGCCTACATCTAAGTTTCCTTTGTCTTTATCCTTTGCCAACATTTCTGTACATCAGCCTGGTAGGAAAGACACTGTGCCTTATTATAAACTCAGTTCCTATTGAATTAGCATTGTCTATTATTTTTTAACATCAAATATTGTTCATTATATGACATAATTTTATATTTTAAGATACTTTTAAAGTAACATTGGTTTACAGTAATTTTAATAGCCAATTTATTTTTAAGATACCAATATCCTAAGTGATTTTAAGATCTTAAAAAAAAGTGTTATGAAATTCAAGGAAAAGTATTTTATACATTTATAAATATGTATAGGAATATGTTATATTTTCCATTAAATTGCTTCTAGCTTCCATAAGTGATTTTACAAAGCTAATAAATGGAGAGACCACTGAAAGGAAGAAAAAAGTAAATGGATAATAAAAAAGGTACTTGTAATCCACAAGTGATTCTTCTTTATAATAAAAGCATAAGTGAGAAGTTAAATAGCAAAATGTCATGAATAACAAATGAGTTCATTTATTTCTACAACCTGTTATCAAGGAAAGGACAGTGCATTGAAGAAGAGAGGAATACTAAATCACACAGGATAGTTTACTACAGTTTAAGAATTAGAAATACAATTTATCATTGCATAAAAGTCATTATTTTAAATTTCCAACTGTGTCAAATGTATCCTTTAGTTGTATTAGACTCACATGGTACGTCCCTAAATTTTTTTTTTAATTACAAGGTCTAAATAAAAGAATTTATTTACATGTAGACAAATAAGAGAATGCTTAGTTACATTCTGATAGACATTACTGAGGGTCTGTTATTTCATTATGATGACATGTAGCACAATGGACATACACACAATAGACCATTATGCAATCATTAAAGGAAAAATTGGTTTTAGTTTTTATAGAACTTAGTTTTCTAATTCTATCTCTTTTTCAAAAATATTTACTTATTTATTTTTTTTATTTTTTTTAAAGATTTATTTATTTATGCATACAAGCACTGGGGTACAGGCCAGAGGTGAGGGGGGTGAGAGGATTCACCAGAGACAGAGCCGGGAACAGAACAGGCAGATCAACAGAAATACACTGCCGAGGGCAGCAGCGAGCACGGCAGGAGAGGTCTACCGTGCCATGTGGATCACTTCCTTGGCCGGCAGCAGGGATCGAACTTGTGCTGCAGTGACTGCTGTCTGCTTCATAGTGCGTTGCTTAACCCACTGCGCCACCAGGAAGGCCATACTTATTTATTTTTAAATAACTTTAAAATTATGTGGAATTTAAAATAAATTCTTAGAATTATTGGCAAAGAGTAGCACATTTTCAACTTTAATGAATATTAACAAATTGCTTTCTAAAGAAATTTGTGAATTTACAAGTTCAGAGTTTAAGTTGTGTCTACTCTGCCTGTCACCTTATAAATGATACCTGTCACAATTATACATGACATTTGTAATATTAGGAGGAAATAATGACTATCTTTAATAATGAGAAAGGCATGCTTCTTGTCACATAGGATATTTATTATGTTATCACCCTTTTGTGTTATTTGGTAAGTTCTCTTTTCTGTCTTTTATGCAGTTTTACAAAATAAAATGGGTTTAGTTTCTTTATAAAACAGTATATTCATGTTTATAAAATTTCTTTTTAAATTTATACTGTTTGTTTAATCTTACAAATCCCTATTTTTTATTGCTAGATAATGACACTGTCAAAAACTATACAGTAGATTTCATTTATCCATCTAAGTATCAATTTCACTATTCATATATTCCAACAAAAAAAATGAACGGGCCATTGATATTGTATTGTACTCTATTTTTATTTCAGGTCTCTATTTTGAAAACATCAAGGAGTAATGTGCATATACTCTCCAAAATAATTTTCTGTTTTGTTAGGAAACAAATCTATCACTAACCATTAGCTGCTAGAATAACTGATGAAAAGTCTTAGAGGTATTCAAAATATAATAAATGCCTTTATTAAACACAATAGCACATGTATGCTAATGAAAAAGAAAAATAGCCTTTGACCAAAGTCCATAACTACAAAATCGTATGTTAGAAAGTTGACCTGTGAGATGCCTGTGACCATGAGGGGTTCATTTCTAACTTGCAAGTTACCTTGTAAAGCACATGTTGGATGTGCTTTTATGTTTAACTGGCCTCTTAGTTAAACCTACCCTGAAAACCTAAATATTCTTTTTAATTTTTAATCTGAGTGCCTAATTTACACAATGTAGCATATGTATAAAATTATGTCACCAGCTCTACTCCTGTGTCCAGAAAACACTGTATTAAGCAATTTATTCATTCCATTTATTGATTCCCTCATTGGGCCAGCCTTTGTGCTGGGCACCAAAAAGACGACTAATCACAGAAGCTGAACTCTAATAGCAGTCAGACCTGTGTGGAGGAAAGATCCTAGGACAGAGACAGTTTCCTAAAGGACATGATTTATGGTGAAATTTTAAGGAACATTAGAAGTTCAATCAAGGGAAAATTGTATTCTAAGGGCACATAGGAAGACTATTAAAGATCAGATAGGAATGGTAGAGTTATGACAGGTCATGAAATATCTTTCATCAATGTGAAAGGTTTAGATGTTTTTATGAAAGCATTAAAGAATCATTATGAGATTTAAGAGTGAGGGATGTTAAGACAGCATCTGTGAGACAGGTTGTTAGCTAATGTGCATATATTGATGGACACTACAAAATAAAAAAAGAAAAGCAGGCAAAACAAACACAGTGCATATTAATAGATATTAAAGATTCTATTTATTATAGTAATCATTCTTATTTATTTAGTATTGTTTATGTATTAAATGTTTTTCATGCATTGTGCCATTTCAGCTACAGAAGACTTGTGAAGTTGTTAATAAATGACTAAAGGTTCTCTGTTAATGAACAAATATAAAAACTGTTACCTAATTTTACCAAAATAAATAAAAGGGGATGCAAATGGACCTTCCTTTGAATCAACTGCTCCTATAAATATCCCTAGTCCATCCAGACAGATAATAAACTTAGGAAATGGTGGATCTTTCAAGAACTCCCTACCAGACATCCCACTATAAATATTTATTCATTTGTTAACTTTGATTTTTGACTCAAGTATTAATTGTGTTCAAGATACTGAAGTAGGTGCTGGAGATACGAATGTGAATGATAGAGTATTTTTCCTTCATAGAATCTTCAGCATAGAGAAGAGTTTGATGCATGTTATGTTATTTGAAATTAAATAATCTTGCCAGTGTGTTATTAAACAATGTTATTTAGGAATATTTCCTATGCCATCCAAATGTGCATAACTCTAAATTGTACTTTAATCAGTTTTAATTATAGATATAATCTATAATTATAGTAATTCTGATTATTTCATTATGTTTTCCCAGAGAATGTATTACTTGCTTAACAAATAACTTTGCACAAGTTTTTTTCAGTTAGCACTCCCATGAGTAAATGCCGGAAAGCAGTACTGAGAGATTTGTTTTAATGGTTTTTTTTCAAATGTAAATATTATCTCATGACACTGTTGGAAAATATTGAAATATGGGTCAAAGGCTAATACAACACTTTTTCAGAATTCTACTTATATACCAGAGAGTTTTCAACTTTCATTTTATGCTTGAGTGTGTTTCAGAATTTTCTATGGATAATAATAACTGCTTTAAAAACCTGTTATTTATTTTGCAATGAAAAGCATAATATGTTACTTTCCCATTTCCTAGGAAACTATTGTTGTGGATGTAACAGTTATACACCTATGTTACTTCCATTTAAAGATTATACAATAGGTGAAGATGGGGGGATTGGGAGAAAAGATCAGACAGTCAGTTAAAATGTTTTAATAGACACACACCTTCTCTGGCCAAATTTGAATTAATGGTTTGCATGGGTATATATGTTTTCAGATTTGACCTTTTCATTCTTTCTAGTCATAAATAGCAATTTATCAGAATGTTTTCTTAAATAATGACTATACAATATTAGTATACCATAACATTAACTAAAAATAAAACCAGAAATAGTTAGGAGGGAAAACTCCAGCATTATATCCTGTATTTAAATCCTTTCCCTACTCCATATATTTGTGACTTTGTGTACTTCTTTCATTATTGCTAAAACTGACATAAACATCAAACTTTTATCTTATGGTGATGTCATTAACATTACTGTTGCTGTATCTTCACATGGTGGAATGGAGATGGGAGCTCTCTCTTTTATAAGGGCACTAACCCCATTCAGTATTGTTTCACCCTCCTGCCTTAATCACCTACCAAACATCTCACCTCCAAATTCCATCACATTGGAAATGATTTCAACATACCAATTTGTAGGGACCACAAGTATTCAATATGTAGCAGGGTATCTGTTAAAAAGTGAGTACAATGAATATCTTATAAGTCCATTTTAGCTAAACAAATGACCTTCTAATTTCCTAAACCTGGTTCCTTCCACATGTATGGCTCCATTCTCATAAACTAGTAATTGCTGAACAACTTACTACTCTACATCAGGGACCTAAAATGGTCCAAATTTCTCCAAACTGTGCCATGTTCTTTGCTAAGCCATATCATGGTTCTCCTTTTCTCTTAAGTTCTTGAAGCCAGGAAGATATATGCATCTCTTCATCTAGATTCACAATGCTACTTTTGATCATCTCTCTGTACCAGCAACCCTGAAATTCCTTACACCAATAACCTGAGCATATGTCCAATATCCAAATAGACACCTCCCTTTGTCTACAAACCTCACCTCTGACATTTGCATCCCTGTGACCATGGAGTCAAAGGGTGGTTGTTTGGAACAGAGGAGTTCAGTTCAGACCCATGGACCGGTGGTTATAGGTTACACATGTCATAGAGCCTACATATATTATGGGCAAGCTGATGATCATTCTCTGTAGAGCTGGATACAGATCAGAGCCCCTTGCATTTGGAGCAAAAGCTCAATAAAGATACTCAGTAAAAACTTTTATGAGGAAAACACTTGACTAAAGGGGATAGAATATGAAATCATGCCTAAATAATTAGTTGCCAAGATTTGTTTTTAATCTCTACAAGGAGGAGACACAAGAGCTACTCTACCATTACTCAACACATTCAGTTGAACACTTTTTTTTGAGCATATTTTAGTTTGAGCCTTTCCCTTTTTCTATAGTCCACTAAACTTTGAGTCACAAAAACTTAAGAAGAGATTTCTGTGTTAAGACCTTTAAATACTTGGTAGATAGCTAATCTATTTGTCAGTTAGTTAATAATTAAATTATTTGTAATGGAACTGTACATAAAAGTATCTCTCAACAAATGGTAATCTGTCTCCAGAATATAAGCTCTACTTTTAAACATCTTATTTATATATAGATATTCATATCTTATTAGTATTTTGCACAAATTGCATCTTTTGTATCTTTTCATAAACCACAAAAATCCAAAAGATTTTACTAGTAATGAGTTTTGAACTAAATAGTTCATTGTAAATTTTGGTTAAAACACATTTGTTTTATGCATAGGAATTTACATGACTACTTAAACATTAAACTTAATATAAAAATATTGGATTTATAAAAAGAGGAAGAGGAGGAAACTGCTCAACTCATTGGGGAAACAGGAAAATTAATTTCTGCATAAAACCAATAGATTTCATATTTATATTTTGCCTATAAAGTTACCAGAACTGCATAAATGAATCAGGTTTTTTTTTTACACTTAGTAAAATAACAAAATAAGGAGTAATCCTATGACTATAGACTTAGCTAGCTAGAATGATGTCAAAATATTTTTAATTAGTCATGTGGGAAATTGTGTAAAACAAGCCAAAACACTTCATCTTTATTATGTGACCAGTGGGAACTTTTCTGGATTTTTTTTTTTTTTTCCTGATAGGGAGTCTGTGTGAAAAGCATATCTGAGTTTTAGAGAAACTTCTGGAAACTGAAGGATTACTTGGAAAGTGAAGATTATAAAAAACAGGAAACTAGTTAACGAAATGGAAGACAGTTATCCTTACCAGAGGAATTGATCTGACCCCACAGTGGCAGTGGAAAAATGAGAAAAAGGTTTTTCAGAGAATAGAGTTGGTTATTTGAAATGGGAGTGTCTGAAGAACAAAGCACACACATAGTTTCAAAATAATTTAATAACTCTTATCTAGTCTTAAAGTGACCAAAATCTTTTGGAGTTTTGTGACTTATGAAAAAGATACCAAGGAGGTAATTTTTGCAATTAAGACAAAAGATAAATAAAATGATTAAAAGTAGAACTAACTTCTGGAGAACTAACGTTGCTATTTGTTGAGAGACACTTTTTTGTACAGTTCCCTGACAAATAAAGTAATTGCAGCCTTACTCTCTCCTTCACTCCCTCTCCATCTTCCTATCTCTCTTTCTCTCTAAATTTCTGTAGACAGATGACGTTTGGTGAAGGTATGCTTTTTCCTAGAGAAAACAGTCACTGTAGAGAGCAGTGTAAGTTATATAAAATAATATGTGGTGGCCCCAGTTTACTAGATCTAAGATACCACTGTGTAAATGAAGAAAAACATTTAAATTAATTTCAGTTCAGATTCTCTAATAGATTAGGAATGAAATCATCACAGTGTTTAAAGGAGATAATAAAGCAGCGGTGTGTATTATCGTTCAAGAAATATAGTCTGCTTTTCTGACTAATATTCTATCTAACTAGAGTATGAGTTTCACAGCACAGTTCTAGCAGATGGTGCACAGCTAATATGTTCTTTAACCTGAATGAATGAATTAATGACAGTATTAGACAATTAAAGCTACATGCATTTTTTTCCTCCCACTACACATTTTTCTTAAAATCAGCTGCATGTTAAATCACTTGGTGAGTTTGTCCAAAATACAGATAGCTGGGGACCAATGAAGAAAAAAGAAACTAGAATCTATTTGGAAATGAGAGAAGTGTTGACATCAAATGCCAGACACTGGTATTTTAAAAAATTCCCAAGTGATTCTAACACGCAGTCAGTATGACAAATCATAGCTCCATGGCATCCGTGTTTTCTAATCTTCTAAACTGTCCATATTTTAGGGACAACATTCATTTTTAAATAGCAAGTTTACAGTTGCATATCTTCTTTATAACGACAAATGCAAGAATTTTTTCATATGTGTAGTAATTTTAGGAGAATTAAGTGCAATCACTATTTGTTGCTCTCGGGTTAATGTGAAAATTTCCATGATAGCAGCAGTGTGATTTGGTCACAGGGAAAGTTATTTGATCTACTTTTTCAGTCTGGCATGGCTTCTATGAAAATATGATACTCTACTGAAAATACTGAAAAGCAGAGAAGTACAATTCCTTTTTCTGAGAGAAAATATGCCTTTTTTTAAAAAATAATTTCTTCTAAGAAGTCAGATCTATTCCTCTTCAAATAACATTAATGTCTCTAGTTCTATGCATTCTTGGCTTTTAGTTTCTTGACCTTTGGCTTGTCCTTGTCAATTTTAACTGCCAATTGACAATTGAAGTGTCAGGAGCACTATGTATACCTAAGACCAGTCTTCACTTGTACATAACACTGCATTTAGCATATATTTTTTACAATTTCATACATAAGAGGAAGGGGGCCCAATGGTGTCTAGTGGAAGATTATGAATGTTTTGTTGGGTGTAGTGTAAGTAACATGCAGCTGATAATGGGTGAACTTATTCTCTTATATCATATACAGTGTTATAAACCAGTGTTACTGCAATATAAAAAAAATTAGTAAGTTTCTAGCAATGTAAGATTTAGAAAAATATGACCATGTAATATTAGCTCTTTTAAAATGACAAGTATTTTTACTAAAAATAATCCATATTTCAAATGTTTACAAAAGCTAATACTTGTATGCAAACATATTTTGAGACCATATCAGTTGCCATGTACTTCTCTAAGGTTTGTAATATAACTGTTCAAAAGAGTAAAACATGCCTACCTTACAGAGCTTAAATACTATTCAGAAAACAACTTAAGCAAATATATACTATGTTAGGTAGTGATAATTATTTTGGTTAATAAAGCAAAGAAGAAGTGCTACAATTTTGATGAGGTAGAGAATGCTCTGGTGAGAAAAGGGCATGTGAATAAAGATTTGAGTGAGACCAGAGAGAAACTGGGAAAAAGCAATAGAACTAGCAACTTCCACCCTGAGGTGGAAGTGTTCCTGACATGTTTGGGTGTAGAGGATAATGTCACTTAAGGGAATGGATTAAGATAAAAATAATTATGGGTTAAATAAAAAGAGAAGAGTGCAGGGGCCTCCCTGGTGGCGCAGTGGGTTAAGCAATGCACTATGAAGCAAACCACAGCCCCTGCAGCATGAGTTCGATCCCTGACACCAGCCAGGGGATAACCCACATGGCACAACAGACCTCTCTCCTGCCTCGCCTGCTGCTTCCCTCAGCAGGGTATTTCTGTGAGCTGCCTGTTCTGCTCCCTACTCTCTCTCTGGTGAATCCTCTTACCACCCCAAACCTCTGGCCTGTACCCCAGTTCTTGTATGCATAAATACATCTTTAAAAAAAAAAAGAGTGCAGATAGTATGACATTGTTAGCAAAAGCGTTGACTCCGGTGCTGGTCTGATTCTGGTGTGAACAGGATTTCCTGACTACTGTGTTGAAAATAGACTGAAGTAGGGCAATGACTATTATTGGCAATGATTTTGACCTCTTCCCTGAAGCAGATTTATCTGAGTTAATCTGATTATGAGGAGCAGAGATCCAGAGCACAAGAATCAGGTCTATTAACAAACAAAACAGCAGTTGAGAAATCAAGAGCACATTAATAGATACAATTCAGAAAAACCCACAGCTCAAAGATATGGGTCATGCAACAGGCCGATAGGAATATTATTACCATAAGTAGTGAATGATTTAGGATTTGACATCCTAAATACTCTTTAATATTACACAAGTCCCAAACAAGATGTAATATGATTACATTGATTGAAATTATATTTCATAAACAATTTAATTTCTTACAATAAAAATTGAAAAGCTTCCTTTGTTTATCAATGGAGATGTGTTAGATTGACAAAATATTGGATGCTGTGTGCCAAAAAAATCATTGTGTGTGGAGTTTGCTCCTTGATTTTAACACTTTCTGATGTGTAGTGACTACAGATGTGGGGGGAATGAGTAAGTAAAATCAAAATGAATGACAGTGCATGGAAATTATTTAATTCAACAAAATATATGGAACACTCACTTGAGTATGGGCACTTTCTTTCAAATGGGACAGGATGGGTTCTATGTTGGTGCATAAGACAGGGAGGGTGTGTACTGCCATGGGTGTGAGGTTGGGTTCTGGGCTTGAGAGACCCAAATTCTAAGTCATTATAATACTTGCTAGTTTTGTGACACTGATTGAGTAATTTAATCTTTCTAAACTTGTTTCTTCAAATGTAAATAGTGATAGCAAGTATCTGTTTTCTAGGGCTGTTGTAGAGTATAGGGAGAATAAGTCCTTGAGAGCTTATCAAGTAGACACTCAGACTTGAGGCATGATCAATGACCTAGGCACAGAATCTGACATAAAATGAAAGTTCCAAGGAAGTGCTGGGCTCTCCATGCCTCCTTTTGAGTTATGTTATCAGCTAGACTTTTTATTTTTAATAGAAAGCCCCAAAGCCTTGAGCATGAAGAAATGTGTTCTGTAAGTTCAAGATCTTCACAGATGAATATTGAAGCTAAAAATCTCTGTTTAGCTTCTCATTTTTGTCACATCCTTGTAAGAAATCCTTAGTTATTATTAAATGTGACTCAGGGAACGATCAGAAACAGAAAAGCATATTTTTTATTGGTACTTTAGGATTGTATGACTTATAACTGCTCATTTGCATAAAAGTGGGTTTAGACATCTGAAAGAGGAGGCTCTAGCTTTTTGAGGAAAGCAAAAACCTTTTGGAATTTTAATGGAGTCCAATCTATATACAATTGAACAGCATTAAATAAGATCTTTGTGAAACATTTGTGTTTCGAATATTATTGTTTACATGATATTTGCTTTCAAAAGCAGTTAAAGACACAGAAATAGCCACTGACAATTATCTTAGGGCAATTATCAAGATATCTACTCCCTAGGATATTGGATCAGGTGGTATCAGGGAAATGTGCATCTTTGAACCGCGTGAGGAGTGCAAGTTTCAGGGGAAGATAGCCGAAGGATCACTACATACCTTTTAGTTTTTACCCCTTACAACTGGGTGAAAAAAATTTTAAGCTCACTGAACTCTTCTCCCTACTCTCTTCATCTGTGGAATAGGGAAAATGATGTTCATGACATAGCCATCTCAGATTTAAGGAGGATCTGATGGAAAATGCCCAGCATGGTGTAAATATGGTGTCTTTTCTTCCCTTCCCCTCCTTTGTCTCTTTCTCAATAATATAATTAACTGAGCCTTTACCTTTAATGTGAAAATTAACTGAGGAAAGATGGTGGACTCCGCTGAGCCTTGTTTTTTAATTACCTTTGGTTCAGAAGTAGATTAAGAGAGGAGAGAGAGGAAAGGAAAGAGACTGAATGGCCTTTTTGTTTTTTTAAGATTAGCAGCAACTTTCTTAGCTGGTACAGAAGAAAAAACTTATGTCAGGGGTTCCTTTTAGCTGTTGTGTTGAGGATAATGGAAGATGGAATGGCGTGCCTTTTGAAATGGTATTACGGAGGCCTGTGCAGGCACAGGATGTATGTTCTGGCAGAGAGTGCCCATAGGTGTATTAAAGGGTTGGCAGAGCCTGCAAAGATTAATGTGTGAGTACTGACATTTTTGCAGCACCCTATGAGGTAATTTATAAGATTGGCTTATGACCAGCAGGTCAAAAATGCCAGCAGAGAAAGTATACCAAAACAATTTTTCTTCCATTGCTTGATACACAATATCTTTTTTTTTTATCTCCCTTTCTCAAAGAGAAACACTTTTAGATCTCTATGGCTACACCCCTAAGAGGATGTAAAAAGATAGGCACATCACTGATACTGGAATGCTGGCTGGTTTCTGTTCCCTTGACCAATAAAACAGAGTTTGAGGAGAAGGAAAGTAGTTTAATTTGTCGACAAACAGGAGGGCAGCAGACCAGTGTTTCAAGACCACCTTCCTGCCCTCTGGCAGAGGGCAGGGGTATTTATGTAAAGTTACAAGTTAGAAAGGGCATGGGCAATGGTCTGCTAGTGCATGTCCTTGATTCTCTTTGACACCAACTTGCTTCTGCCATCATCTGGAAGTCAGGACTTTTGGTGTTATCTTTGCAGTGAAACTCTTTTTCTTTGGAATATAAAAAAATAAGGCTTATTAAATCTAAATGAAAAATAAAGGGACTAGGAGAGGTTATCTGGTGGGACAAAGAGATATATTTTGTGCTGCATCATCACCTCTGTGTTATTTTTACAAGTAAATTCATAACCTCAGTATAATCAATAGAAGCTATCAGAAAAATACAAACTGAGGATAATTCTGCACAATGTGTGACTCCTCAGAAATGTCAAGCTCATGGAAAATAGAAATTGTCATAGATTAAAGGAAATTAAGTGGATAAAAAAAATGAATATTATATAGGGTCTTTGTGTCTTGGATTGAATCCTGTGACAGAATAAGAATATTAGTGGAAAAAGTTAGGAAATAGTATTGAATCAATGTTGATTTCTTAGCTTTGAAATATGATTATGTAAGATGTTAACAGTAGGTGGTGCTGGGTGAAGGAAACTCTCTATGCTATCTCTCTAGTTTCTGTAGTAACTCTCTGTATTATCTCTGTAGTCTCTATAGATTTAAGTGTAAAAATATTTCTTCAAAAACTCTTAATTAAACTAATGAACTGTTCAATAACAAAAGCAAAAACAAACAGCTTTTCCAAAGAAGACATACAGTGACCAATAGGTACATGAACAGCTATTTCTCTCTTATTATTAGGAAAATGGATATCAAAACAATAGTGAGCTAACACCTCACACCTACTGTGAAGTAGCTATTACCAAAAAAGATAAGAAAAAGCAAATGTTGGCAAAGGAGTGGAGAGAAAGGAATTCTTGTACTCTGTTGGTGGGGATGTAATTGGTGCAATCATTATGAAAAACAGGGGGTTCCTCAAAAAATGAATAGAAAAACCATATGATTCCAATAATCTACTTTTAGATACTTATCTGAAAAATACAAAAATACTAATTTGGAGAGAGATCTGAGTCCCCTACCCAACCCTCCCCCCTTTTTATTACAACTTTATTCACAAAAGCCAAGTGTTGGAAACAGCCTGAGTGTCTATTACAAGATACATGGATAAAGAAGTCATATATAAATACAAAGGTGAAATTGTGCCATTTGCAACAGATGGATGAACCTAAAGGATATAATGCTAAATGAAGTAAGTCAAATGCAAAAAGACAACCGCCAAATAATTTCACTCTTAAGTGTAAGATAAAGAAACAAAACAAAAGAGCAAAATAAAACAAATGTGAACCCTTACACTGTCAGAACAAAATAGTTATTACCAGATATGGGAGGGAAAAGAGTAGTGTGTTTTAATAAAATGAAAATTAATACAAATAGATTATAATAATCTTGGGAAGAAAATAAAGTCACTAGTCTTATCTAAGAGTTCAAAAGCTTCTCATTTTGTAAAAATCCTAAATTTCCAACATTGTTGAACCAAAAATAATCATGAAATACCCTGAAAATGTGGGCTCTGCTGCTGCTCTTATTTTTATTAATCACAAAGAGCAAGCTCTAAGAGGATTATTTCTGTAGTCACAACTGCCAGTATTGAATAAAGCATTTGTTGTCTCCAGGGAAGTGGCTTGACTGCCAAAGGATTCACGTGCATGGGTTAGGGTGTATATTTTGACCTCTGTTATTTGGGCATACTAGTTGTGACCAAATTTTGCTATCAGATAAAGACATTTTAAAGTCTATTCATACAGCTTTATTTACTCTCATAGTCAAGTGAAAGCAAACTGGGTACATGGCTTTAGATAGCCACCTTCTAACACTTTTTTCTTCAGGCTGGCTACCATTCTATGTACTAAGTCATCCTTCCAGTCTTAAATAAACACAACAACATCAGTATTCCATGGTATACATATATGTGGCATATCCTTTCTCTTTTATTCCTGCTTGTTAAATTATCCCATACTATCTCAGAGGGTTGGAGACTAGAAATATTCACCTCTAAGTACATATATTAAAGTTCACCTCATGTATAGACTCAACGTTGTTGTTATCATTTTCCCATTTACCTATGCTTATGATTATTTTGCTACATTTGCTTTATCTGTTCCTTCTCTAAAGAATTTGAAAGTTTAGGTAAGTGGCAGATATCCACTAAAGACTTAGCATGTCTCTGAGGGAATTAAGGCTTTCTCCCATTATAACTACAAAACTATTATCACAGCCATGAAATTTCACATGATATAATTTTGGGATTGTAGAGAGAGGACTGTAATAGAGAATCTGATTCTTTGGAAGTTGGAAGTCTGAGGACATTTATGTTGTTCCTTTCTCCCCTGCACAATCAAAACTCCTTGACAACATTTACTTATATTTGATAAATATGACTCTGACATCCAATAACTATAGGGTCTAAACATAAAAACTTCAGCAAAGCTTCAAATGCCTTTAGTGCTAGTACTTCTACATTTTTCTGAAACATAAACATCCAATTTAGGTGAAATGGTATGTTGTTCATTTAGAAACATTAGTGATGGCAAAATAGTGATATAGACAATCATGGAAAAGAATGATGCTGATAACTTGGATGTAGTTCTCTTTATTTGGCAATTATGAACTTCCATTAAGGCAGCTGTTTATGTTTATGGTGAGCTTCTAATGTTTGCATTTGCACTTTTTAGTGGATTGCAGTTTCAGGAATGTCCTATGAAGTATGTCCAGGAAAGAATTAACAACAACAACAAAAAAAAAAAATCAGAATTTTCCAAAGGGTAGACTTTATCTATGAATCGGTAGACATTGTAAATTTGAGCTATATATTCTCATGAATGTATTATACATCTACCATGTGTAATATGTTAAGGTGTTTATTCATGATAGCATGGTAAACATTAGATCTTATGACGGAATATGAACATATTTGCAAAAGAAAGGTTATAATAATAAGAGTTGATGTACAAGACAGACAGGTAGATAGATAGATGATGAGAGGGGAGAGAGAGGCCATTTACTTCTATTTCTGAGAAACTTCTCTATAGCCTTTTCCATAGTAGTAGAATACAAAATGGATATTCAGAGATAGGTACCATATCAATAGGAAGTAATGTAATATGTTAGAAGGGCATTCTTGTCAACCTCCACTTGTGCAAAATCTTGAATTGCCAAATAAAGTGCACAGGCAAATTTCAAAACACAATTATAGTACATTTTCTGTTCATTCTTAGCTAAGGTTGTTAGGTATGATTATACTCGATAGAAATTTTAGTTCACACAAAAGCTGCTAGGAAGTAATGGCTAACAGATGTATTATTTAAAGTGAAAACTAAACTTTTATCAAAGGGTTAGTAGTTGGTTTTTAAGGATTTTGTACTAGTGGAGGATAGCAGCTATTTAAGAGAACAGTGAGAAAAAGACCATTTTCAAAGTATTTTTCCCTCCTAGTCCACAATCAAAACTGACTAATAATTTTCTACTTTGTCATTTTGATTGCTTTAAACTGGTGTTTTGAAACATTTACACATAGCAACATCCAAATAAACAGAAGGATGGAAATAATGTCCTTGAAAATGAGAAAAGAATCATGTACTTTCCTGTCACCTCTAGAACATTTTATAAAGTACTTTAAAAAAAAGCATGTCATACATAATTTATTCATAATTTCTTTCTATATTATTACTACAATACTCAACTACTCACAAATCACTTTTAAATTTTCTCTAATGATTTGGTACTCTGAATACCTGAAAATTAATCAACTGAATAATTAATACTGTCCATTGCTATATTATGGTTTTTGTTATTCAGTGCTACCAAGTTACAATATACTATGAATGTAATGTATCTGATTCAAGAAAAGTTGGGCATTGGTGATCTGGTCTGACTAACTTGCAAAAATACAAGGGACAGGGACATGTTTACATGGCTGACTAGTGATCTTGAAAGTCTTGTGTGTACTGTGTTGTATACCTTTATCCCATTGGTAACTTGTTCTTTCAAACACATAAAGATCTTCTCTCAAGCACCTTGTTGTGCGGAGACAGAAATGAAAAAAAAAAATCATAACTCCTCCCCTGCAGAACTGTGTGGTCTTATGTGGAGAGCTAGACAACCTCACAAATAAGTATAGCACCATCAATAACTCTAGTCTACAGGACTCCTGAGGACAGATTTCCAAATTCCTTCTGGAGATGATAGGGTTCCTTAAGTAGAAGATATGCCATGTAAGTCCTAAAGAAAGTTTTTCATTTAGATTAGCAAAGTAAGTTGAGCAGGGGAAACAGATGATGCAAGCTTAGGTAGAGGCCGTAGGGCAGTGGACTTCGGAGCGAATGGCAGAGTTCATTCAGAATCTAGCAGGAGCTATTCTACAAAGATATTTTAAGCAGCATTATCACAGAATAACTGGGTCTTTTAAATATCACCTTAAAGATGTGGACAGGAAAGGCACTGGATGCCTGAGTCTCTAAGAGTCTAAGGGAAAAAAAATTCTGATTTCTACTAAGATTTAATATTGGAGAAGAGAGTGGAGAAATACAAGCGATATCACACAGGCAGAATGATATATGATTATCAATTAGAATTGGTGAAAGGAAGACAAGACATATTTGTCGTATTTTACTTTCTCTTAATCTGATTTGTGTGTGTGCATGTTGAGGTAACTTTAGTGAAGTCCCCAGTTGTGCTGGACCAGGGGGACACATGATTTTTTAAGAACTAATCTTGAGGTGGCAAAGTGGCAGATAATACAAATTGTAGGTAATGGTGGTAGAAGGAAACAGATAAACAAGTCATGCATTTTACTCATTCGCTAATAAAATTAGAGTGGGTTCTGGTTTTGTTATGGTCACACCTTATTATTCTACAAATTCAAAATTTTTTAACAACCCTGGAATAATAAAACACAATTAAATGTAGACCATCAAACTTCTCTATTCCATTCTTGTCCTTTAGGAAATCTTCCATTGTAAGATATCTAATCCGAAATTGATTCAATTTGCAGAGTTTTAATGGATAAAATTTGGATTTGTTTACTGTGCTAATTACTTTATGAAAACAGAATGTGTGACCATAAAGGAAGCACTTTGCCCAATGTCTCAATCCCTTTAGTTCATTGCACCAAGTTGCACCAAAGCAGAGCAAACCAAAACTCAAAATCTGTGCCCTTCTGACTAGTGACCATTTAAACTGACTTTGTAGGGGTCCTTCCTGGTGGCATAGGTGTTAAGGCTCAGTGCCACCACCTCAGCTGCCTGAGTTCGATCTATGGCCTGGGAACTAACCAACATGGCACTGCAGACCTCTCCTGTCCCAACTGCTGCTCCCCTCAGCAGTGTATTTCAGTGGATCTGCCTGTTCTACTCCCTACTCTGTCTCCAGTCAGTCCTCTTACCCCCTGCACCTCTGGCCTACACTCCAGTTCTTCTATGCAAAAGTAAATAAATAAAAGTCTAATCAAAACAAAACTGTTTCTAACCATTAGGTAATTTTTTTAATTAAAGTTTGCTTTAGAAAAATATTAGCAATTTAAAAAATTAGAATGCTATATGCATTTTAATGGAAGATATTTAATAGATTAAAAATACTAAATTCTGCCAAAATGCAACTTGAAGTTGAAATTTCAAAGCTGACATACTTTGACATATGACATACTTTTCTTGCTAGACTAAGATTCTGGTCTATGAAGAAATGTGTATTCCCAGTTTTAATCGTTTCTTACTTTTAAGACACCATAATAATGCTGCTATTATTTAAACTTATCAAAATAGAATTAAATTAAAAAAAAACAGTTTGAGTAATATGAAAGCATGATGGCAAATAAAGCCTGTCAAATGTTTGAATATTACTGGAAAGTGTAAAATTATTAATAGTGTTAAAAGTCTTTCTTGGCACACACAGTCACTATTAATCCCAACCCCCAGAGTGTTTCTGTACTACTCTGTACACATTTTTATCATGAGACCCTGTCCGATTACAGGTACCTCTTTACATGTTTGTTTTCCCATTTGATATTCAGCATTACTGTAGTTGAAATTCAGTCTTATTCCTATGTCTCCTATAACATCTGGTTCAAAACAGCATGGACTAAAATTTTTGAAACTGTTCATTATTCCTACTTCAAGAGCTTTTGTCTTTTACCCTGGTGACATTTTAGGACTTTTATTTACTCTTATAAAGACAATAAAGTGAAACTAAAATTGCTAAAATATAATGGAATTGTTAATAAGGAAATGACCTTTACCCAGGCAACACAACATTTATTTTTGCCAGTGTCCTTTAAAAACAAAGTATCATAAATGAATCAGTAGGTCATTTAAAAAGTGATTTCTATCCCCAGAGATACTTCAAGTTTCTGCACAAGGACAAGAACTAATTTATTTTTATATATTCATCAAACCAAAAAAATAGAAAAAAGAGAGGGTCATTCTATAAAGTACTTTCAAATAATTCCCATGTATAACAAGGAATTTAATTGAATTTGAAATCTACATCCCACAGAATTGAAAATATTAACTTTGGCTAAGGAATAAGTGTATTCTAAGAAGGTTTATATTGATTTCCATCTTGATTTTTAAATACTATGTGCAACCTTATTTCTCATACTTTTTAAATAAAAACCTTATTAAGATACAATTTGAATGCCAAAAAATGTCACCTTTTCCAAGTATGCTTCAGTGTTCTTGAGTGGACAGAGTGTTACAATCTCTATCACTATATAATTTTAGAACAATTTTGTACCCCTTCCCCCAAATAATAATTTTACCCCTTAGTCATTAGTGACTCTGTTCATTTGTGATTATTATCTATTCCCTCTTCTTCTCTGTGTCTGGGTATTACTACTACACTGCATTCTTGGTTTATGAATTTGTCTATTCCTGACACTTTATAGAGCTGGAATAAAACAATAAGTAGTTTTTTATTGGCTGACTTATTTATCATATTTTCAAGATTCATTCATGTTGCAGGTGTCAGTACATTTCATTCTCTCTCCTTTTTTTTTTAAAACAAATAATAGCTCATTGTATTGACCTAACAGATTTTGTTTATTCATTCATCTATTGATGGACTTAGGATAAGTATCCATTTTAAAATTAGTATCATGGGCCCGCCCGGGTGGCGCAGTGGGTTAAGCAACACATTATGAAGCAAACCGCAGCCACTGCAACATGAGTTGGATCCCTGTGGCCGGCCTGGGGAGGGGACCCACATAGCATAGCAGACCTCTCCTGCCTGGCCCGCTGCTGCCCTCAGCAGTGTGTTTCTGTCGATCTGCCTGTTCTGTTCCCTACTCTGTCTGGTGGATTCTCTCACCACCCCCACACCTCTGGGCTGTACCCCAGTGTTTGTATGCATAAATAAATAAATCTTTAAAATAAATAAATAAATAAATTAGTATCATGGTCCTTTGGGAACATGTTTGTTACCTCCTTATGTTACAGAATTACTCTGGCTCTTAACCCAGGGTATGGAAGGAGAAACCAGGTAGTACTCAAGGATTCCTGGAAACCAGGCACTTTATTTTACATTCATATGACTATGGACCTAAACATGGACCTTTTCTGAAATCTGGGCCTAGAACAAGAGCTGGAAACTCATTTTATACTTCACTACCTCTACATTTGCTACATGGTTGAAAAAATATACAAAGCCATATGAGTGAAGTTTAGCTCCCAGAGGAAAGGGGGAGTTTCTCAGGGAGGTGGTTTTTCAAAGAGACAGACTAGCCTGACCTGTTACCTGACCCTCTGAAATGCAGCTCTGTTTAAGAGTGCCAAGACTTGCCTTGAATCTTATTTGTTAGCTGTGCCTGCATTGGTATGTTAATTGCACTTAGGCTAAACTCTGTGACTGGGGTATCTCCACATCCATTGTCCAGCAATGTCTCTTCCTCACTTAAAACTGTCCTTAGAACTTTAGAGCTAGAACCAATTTTGTCCATCTTTGTGATACCAGCACAATATCAACACATTAACAGCCACTTTTAAAATGTTTGGTAAGCAAATGGTAATATGGATTTCATTTAATGAAAATGTTTTCATGGTTTTCTTACAATTATTTTCTGAGTATAAAACAACTCTTCCAAGTGAAAGTCTTTCAAGTATGAATTGAAAGTTATTCTCATCCTCTCAATCTTGCAGTTTTGTTTTTCTTTTTCAGACCAAGTGTCTTAGGAAAAAGCATTTTCACTGCTGAAATATGATATTTTTAAATTTGAATTATTTTAAATACAGCTCATATTTTATGTAATATAAATCTAGATTTCTTGTGTTTTTCTTTCATGCACTCATTAATTTTTTAATGTCACATTTAATTATGTCTCACACAGACTAGATAACTGGCAGAGAAGAAAAAATCCCCAAGAATAATTCCCTGATGACTTGAATTATGTTTTGTGTTAATTCAGTATTGGGACTCAGCATCTATAAAAATTTCATCACATTAATTGCTACTTTCTGCCAATGTGCATTGAAAATCTGAAAGAACTTCCTAGTTGAAAAAAAAAAAAAAAACTACCTAGATAAAATGCAGCAAATAGACTGTTGAAAAATCTGATTTTTCTGAAAACTTCAGTATCTTGAAGATAGATATTTGCTGATTCCTGAAACGATGTAGAAACAAATTAACCTGGGTTTCTTATTGCTGGAGCTACTAGCAAAGGAGGAGAAAAGATCTTGAACCTATGGAGAAAATTCCAGAACTGCTGCAGGGTGACATCCTCAGAGACCGGATAACCTAGAAATCTATCAACTAAAAGTTGTCAGGAAGACTGTCATTCTAAGCCTGTGCTGAGGTTTCAGAAAAACAGTAGTTGCTACGTGTTGTCCATCAAATGGTTGAAATTCAAATTCTCACTTATTATTTAAGCTTAAACTATACCTTACTTCATATGCAGAATGAAAAAAAAAACATTCTTTCTAAAGGACATTCTTTCACCACAAATTTATAGAATTCTCATAGTTTACAACAGCCATATATGACACTATTTTAAACATAATACTTGCCTTGTGTAAGGGTCAAAAAAGAAGTGAGGATGATAAATTCTATTTTGAAGGATACAGAATATTAGAAAAAAATACACATGATGTAAAACAAGTTTAAAGTGTTTATTTTTTCATTTTTAAAAAAGATTTATTTATTTATGCATACAAGCACAGGGGTACAGGACAGAGTCCAGGGTGGTGAGAGGATTCACCAGACAGAGCAGGGAAAAGAACAGGCAGATCGACCGAAACACACTGCTGAGGGCAGCAGCGGGCACAGCAGGAGAGGTCTGCCTTGCCTGTGGGTCCCCTCCCTGGCCGGCAGCAGGGATCGAACTCGTGCTGCAGTGGCTGTGGTTTGCTTCATAGTGCTTTGCTTAACCCACTGCGCCACCAAGGAGGCCCAGTTTAAAGTGTTTAAAGAATAAAACATTTTTATCAATTTTTTAAAAATTTTCTTACACTGATGTTCATTTTGCACAGTCATTGGTTTCTCCCCTTGAGTGTAGTGCCTATAATTCTCCTTCCACCATATTACCCATAACCCATCACCATAGTCCCTTGTGCTCTTCCCATCCCTGTTTTGTTCCTTCTTCTTCCTCATCCCCTGCAAAATGGTGGTGAGTGTACCTTATGTGTAACACACAGACACATATTTATAAATGTAAAGAAAATTTTATTGCGTTAGAGGCTTCTAACTTGGTTATTAGGTACACTTTATCTTTTGAAGAAAACATTAAAAAATTATACAACTCCAGAAGAGGAAAGCAAATAAGGTTCAGCTTGTTTGTCAGTTGGGTTATTAAGTAGTTGCTACTTTAGATGTAGCATCAAGGGATATTATGTGGGTGCTTCAAGAAAAAGAGCAATTATTTCATATTGTGCCAGGTAAGAATGTTTAGTGTGAGCACATGTAGAAAGACAGTATAAGAAAATAAAAGTCAGTCTGTTATATACCAAATTATTCATCTCACTATAGCAATTCAGTCTTGATAGGATTTGTTTCATAAATGAGTAAATATCTATAACACAAAAGGATGTCAAGAGTTTTTACTGAATAAATCTTATGATTAGTTGAAAACATTAAGAATACATGTGATTCTCTATATATTTTCTTCTTGAAAAAATTATCTTAAAAAGTACTTTTTGAGGGCCTCCCTGGTGGTGTAGTGGGTTAAGCAACGCACTGTGAAGGAAACCGCAGCCACTGCAGCATGAGTTCAATCCCTGCTGCCGGCCAGGGAGGGGACCCACATGGCATAGTAGATCTCTCCTGCCTCGCCCGATGCTCCCCCCAGCAGTGTGTTTCAGTCAGTCTGCCTGTTCTGCTTCCCACTCTGTCTCATGAATCCTCTCACCTCCTGCAACTCTGGCCTGTATCCCAGCTCTTGTATGTATAAATAAATAAATCTTTAAAAAAAAAAAAAGTACTTTCTGAGAAAGAAGATTCTTATGAGATTCTTTCTGCTTCTATTAACTGGAAAGATACTTAGTTATCAGAAGTCACCTGGGAGGAAAAATGAAAATGGCATATTTCTTATTTAAAGTACTGCTTGTTGTTAACTATTTTCATTGGGAGAAGAGATATCAAAATAGTCTAAAGAACTGGAATGGGAAAATTTCCAGTGGCAACAATAACAAATTGAAGTTGAAATAGCTAATGATTATTAAAAGGTGGATGCCAGGCTCTTACTACCTTGATAAATTTAGCGAGGTCCAGAATCTAGCTGATAGGCTGACAATTTCAAAATGTTGGTGTTTTCAATGTCTTTGACTAGTTGATAAACTCATAGATGGTGGGTAAAGTTTTATAATGTCATTCATCTGCTTAAAATCCTTTCATTGCTCCAATTGCCCTTTACCAAAGACTAAAATAATGAATATAGCTTACATTCCATTGAATCCACACTGAATTGTTTCTTGAAAAAAGCTTAACTGAAACATCTTTCACATACCGTGAAATGTACCATTCTAAATGTAATTCATTGACTTTTAGTACATCCACAGAGTTCTATGCCCATCTCCATAATCATTTTTTTAAAGGTTTATTTATTTATGCATACAAGCACTGGGGTACAGCCCAGAGGTGTGGGGATGTGAGAGGATTCACCACAGAGAGCAGGGAGCAGAACAGGCAGATCAACAGAAGTACACTGCTGAGGGGAGCAGCGGGCACAGCAGGAGAGGTCTGCTGCGCCATGTGGGTCCCCTCCCTGGCCGGCAGCAGGGATTGAACTCATGTTGCAGTGGCTGAGGTCTGCTTCATAGTGCTTTGCTTAACCCACTGTGCCACCAGGGAGGTCCTCTCCATAATCATTTTGAGAACATTTTCATTGCCTCCTAAAAGAAATACTGCATGTTTATCACCTCCTCTAAACTCTCTAGCTTTCCCTGCCAAAGGCAATAATTCATTAACTGCCTGTTTCCTATATATTTGTCTGAATATTTCTTATCAATGGAATTACACAATACATCCTCTATTGTGACTGGTTTTTTAACTTTGCATAGCATTTTCAAGGTTCATCCATATTATATCAGTATTTTGCTTCTTTCCTATCTACATAATAATCTATTCTATAAATTTACTGTATTTTTCACCCATTTTTTGGTTGTTGGGCATTTCTTCTTTGTTGCTATAATGGGTAACACTCTATGAACTTTCGTGTCCCAATTTATGTGTGGATATATGTTTTAAATTTTCTTAAGTATTTTCCCAGTAGCGGAATTGCTGAATCATATAATGCTGTGTCCTGACAATTTCAAAACACAAATATACTGTCTCTGGCCCTATTCCCAGATCATTTAAAATTCCTTGAGCCTTGACTCCCTTTCAGAGAGAATGGTCATAGAATAGCTCTACCAGTACATTCTTTTTCTATGACTTTTTTCTCTATTATTTAATGCCAGCCCTTCCCCTTTCTCACTGACCATTTCTGCGTTAGCTGTGTAATAGTAAATCATAATAGAATCGAGAGTGTTATTCTCCAACTATGTTCCTCTTATAAACACTAGACAATAAAATTCTCTGAAGCAGGATGCTATGTTTGAATACACCTCAAACTTCTATAGTAGCCTACATTATTTTAACTCAGTTAAGAACAAACAATGTGATAACCCAAATCCCATTTTGTTATATACTGTGGATTTTTAGACATGATTTAGTTTTGTTTCGTTTACTTTGTTGGGCTATGTTAGGAGATTTAAATCTTCAGCTTAAATGCTATTTTGTGTGTCTAGGAGTGTTCACCACAGCAGGTGTTACCTAACCAGATGCTAAAGCCTTTTAAATTAATACGCAGCATCTTGTCAAACATGCCTCCTGCTTTACACTGTCAGCGCTGTTGAAAATTGACTTTTCCTGCCAAAAGAGCTTTTGGTTGGCAATGACTCAGCCCTGACTGCTTCAGCTACAATGCTTGCTGGGCCAGGTGATTTTACTAATGCACTTAGAATACTGAGTTTTAATAAGTTTCCAAATGCTTCAAACACTAAATAAGCAAAAAGCATATTTTAGACATTAGTAGAGATCAAAAATTCTTTCAGTTTTCTTCCAGGAAGATGAATCAGGATCAAGGGCAAGATCATTCATTGGGTTACAGGACTAGAAGTCTGGGTTCCACTGTTATTATTTCTCTTTGATGATCTTCGATCTTTCTGTCCCTTGTTTCACATATTTGATACAATAAAACTAGGCCAAGGGCTTTGTTTTTGATTTGGGGAAAAGAATAAGGGTAACTGGAGCAGGTTAAATGGGAAGGATCTGACAATGCATAATCTCAGTCTTGGCTCCAGGTTGTTGTGTCTGTCTCTTTTTCATTCTTGTAATCACATGCAACATGATTTGGTAGTAAAGAGCCTATGCAAACTTAAGATGAGAACCCAAGGGTGCTGAGAAGGGACTTTTCAAAGAACATGATCCATCCTCAATCACCTGTGTCAGGGAATCTATAAAATGCTTTAAGCTATAACCCTGGATTATGGCCAGACTTGCAGTCATCTGGGGTTTCTCTCAAACATCTCATAGCAACTGACCCAAGGGTTCATTGAAAATTGCTCAAATGTGTTTTATTGTGTCATTTTATTTTAGACTTCAGACATGTTGAGATTTGTGAGCCATAGGGTGTTGGTAATAAATGCTCTCAAAGAAGTTCAGAGGGAAAGATAGTAAGGGTCAGAGACATATCATCAACACTCAAAGTCTGTAATTTACATTAAAGTTCACTCTTGGTGGTGTATTGTCTGTGGGTTTGGAACAATGTGTAATGAAATGTAAACAGCATTAATTCATAGAGCATCTCCATTGCTCTGAAAATCCTCTGTGCCCCATCTATTCATCCCCCCCCTCCAACCTAACATCTAGTAACCATGGATCTTTGCGTTATCTGAAAAGTTTCATCTTTCCAGAATATTAGTTGGAATATAGATGACCTTTCAGTATATAGCCTTTTTAGGTTAGTTTCTGTACTTAAGATGATTTTAACGTTCTTCCATGTCTTTACTTGACTTATGAGCTCATTTCTTTTTAGAGCTGAGTAATATTCCATTGTTTGGAAGTACCAGTACCAGAATGCATGCATTCATTCACCTATTAAATGATATCCTGATTGTTTCCAGATTTTGGGACTTACAAATGAGGCTGCTGTAAAACGTCTTTGAGGCAAGCAAGGATTGGTCTAGACATAAGTCTTCAACTCGTTTAAGTAATATCAAGGAGTATGACTTCTGGATCATTTAATTAATTATCTCATTTTTACCCACAATTCAATAAGAAATGCTACATACATTTCCAAACTGTGACTTGAAAACTTCACCATTTACCTAGATATGAAGCTAACTCTGTTTCATTCTGTAATCTGCACTTTGGTCCAAACCATGTATGTCTTTGATGAGGTGACAAGTTATAAGACCAATTTATCCATTATACACAGTTAACACATTACTTAGGACTCAAGACACATTTAAAGCTCCATGAAAGTGTCTCAATTGCGTTTAAAATTAAAAGAAAAATGATGGGATATGTGGGATATTTTATCTATCAACACAGTCAGAAAATACAGTTTTTAAAATTTTTGTGTGAACAAAGGAGCTCACAAAAGCAAAAGTACCTAGAATCCATAAAAGTCATAATGTGTTCTTAGCAGAGAAGCTGATATGGGGTTGCTGAAAAGCTAATTTGCCTCTAAATATCTACCCAACCAAATCTGTGAAAGTATTACCTGCTCTCCAGGATGCAACAGCAAAGCCCAATCATCTTTAGTAGACTGTTGTTACAGAGCACCTAGTACCTAGGGCACCTCTCTGCACATATTGACAAAGTAAATTCTGGATGCCTAGCTAGGATGAGATATAAAATAGCACATTTCATTGGGTGTGTAGGAAGTGGTGTGTGGTAGAAAAGAGGCTGATAGCACCGATGTTTGATTTTCACAAATACCCATTTTTTAGAGGAATCTAATGATCTGGGTTGGAAAAATTTTGAAAACAAATTACCAAGTACCTATGTCCATATCTACCATAAAAATAGTTTTTGTAACACATAATTTTAAACAGACTTTCATCCCTTAGATCACCAAGATTATGCTATTTTAAACAAAATGATTTTCTAATTGGAATATGGTATATAAAAAATCAAGGGGGCACAAAATATTATTTGGATGGAATTTAAATTTCATCTTTTAAATTGGAGAGTCTTACCCAAGAATTTCTGTGAAACTCAGAGTCCAATTCTGACTGTCAAATTGTGTTAGTTATACAGGGAGTCTACCTTCCAGCTGTCTAGCCCACGGCTAACCATGAGACCTGGTTGTTTCACACAGTAATTTGGATGACAGCTTTCCCTATATTCATGTGCATCTAAGAGACAGCTAAAACAACAGAGGTCATTGCTATTGCATTTGATTATATAATATACATACAGAGAGACAGAGATAGAGAGATAGCTTGAGAAAGATATGTGGTACTGATACAAATTCTTTTTTTTTTTGTTTCCAAACTAAATGTTTAAAGACCTTTGTGAATTTATAACCACTAGTACTGTGATATATGTATAGATATAAAATTTAAGGACTATATTAAGAATTTTATTGTTTTGTTTTCATCTCTCTAAATTAATATTTCTGTTGCTAAATTGTTCTAGAAATCATGTCCTATGGTATGGGGAAAGACATATGTATCTTTATACATGTAATTTATGTAAAATTATATTCAAAGAACTAGAGATTTTACCCAGTGCTTTCTAGTGAGTATTACACAGAGAGTTGCTAGCATTTTCAATTTTCAAAGGAGGAAACACCAAAATACAGTAAATTGGGGACATAGCCTAAGGAAGCTATTATAAAAAACATTTTTGAAGTAGTTAATTTTGTCTAATTTAAATGCTAGATGGTCAAGTCAGCATGCTTCCATGCCATATGCTTCCCTGAGAGCTATTTTTGATTTGCACAAATGTTAGATTAGATGCTTAGAGAATAAGCCTAAAAGATGGAGTGTATGTGTGTGTGTGTGATTAGAGAGGGTGTTGGTGGTGTTTGGTGGGCTGAATTCTGAGTTACCCTTTATTTTCTCTCAAATTGGTTTGTGTTCATGATTCTTCACCTAGTGCTTTCTCAGCTATAGGGCTGCAGAAATAAGGCCATTATATTTTTACTAAGTGTCCCACAGATTAGAAAATGCAGGTTTAATGGAAAGGTAGAGCGTGTTAAAATTGTGATCGTGACGAATGAATTGTCATAGATTATTCAGGAGACAGCTGCCTGGTGTTGCTGACTTGAAATTAAAAGCTTGAATTTCCCTCTTGCTATCTTCTCCTGACCTGCTTTTCTGAGGTGAGGACTCACCTATTAAATCAAGGCCCTTCAAACATTTAATGAGAAAATATGTGTTTTCCCCTCTCCCTCAAATAAACTTCCTTGAATAAGCACCCATCTCCTGAAATGAGTCAGAGAGTTAACAGTCTTTTTCAGTCCTATGTTTAATATTAAATGAATTAGAAGATAAACATATACAAAAATAGAGTTATGTGTGTATCTGAAGATGGGAAGCCTGACGGGAAAGAGAAATGATCAGGTACGAAGGCATGGGAATAAGAAGCGAGGAAGGCTAGCCAAAGGAAGCTGTGAATCTAGACTCATTCTCCTGACCAGATGACTACTATAGAATGTAACAGACATGAGAACTGAGGCTCTGTTATTCTGAACTGAATCTGTATTTTGCTCTTGTGATTTTTTGCTTTGAGAATAACACAAACAGAGATAGCAGAGACTTATTATTGAAATAATAAGAGAAGCTCCTTTGCGTGAAACTGATTGGGAATGACCCACTGTTCTAGGGCTATTCTTTGAAATATTAGCAATTCAGATACCTGAATTATTCAAATTAACCCTTAACTCATATGCCAGCACATATAGATGACACCAAAGCTAAGATGCAAAGCACGTTGTCCCTGCTCTGGAATTTTACAGGCCTGAGGATGTTGTATCAGCACTGGCATTGGCATGTAGTACCATGGGCTTTACTAAAGTTACTTAAATTCTTTTACACAAGTTTTCTCATATGTGCTAAGAGTGATAAGTTTGGCATGATCAGTAAATGATACGATGGGTATACTACTCCTGATAACATCCCCAGAGTGTAATAATTAGTGCTCAAGAATAGATTTGAAAAAGGGTGAGGTGGGCAGGGAATTTAAGAGATTATATAAACTAGGAACTTAGCTGAAGTAAAGGAATTTCAGTATTATATACTTTAAGAGACTTGTAACTTAGAATTAGGATTGCACAGAAATTAGATGACTTGATACAGTCAATGTTTTAAGATACTAACAGGTAAAAGGTTATTTTAATTTGCTTTATAATTTTAAGGCACTAGTTTTCTACATCATGAGTTGAAATAATATTGGGGGAGACTAATGTAGCTAGAAATGATTCACTGCTGAGTAAATAAGTTTGAGTAATAAATGTCTGAATGCATAAACAGAGCAGGGCCTTCAAAATTCACTCTTTTACTGCATCACCCCAGCACTTAGAATATTACAATAGTGGGGATCTATTGTGTATGCTTATATGAATGTGTGTATGTGTGTATGTGTGTGTGTGTGAGAGAGAGAGAGACAGATACAAAGAGAGACAGAGGAAATAATTACACATGAACGCATGCTTTAAAAAAAAGGCTTTTAGTCTGAGGGTGCTTCTATGGCACTCTGTGTCCTAACAACTCTAAAATTCCAAGAAAAATATAGAGTGAGAAATGTCATTTTAGTCCTTAGGAAAAAGTGTATTTTGGCAGACTCTGGCTGGGAAACAAAATGACTGGTCTGGAGAGTTTTGGGCTGGTAACTAATCTACCACTTCTATCTCACTGTTGCAAAGCAAATCTAGGGTAGATGCAGAAAATAGACATCTAACAAGTTTGCTTTAGAGAGTCAAGGTCATCTATAAATTCACAGTGTCTCTAAGCACATAAACTAATAATATTCTGTGTGTGGCACTTGGTAGTGGATTTTGAGTGCTTGCTAGTAATAGAAATTCATTGATGTGGCTCAAATGTGAATTCTGAAAGATATTCAAGTGAGTTCAAGTGCAACAACTATGTCAAAGCTATCTTTCTATCTTTCTGCACTGAGCACAAGGTCTGACATGTCTTAGATGCTCAATAAATGGTATATGTATGTATGGGTAGCAAGAGAAATGATAACTTGGTCTTAATAGGTACTGTCAAGAAATTTGATCATTTTCAGCAAGAAACAGTTAGTGTTTACTAGAAATTAAAATATTTGGAGTCAGGGTAGATTAGTCACAGCTGTATGACCTTGAAAATTTATTATTCTATGCTAAGTTTTAGTATCCTCATCTGAAATGTAAGAAAGTAATGGGTAATTCACATAAAATACAAAGTTCAAGGCAAAGCAAAGTGACTTCTGCTCAAAGTGCTATTTGCTGTTGTTCACTGAGAAATAAATCTCATTAAATGTGAAAGAACCTGTAGGCCAAAGGGAGGCCCCACTAGACCAGTTTTAAATTTACAGACAAAATTGAGGAGAAGGTACAGAGATTTTTCCATATTCTCTCTTTGCCCCCTTGTGCACAACTTCCCCATTATCAGCATGTACCACTGCAGTCATATATTTCTTACACTTGATGCACCTATTCTGACTCCACATAGTGCAAAGTCCATGGTTTACTTCACACTCATTTTTGGTGTACAGCTTATGGTTTTGGAAGAATGTATGGCATGTATTGTTCATTACGAATCATGAAGAACATTCATGCTGCTCCCCCAAATTCTCTATATTCCACCTATTCATCTCTGTTGACGAGCATCCCTGGCAATCATTGATCTTTTTACTGTCTCATAGTTTCCCCTTGTTCAGATTGTCACATTGTTTGAAACATATCATGTGTAGCCTTTTCAAATTGACTTCTTCACTTCATAATGTTCATTCAGGTTTCCTCTATGTCTTTTCCTTGCTTGTTAGTCCACTTCTTTTTAGCTCTGAATCATACTCCGTTGTTTGGATGTGCCACAGTATGTCTACTGAATGATATCTTAGTTGCTTCCAAGTTTCAGCACGTAAGAATAAAGGCACGATAAATACTGTTTTGAAGTTTTTGGTGCGACTTAAATTTTCAACTCCTTTGTGATAATACCAAGATATATGATTATTAGAGCATAAGACTTTAGTTTTGTTCAATGAGATCTTAGTAGTTCATTATAGCATTTTATTAGATTTAATGACATAAATTGCTTTGCAGAGATCTTGGCATATTATAAGGGCTCAATCCTGTTAATTATAGCTACTGTTATTTTATCTTTTAAAAGATGAGATATATTTCAGTGCATATTGATAGTAAAGCTGGAGATGATAGATGAGAAATGTCAAAGAAACAGAATAGAAATATTTGATGACAACCCCCACGGAGGTACTTGCAGCCCCTGAAGTCTTAGATATGCAGAGTGTGCTGGTCAAATCCTTGCTGTTCTGCTCTATCTTGGGCTTCCTGTTCTCCCCATTCCCTTGGAGTAATTAAGGAAGCTCATGCAAGGTAATTCTAAGTAATAGGAAGCTAATGCTTCAAATAAGGAAAGAGAAGACTGCCTGGGTAACAACTGGGGTCAAAATGATATCGTGGAAAAGCCCTGGACAAGAAGTCTGACTAACTCTCTGTGGGTTGTGTGTTGTGTGTTATGTCTTACTAATTTAGTTTCCACACTCACAAAATGGGAGTGAGACTCCTTCACTGATTATTTAGAGAGCAAGATGAGATAATGAATGTGAAAGCAGTCCCTGAAATTTGCTAGGAAGTTAATGAATATATGACTAATGTTAATATATGGAGTCACTAAATAGCTTGCTCACAGTCAGTGCCAGTATAATAAATAAAAAATACAAAGTCATCTGTGTTCAATATTTTGACTAATTTCTGTCCTCAGTTTTGAATATGTAATTGTTTCAGTGCATTTGCAGATTTATGTTTTCTCTCATTCCCTAAACATTAAGACATATATAGAATTTTGATGCTAGAGATACAGTAGAAGAAACCATAACACAAAATTTACTCATGATTTCACCATCTAAAGATATTTAATGTTAAAATTTTGAAATAATCCCTTACGATCCTTTCTTTTTCTGTAAATAGCTTGCTTTCTCTCTAGAAAGATAAACCATATAATATATATATATATTAGCATGAAAGTAAATGTACAGTTATCATTTGTGGTTTGTCTTATAATATTCGTAAGTATAGAACTGTTTTTAAGTGCCTGTTTTTTAATAATAAACTATAGAATTTTTTTCACTTTTCTCCATTTTATATGAAGAAAGTTTCATTTTTTTATGGAATTATTTATTGTTTACTACTTGTTGCTTATTTCCATTCACTTAAATAATATACTCAGAGACTCAACAACATTTAAGCAGGCAGCAATCAGAGTAGAAAACATTTATTTGTAATGCCAGTCTAAAAGTAACAGTGAACTCTTTCATCTTGATTCTAAGCACTAAGTCTACTCGAAGGCCTTTGAAGTACTCACTTAGGGTGAAGCCACACAGAGAGAAACTCAGCAAAATAAGTGGTTTGAAGCAAACAAATATATAAACCCTAAACCTTCCCCACCATTGCATGATCATCATATTCGTTTACTTTTCACTAACTTTGCCTTTGTAGAGCTTAGGTTAACCAAAACTGTCCCTCCATTTTTGTTTTTCTTTTTGATCTCCTGGCAGTGCCTTCTCAGTCTATAGCTAAGTTTCCTCCCCAAATATTTAAATATTAGATAAGCATCAATCTTATTATTGAGAATACGCTAAATGATTTTGTGAGAATATGGATCAGTTCACTATTTTTAATCATTTTCAAATAATATTTGTTTATAAGTTCATGTAGCACAATAGTTGAATTAGGTGTCTTGATATTCTGATTGACCTTTACTGTGTCTGAACTCTCGGGATGGAGCTGGAAAACAGTATGCTAAGTGAAATAAGTCAGAATGAGAAAGAGAAATGCTGGATAGTGTAACCGGCAGTTACAGAGAAACCAAACTAAGGGTCACATAAAGACAAGCTTAAAATCCTGCCCTTGAAAGCTGACTATAGAACTCAGGCATGGGAGTAGGAGGAAAAGGGAAGGAAGGAGGGGAAGGTGGCAACTGGTAAGAATAAAGAGGAAAGGAGGCACAGTGGACTATGGAGGTAGACTATGGGTGATTTGGTGGTTGGTGCACTATGGTGTCGAGATCTGATGTGTATATTCTAATGTCAACTCAATAAAATTTTTAAATTAAAAAATAAAAAACCCAAAGAACATGTTCTCAGCCAAAATTAAAAATTAAAAACAAAAACTGTCTCGTGGTAGAAATGCCCATATCAAGAAATCTCTAAACTTCATTTTGGCTAAGAATGCCATTGAAGAGCCCTCTCCATTCGTCACATGGAAAGATGATTACTTCAGAATTGCCAATTTTTATAACAACATGATCACTTTTCATTTATTCAAATTACTTATTGAGTTTCTTCTTAGACACTGGGAGTATAGCAGTGAAGCCAAAGCCCCAGTTTACATGGGGCTTAATTTCACAACAAAAAACTGAACAGTATATACATTAATAATAAAATCTTAGAATATGTCATGAAGTCTTAGATACACTTATTATTTTGCAATAACATATTCTTTTTTCATTTTTGTCAGGAAATAAATGAATGTCTTAACCTCTAACTGAAGCAATTAGCAGAATTTTTGTTGGTGTTGTTGGTAATGTTTTTTAGGGCTTTTGGTGGTTTTTTATTTGATCATTTCATTTATTTAATTTGATCATTACCTTATGGGAATGACAACATAAAATTTTTGGAGTTCTTCACAAAACTAGTCAAATTTATATCATTATATATTATCAATATATTATCATACTAATATTAAGTGCAGTATATCCTATATTTTAAAGTATATTTTATGTAGTTATCCAAGAAGATCATTATAAAATATAACAGATTTAAACATCATGTATTGCCATTTTCTGAACAACAGAATCAAGTTAATTAAATAATAGCAATACATACATATTTCATACATACATTTGGCCAGTCAGTTATCATCTTTTCCTTTTTTCCACCTTTTCCATTCTTCCCAAACAAATGTTTATATTTTTTATTTTTTTTCTTTCTGCTGAAATGTCTTCAAATATTTTTATTTCCCTTTCAGGAATTTGCTGCACTGACAAAAGAATTAAATGCTTGCAGGGAACAACTTCTAGAAAAGGAAGAAGAAATTTCTGAACTTAAAGCTGAAAGAAACAACACAAGAGTAAGTATAAACTTATATCTGCTTGGAATTAAATCTGAATATAGTTCAGTGTCTTATCTCTAGTATAATGACAAAAATGTAAGCATTTAAAAACTTTAGGAAAACTTTAGATACCAAGTCAAGTCTCTTACTTAAAGTTAAAAACAACATACTAAATAACTCAAAACAGGATGACAGGAAACCTAAATTATAGTCTCAGACTAAATCACTATGTTCTCTTAGGAAATGTGCTTATTCATTGTGCCCTTTGCTTTATTTGACTTTTTAAAGAAGGACTGGTTTTCAAAAGTGAATTTCAAACATTCAAACTGTTTCATTGGGGTAAAGGGACAAGATCAGCAACAGAGGAGAGACTGAAGTGGAGTCTGAGTTTGATTATGGGGTGTAGGAGTGGACTGGATTGGTTCTCACCTCACCCCAGCAAAATATTTTGAAAAGAAAGTGTTAAAATATAGAATAACTAGAACAGAACTCTCCTAATTAAAAGAGGTATACTTTTTTTCATACTTATTTTATGAAACTAATAGAACTTACAGTGTTCTGCTCTTAGAAACCCATCTATTCATTAAATTTCATCACATGCCATGAAACATTAAAGTTTAGAATTTGTATCAAAATACTGTATTGTCTAGTCAGAGGAAAATGTCATAAAATATGTAAATTTCCATATTCCCCCTTAATGTGGACACTTCTGTAGAGATGTATTTCAATTTCTATGAAGTAGGTAAAAAATTATTTTAAGTGTTGTTATTGTAGCAGATGAACACTGAAAAATAAGGTAATGTTAGTTAATAATGAATTTACTTTGTGCTTGGTAAAAACTCACAGCTCCACAAACATTAAGCTTATAGCTCTAATGATGGATTCCAACAGGCATATGTCATCACGCTCAGTTTGTCCTGGTCTTATTTTATGGTAGAAAGAATTCAAACTACAAGGAAATAGTTTTCAATGAGACTGACAAGTCAGTCACATTGTCTGATACCTCAAAGTAGACACAAAGACAGTTTAGATCATATTATCAGGTGTCAGCTGAATCCTTTATTCTCCCTAAATTTTTTTCTTACTCTTGTTTTTTTTTTTTTTAATTTATACTATTTCCCATGAAAATTTAAAGTTTATTTTTTTTCCCTGAGGTTTATTTTGTCCTATTTCACTATTTTCCCTTTAGGTTTCCTTCTTTCTTTTTTAATTTGAGTAACACTGAATGTAACATTCAATGATTTTGATGTGCATCATTAAAAATTCATATATGTACAATATATCAAGTTCACCATTGAAAGGCCAATTTAAATCCATCACCATACGGTTGACTTTTTTTTACCCAATTTACCAACTCATTCCCTCTGGTACTTATTAATTTGATCTTACAAATGAAAAGATTTGTGTTTTTTATTTTTCTTCTTCTTCTTCTTTTTTTTTTTTTGGTGTCACTATATGCCACATATGTTAGAGTTTTAGAATTACATTCCTGATGTAACACAGAAGTAGGAGGCTGGGAGTCAAGGAAAAACCAAACATCTCTGTAGATTTTCAACTGTTCCTTTATTTTTAAAACATCCCAGAAAGTCTTTTAATAGCTACACATTTACTATTCCTTGCACAGTTGCTCTTTCTACAGCCCTTAAGTCCTTTCTGTACTCCTATGAGGGAGATGTTATAATTTTCCCTATTTCACAGTTGAAGCAACTGAGCTCTGAAAACAGTAGATAACTTGCCAGAAGTCACATAGTTAGTAAACAAAAGAGAAGGGATTTGAGAGCTAACACAGTCTAACTCGAGAGTCTGTGCCCGTGGCCTTGAGACCATCCATGCAATTACTTATTAGGTCCATGAAGAAAGATTTACTACAGCTTAGAGGATTATTGCTTAAGAGTCAGACAGCTGTACTATAGAGTGTGTCTTTTCTGCTTGTTTCTGACTAATTTCAGAGAACTAGCAGATTTGATGACCATGCCCACACCATTTTTGTCATGAGACTGAATTACCTGTCTTACTCCATAAAGAGCCTTGGGTAATAAAGGAAGTTAGGCATGCTATACTTGAAATACCTATTCAGAAATCAAAATAGTAAAAATACAAATATTAAGTCCCATTAGGACAACAAAAATGGATGCTTTAATTTTAAGCATGAATAATAGATGTGTTGAAAACATGATAGAATGTGGGAAACATTTGTCTTCTTTGCTCAAAGCAGTGATATGGGAAATTTTTGTTGTTGACTATGTCAAGGAAAACAGATTTATGAAAACTTTCTTATGTAAAATATTCATTATATAACAATGTCTTAAGTTTACATAATTATGTATCTCCCTCCCCCACCATCCAAACAAATATTTAGAGCTGAAAATCAGACCAAAAAAATGCCTTAATATTTCTAAATATAACAGTTTTTATAGATTTATATAATAGTTTCTCCTTCTACATGTTGTGTTTTTCTTCTTGCTATAAACACCTATATATGGTAATGGAGAGAAAGCAACAAGTTCATATTTTCTTCTCACATCTAAAGAAAATTTGATTGGTGTTAGGTTGTGAACAATTTTAAAGTAGAATTCATTGTCTCAATTTCCAGGATTCTGATAAATATATGACTATCCCATTGAGTAGTTAACATATGCACAGGAATTGAGATAAATAACACATACATACAAACAAACAATTTACAAAGAAAACTTACAATGGATGGAGTTATTTGTGCTAATTTTGAGTATTGGAAAAAAAAAAAAAATCAGCATGGCCCATACCTCGTATATGCCCTTTAAATTAATTATACCTTCTCCCAAATAGAAAGTAGAAATTTGGGAGGTAGTTGAATGATATTCATCTAACATATCAAGTAGTAATAATAATGACACTAGTATAACAACTAACAATAGTAAAGTATAAAATGTTTTTCTAAATGTTTTACATGCTTATCTTACTTTGCTCTTACTAGAATTCCATTATCTCTATTGAACTGATGGGAAAACTAAAACACAGTAATTTCCCTCTGGTCACATATGGCTTGTAAGACATACCCAAGGAATCTGTATTTAAGAAATCATATTCCTTTGCCATTCACCAATAATATGTGATGGTTAAGGAACAGCTGTTGTTGTTGTTGTTGTTGTTTTTTAATGTAATTCAGTCCTAATCTGTTCTATAATTTATTTTGTATAAACTGTATTAAAAGCAAAGTACTAGGGATTTATTCTGCTATCATAGTGGAAAGTTGTGGTTCTTTATCACTTTGTTATGACAGAAGCACCTAACCTGCAGATCAGAAATGAGCAAATGAAAGAAATCAAAGTAATCACTAGAGTTGCTCTTTTTTTTAAGATTTATTTATTTATGCATACAAGAACTGGGGTACAGGCCAGAGTTGCAGTGGGATTCACCAGAGTGGGAAACATAATAGCAAATCTACTGAAACATACAGCTGAGAGGAAACAGTGGGTGAGACAGGAGAGACAAGAGAGGTCTGCTTCACCATGTTTGTGGGTTTGAACTCAGATTACTTCATAGTGCTGTGACTTAACCCCTTGCACCACCAGGGAGGCTTTAGAGTTGCTCTTAAATTCAGCTACCTTAAGCAATTAAATTGAGGACTTCCAAGTAAAATTAGTATATGTGCTGCCGAAGCGAGCACGATTCCAAGTAAAATTATTCTAAAATAATTCAAGATTATTCAAATATGGATTTTCAAACATTATAATGAGTATTTATAAAAACATTCAAGCACGCTTTATTGTTTTCTGCACTGACAAAAGTGTAGGAAGAAATTGATAAAAATGCGGGAAAAACTCAAACAAAATGTGTTACTGCTAAAACTGCTCTAACAGTAGGCAAGTAATATAGAAAAAACCTTAGTCCTTCCATTATTTTTACACTCTCAAATTGACTTCTAAAATTTACTGTCTTACAGTTTTAACTGAATGAATGAAAAAATAATGGAAAATTTAAAATAATTTCATCTCATGACACTTAATTTTCTTTAATTTATATTAAGGATTTAATTTGAAATATTGCATACCATGCCCTTACTTTTGTTTTTAATCCAAAGGAATTAAATCCATAAATGTTCAAATACAATCAGACAACAGCCATTACTAAAGAAAACTTCCCATTCTTGACAAATCTCTGTCTACACAGTAATAATGAGCCAAACACATTTCCTTGATGTACAAAGGAAAACTCTAGCATTTGAAAGCAAAGACATGTGTGTATGTACATAGATGCATGCATCTATATGTATGAAAGTGCTATGATAAGGTAGGATAAATGCAAAGTAAGACTAAATAAAATAGTACCTGTGTTCCACAAAAGCTATTTCAATGTGAAGCTCAAACATGTACATTGAAATATAAGATATTCCAAAACAACTTTTGTGAGTAAGGAATGTTGAGTAGACGAACATGAAATCTACCAGTTTAAAGGTTTTTATTTTCAGTTGTTAGTCTTGTATTGTGTGACATTACAGTCATGAAATGGTCTACAGAGCAGAATGTATTTAACCAGAATGTCATGTGTGTTGAAAATAATTGTTCATGAAGTTATCTTGAATTCAAATTCAATAGAAAAATGTATTAAGAAACATAGTTCAAAAATTTCCAATGATGCAATATGCGGTCATATATGTGATATGATGTATGTGTATGTGTGTCCACAATTTATGGTCATTTTAAAGTGAATTCCAATTTAGGATTAGTGGTCAATCACATAGTCCCTGTAATCCTTTGAGCATACCAAATAGAGTGCAGGATATATTAAATATCAAAGTTGTGATTCTAACAAAGATGTATATTAGTACATTGTTAGCATTTTAGATAAGTTTTCTCTTGAGTATTTTTTATTTTTTTATCTGTAAGCTCAAAGTCATAGATATATGCTAAATTAGAACATTTTTTACTATGTTATTAAGGCTAGATAATTTATATTCATAAAAATACAATTCAATAAGTATTAAACATATTTTACTTAGAATATTTTCATAGTTATTGAAGAGTGTTCAGGATAAGTTAAATTGTTGAAAACTTAAGGAGTCTGCTTTATATTAATAAGCACGAATTAGGTCTTGTTATTATATATACTATATATAATATATTATATATATAAAGACTTATATATACACAAGACCTGTTATATATATATATATATATAAAATATGAGTTCCTAATTATACAAATTCAGCATCATTTATTTAATGAAGAAGACACTGATAAAACCTTATAAAAAATCTATCAACAGGTTCTAGGCCCAATTTCTAGGGCCATATTTCTTAACCTTGTAAGTTTTTCTTACACCCTCTTTCCCAGAAACATAACCTCTGCCACCACCTGTGCCAGTAATAGACCCTTTTGCTGCCCATACCCAGTCTGTTTCTTCTAGATCCCCTCAGAATCTTGCCGTGCCAGTGGATCTGGTTGACTGAGTAAGCCGCATGTCTGCCACCTAGTGGTAAACATGCCTGACAAATATTTTTTTGCATCATCTATTGCAGAGATGGCATTCAGAATATGGGGAGCTATTAAAATATAAAGTTATATTCAAAGTCTCTATTACAATCCAACTTTTATCATTCTCTTTTCCATATTAAAATTCTAAACAGTAACAATACTTTCATGTATCCACTCAACCTTACAACAATAACTCTTAGATAAACCTAATATTTACTTGATCAAATAAGAAGGTCCATAATCTCTAATTATTTCATTTAACTACATGTCTAGGGATTTTCAGTGTGTACATTCCTGCCTTCATTAAAATTCAGTCCATCCTAATATTCTGTAATTAATTGTCTACTTTGAATTCCAATTAAAATAAATATATGCAATGTGGAATTAAAAATATACCTCAACAGAGGGTTTTCTTTTCTCCAACTGGTCATAAGTTTGTACTTGGCAAATACAAATTCTAGTATTAACCCTTGACTCCTGGACCTAATATTGTATATGATTAGCATGACTGCAAGCAAATATCTAGTAAAATGGTGTTGCTGGTAGAAGCATAGTCATTAGATAGATAAATAAATATTTATAAATAAATATTTTTTCCTTGATGGAAAAAAGTTGATATAATCTGCTTATTTAAATGTGGAATGTGGTCTTCAGATTACACATTCAGTGTGGATGGCTGTAGCTAGGCACTCGGCTATGGACCTGTGGTGGTAACTCTGTTCAACTTTAATGATGAGAAACCTATTTTGTCAGGTTAATGGTAAACTTCTATTCATGAAATCATGAGCATAGTATGCATTTTAAGAAAAGGTTTCGGTAGCCATATGATCCCGCAATCCCACTCCTAGGGACCTACCCAAAGGACACAAAAACACCATTCCAAAAGAGTACCTGTATCCCCATGTTTATTGCAGCACTATTTATAATTGGTAAGACCTGGAAACAACCCAAATGCCCAAAAGTAGATGACTGGATCAAGAAGATATGATACATATACGCAATGGAATACTATTCAGCAATCAAAAATGATAAACTAGGGCCATTTATAGAAACATGGGTGGAGCTAGGAGGAATTATACTCAGTGAAACAAGTCAGAAGGCAAGAGAAAAATATTGGATGGCTTCACTTTTAGGAAGAATGTGAAAGAACAACAACTACAACAAAAAAATAAAAAAGAAAACATAAAAAACAAGAGAAAGCTCAAGGAAATGGGAAATTACAACCAAAAACAAACAAACAAACAAACTCAACAAGATCAAAAGGTTAAAGATAGACCAAAGGGGACATGGGGTGGGGGGAGGGCGAGGGGAAGAGGGCATAAAGAGCACAGGGGTCTGAGGTGATGGTGCACGGGTGAAATGGTGGTGGGAACTCCCTGGGGACTACAAATGATGTCAAATACAATTAAATAAATCTAATGAGAAAAAATAAAATGTTGTGGTAGCTAGAGAAATAGGCTAATATCCCCTAGGGGATTCATTTTTTTTCCACCAGATTATAGTCTCTATAGCAGTGGCTACCAAAGAATTAGTCCTGACTCAGAGCTAATAACAAAAAGCTTTTTGTGTTCTTTTCTTCAGTATTGTTTCCATGCTAAATGGTTGTAGATCCTTTTAGGGATGTCTTTTTTACTATCTACTGCTTTATAAGAAACCACCTCAGGGCCTCTCTTGTGGCACAGCGGGTTGAACACCACACTGGGTCTCCCGCGCAACTTCCATCCCCGGTCAAGGAGGGGACCCACATGGAGCAACAGACCTCTCCTGCATAGCCCACTGGTCCCCTTAACAGTGTATTTCAGAAGATCTGCCTGTTCTGCTCCCCAATCTGTTTCTGGTGAATCCTCTCACCTCCAGCAACTATGGTCTGTTCCCCAGCTCTTATATACATAAATAAATAAATCAATCTTAAAAAAAAAAGGAAAGAAACCACCCCAAATTTGAAAGACACAAACAGCATTTTACTTTACGCATAGATTCTGTGGATAAGAGATTCAAAGGGTACATTGGTGATGGCCATTCTCTGCTCCACAATGTTTGGACTCTTAACTGAGATGACTTAATGGAGAGTGAATGATGTGGTGAGAAATGATTTCTTTTATCAGGGAAAAAATTACCTTTCTGTAGTGTTTACCAAATTTCATTGTGTAATTATTCCCACTGTAGCTGATTTCAAGCTACTACTAACATGACATATCACTGTGTAGTAGTGTATTAAATTGTATTCCTACCATTCAGATATACTAAAAATAAGCAGCTGAGGGAGATAATGGTGAAATAAATAGGAAGAATACATATTGAGTGTTAAAAATACACTATGTAATTATAAGCTTATATGATTTATGTTTTAATAATGACTGTTTAACCACTAGTTCACAAAGTTCCTGAAAATTATCAGTTTTTACAAGGTTTTATGGGTCTGCTTGGCACACAATTTAGAGGGGGTGACTCAAATATTTCGAGCCTAGAAGACAACTTGTGTGATAATTTCTTGACTCTTATGTTTAGCTGCAAAAGTTGAAGGGCAGGCAGGCTCAGTAGGGACGTAGATTCAAAGAATTCCACAGCCTCATTGACACAATGAGTAGTCAGCCTTTTTATACAGTGACGCAGGGATTTAAGAACAGGTGTGCCAGTGAATTAGATGTAACTGCATTGCCTTTTAACACTTAGGTCCAAAAATCACAAATTGTGACATCCATCATACTGTGTTGGACAAAATAGTCACACAGCACACAAACCACATCTTCCCCCCCCACCAACCCCCACTTTCCCCCCACCCCTGCCCCCATTCAAGGAGAAAGAACAGATTTCACTTCTCAATGGCAGAAAATTCAAAGAAATTTGATTTTTTTAATCAGATGCTTTTGGTCGCTATTTAATATAATATGAAACTATATTGCATAGCAACACAGTATACATCACAGAAGGTATAATACAACAATATATAAGAACAGCTACTTGTGGTATTAGCACACATTTTTTTTTTTCTCAATATCCAGCCTCACCTGAAAGTTAAAGATATTTCCATCTGTAAAGTCAATTAGGTTGGAGATTTGGAGACCAAGAGTCAGGCTACTCAATTCAAGATTCAGTCTCCAGACAGAGTTTTTACTATTACTATTATTATTTTATTAATGCAATTTGATCCTTACTGGCCTATTATGGATACTATCATCAGTTACCCTCACTAGAGATCCCAGGGATCAAAGCATTCTGCCTGTCACCATAAGCATACACACTTCCTCAGGCGATGATATATTATTATTTTAGCCTCTACCACTGCAGGTAAGTCTAGCATGTAGAGTCCACTTTAGGACCAGCATATATCACTTTTATCCCTTGTCTATAATGAGCTGCTATTATGAGGAATTTGTGTATTCTAAGCTCTCAATGACTAAGTATAGTAAATGTCATATTCACCTCAGATGAAATAGAAAGGGGCTAGGCAAATTTCTCCATTATTAACTCCAGAAACCTTCAAATTCTGTCTTCTACATTGTACCCTAGGAGTTTCTGAATTTTCACCTTTACTTACTCTATAAATGTCCTTAATCTAGGCCTGAGTTTCTATTTTAATCTGAGTTTCTATTTTTGCTACCTAATGGAGTAAGCAATTATAACCCCTCCCAGCTGCTTGATTCAAAGTTAAATCCAGAGTCTCTGATAAATATAGTCACAATGATCAATTTAACCAGACCAAAATTATTTCTTCCTCTTCCTCTTTCAGCACTATCATCTAATTCTACATGTATTCTATTCCCAGATATCTGAGATTGCAAATCATGCAAGTCTTCTGATTTGGAAACCTTTTCTTCAGTTAAATTTTGCAATTCATCCCTCGGTGTTTTAATTAGAAGTCTGGAGGCAAGAAAGGGTGTTTTGGGTGGGACATGAGGAACTAAAGTTTATGGCTTGGAAGTCATTACAGGGTCATCAAAGATAAATAGGATGAAGCTTATCAGAGATGCAGGGAGACTCACTGGGATTTGGTATTCCGGGGAATCTGAGACTTATCTGAATCTTTCCAAATATCCTTTTTCTAGTTCTTGGGGTGCATTTTTTATTTCAGAGTGGTGCCATGACTTCTACATAAGATAAGTGGCTAGGCTGTGAGTTTATCTTACATTAGAGTTTGCTGACTACTCATAGATCAATTTCTTTATCTCCTTTCTGTTATGTTTTGAATCTTCATAAAAGGCTTTTTTGAGCAGTCATAGAAACTCCTGGGTTCCCTGAGTCTTGACCTATAATTTTAAATCTTACATTGTTTGCCAGTTTCTCTCTTTAAACTTTTCATTGTAGTTCAAAGCATCCAACTCTCTGAGTTGTCCATATATTCTTCCTGTCCTTTAGAAATAGCCTATTGTAACTATGACTCAGTCCATCAAAGCCTTATTTTCAGAGGTTCCCCATTTCATAAGAATTCAGTTGATCATTCTAATAACTATCTTACCACCCATGTATCATGGAAGACAATGTCCCTTCTTTGGATGTCAATCAAATTATTACCTTGTTAACTGTATCCAGGTCAGGTAGCCCAGGTTCCCATGTGTCTGAGGAGTTGTTACTTATAACCACACCTGTTACAAGCTCTTTTATTTATCAGTTTCATTTATGCATTCCACAGAAATTTATGAATGCCCATTATACATTAGTCTTCTAGGCATTGAAACTATAGCAATATACAAATTAGAAAAGAAAAACTTCTTTCCTCATTGACTTTATATTATTTTGGGTGGGACAAACAGTAACTAAGGTAAATACATAAGGTAGATAATAGATATGCATAAATGCTAAGGAGTAAAAATGAAGCCAGAAAGAGTATATTTAGTGTGGGAGATAACTAGGAAACGCTTTGATGAAAGGTGAGATTTGAGTAAGAAAATGAATGAGATAGTGGCATGAGAGAAAGATGATCATACAGATATCTAAGGGAGGATGTTTAGGCGGAGAAAACAGCAAACATAACAGCCCCTATGTGAAAGTATGAGTGATGAGTGTCTGGTATGTTTAAAAAAAAAAACACACCAAAACTACAAAGAAGTCAATGCAGATAGAATAGAATGAGCAAGAAGAAAAATAGGAGGTGTGTTGTGTTGAGTAATTTAGATTACTATAGCACTTGTCACAACTTCAATTTGTATATGAACCAGATGAGAAGAGATAGAGGATCTGAACAGAGGTATGTGACCTAACTTTTCATTTAAATAGTGTCTGGAAAACAGCCTAGTAGAATGAAAGCAGGAGAACTAGGAGAGAAGCTACTGTAATAATTCAGGTGATGATGGACTCTGCAAACAGTGGACATAGTAGCAGATAGTAAGATTCTAGAAGTTGTAGGAACCTTGAAAGGAGTCATTAAAGACTGACTATGAGTTTTGAGAAGCATAAGGATAAATTGATGTCATGAGAATGGTAAGAAGCAGTAGAAATTCCTATGACGAAGAGATTAAGGATGCAAGCAGAGATTGAAGGTCTAGAGTTTCAGCCTTATAATTGAACTACAGCATAATCATATATGAGTTATCTGAGAAAAACTTAAATTTTGAATGAGTTGCACTTATTAATAACAGTTGGGTCCGTAGTAAAACAAGGATCATGTGTTCCTGAATTAGGGTGGGAAGTTGAGGCCATGTCAATACAGAGGTCTAGAAATTTAGAGTCAATATGAGGGAGAAAACATTTTAATACATTAAAAAGGAATTCCAGGAATATAGCTGCTTGGTGTCAGGAGAAAATGATAGTGATTTAGTTACATATTTAAGAAATGATGCAGCATAGCCCAGGGCATGACAGAGGACTATTAAAAGGAAAGAGCAGTAGGAGTAGCCCAATGACTGAGTGCCTCCACACTAGCTGCAGATAACAGAAAGCACTCTCTGGTTTAATCACCAGTTTTTTTTATTTTGTTTTTCTAAATGAATATAAGAACTTAGCAAAAACAGTCTGTAGCATCAATGTTCAGGACCAAATTTCAGAACCTCATTGCATAATCGGTAGAGATATTTTCTCCTCTACAGTATAAAATCATGACTCTTTTGCCACTTCCTAATGGGAAAAATGAATGACTTCTCCAACTAACTTATGTGACATAACTTTTTCATATGATTCACTTCTTGTGTGGATATATGACAGGCAGAACCAATGTGGCACCGAATATTGAGAACTGTAGTTGCTTTTTTTGCAACATTGAAAGGTAAGATTATGAGCATGAGGAGCTTGCCAGTACAAAGTGTGTGCTTAGGAAATTTTGGTCTCTAATGTAAGATGTTTTTATAGCTTTATTAAAATATTTATATTGTGTTTCATTCCCAGAATGGGAAGTTTACATCTTATACATTTCTGTATCCTACCCAGTGCCATGCAATATTAGATGCTTAACATTGCTGGTTAGTATTAGTTATTAAATGTACAAATCAAGAAATTTCTGACTTGTAGTTAATACACCAGTGCTCATTTTAAGATTTGATCCTTTGTAAGCATATTATCTGTCTAAAAAACAATGTTGATTAACCTAAGTTTTTAGGAAATAATAACAATTAGTCATGGCCATAGATTCAACTCTGATACAGGCAAGAAAACATGCTGGAAATGTACCTTGTTTATAATTTTTTTCCTATTCATTGAACAAATATTTTTTGCATGCTTATAACTGTCATGGATAGAGCCAATGCCCAAATACAGAGATCGTGAAGATCAAGACATTTTCAGTGCCTGACATTCACAGAGCTTTATTCCAGTGAGAAGTAGAAGAAAATTCAGTAAAACAATTTTGAAAAAATTACACCTCATAATATATTATGGAGAAATGAAACAAGGAGATAAAGTGGAGAATTATGGAGAATGGTAAGAGGAGAGACCTACTTTACATGGAGTAGTGAGCAAATGCTCCATTGAATCTGTGCTTTTTAAACTAAAACTGAAAGGATGAAAAAGAGATGGTAAAGTGAGTCAAAGGAAGAATATTCCAGGCAGAAGGTGTAGGGTGTGGTCTATCCAAAGGCTGGTATAGTTAAATCATAATTTGGAAAAGAATGACTAATACTAGATGATGTTGGAGAAATAGGTAGGGTCAAGTTCATACAAAGCCCATAACCTATGTGAAACAGTTTGCATTAACAATGCACATATGTATCTGTAGAATTAAAGAAAGTAGAATACCATGAAAATAATTCAAGATTGATAAATAAAAAGAAAACTTATGAAAATATTAATTTGTCACTTTCTTACTGAATTGAATTTGTTTAAACCCTTAGACATAACCCCTGCCTACTAATCTACATACACTTAGGATTTCAGATTTTATCTTCCTTTTGCCAATAATATGAAAAGTTTTCTTACACTTTGAACCATAAATAGTGATCATGAACATAGACAAATTACTTTAATAACCAGTAAGATATGTGATCCTAATTTGTGACCCTGAATCTAACAATGGGACTGTGAAAGCTAAAAAATTTTGTTACAGTGCAATCTTTAGTGAAAAAAAATCCTTCAAAAATTAAAACTGTCTATTTATTTCCTACCCGAATTTATAGCTGTCTTTTAATCTTTTATTTCAGTAACTTCTATGTTATGTTGCCTAGATACCACTTGTTAGTCTATGCTTTTCACTTTCCTGAAAAAATCTCCCAGTTATAGGGGGTTCTTCACTAGCACTTTCAATAACTGATAATAGTGTAACCCAAATATTTAAATTTTTATTTTCATGTATCTTTTCTTTTAGCAGCAGAACTTCCTTTTATAGTGAAAACAAAGGTGAAACCCCAATTAGTGAAATATTTAAAAGAAACATATCTCTGGGAAAGTCAGTGTAGAATCAAGTTCAGTCTGGCCACCATCACTGGACTTCTCCTAACTCTATCATGATCACAGAGGTCACTATACAACTTTTGGTGTTACCACCACAGGGACTTTCATTGACATGAATGCAAAGTCATCCTTGTGACACAAGGAGGCAAGGTTATTTGGAGAAAATATGCCCAGGTTACCAACAATACGGAACAGGATGGATTCCCTGTTATAATTTCCAGGCCAGGGTTGAAATTTAAAAATTATGTCCTTTAACTTCTTTTCCCAAAATAACTAATACAAATCTCAGGTGCTATATTACAGTTGATTGTACATATTTTTCTATTATGTAGCCTAAGAATTAATTGTGAATAAAATTGTTAGTGATTGTACTAGAATCACCGTGCTAACATGTGGTTATGATTATCACTCTAATTACTATACAATGTGATGATCATTAAACTTAAGTTGAACACATTATGTTCTTTTACTTCAGTTCAAAATTTTTAAACGACCAAATGTAAATAATTAAAAAAAAAAACTGAACCATTTTTAGTTTTTTGGTTTTTTTTTTGCAACAGAATATATAGTTCCCTTAATGGCAGACATGGAAAGTGTATTATATTATAACAACGGGGGTGCTCCTGATAGGTGTGGACCTTTAATAATTATAGAGTCCCATGCAGGAGACTGCAGTTAAACCAGTAAGACCGTATTGATACATCCATCCTGTTCAGTATTGTTGGTAACCTGGGCATATTTTCTCCAAATAACCTTGCCTCCTGTGTCACAAGGATGAATTCTCATTTATGTCAATGAAAGTCCCTCTGGTAGTAACACCAAAAGTTGTATAGAATGAAAATGACGGATCCTTCTTTATACCAAGTATTTGTGGCAAAAGATGACTTTCAGTTCAGGATGTTACATGGGTCTTTTTTGAAGCATAAGCTCATTACTCATTGGCCTCTTGACTCTTTCATATTTAGGTGGTTTTCATAGAAAAGCTATCTTCAGCAGAGTAATCATTAGCAGCCACTCTCTTCATGATTTCTTCTTTGTCTTTCCTGTTCTAACAATGTTTAATACTTTTGTTTTCTCTGTGAGTATGAATATTGGGCAGGGGACTTCCCATTTTCTCACTTTTTCTTCTCACATTTGTTTAATCAGATTGAAAAGTACTTTAGCCAGGGACTGTTCCATTCTGTCCAGCAAGGAGTCACTACTCTCCTCATGGAGTCATTTCATCATTCTTTTGTTGGGTGTTTTTCTTTTCATGCCTCTTGATAATCTCTTACATATATGTTCTTAGCATGGTGCTGTTTACAGAAGAACTTAGCTTTCAGGTCAACCATCTTGTCTTCTTTGAATATTCATGAACCCTTGACATTCCTCCTTTGTCTTCTCTCATGGCAACCCACATGACATCCATAGCATAACTCACTCTTTGTTTTGTGACATGTGATTGGCTGCTGGGCTACCCCATGCAACAGCCCAGATAAATTCTGGGAAGCTCTGAATTCTTGAATCTAACAGACTCACAAAGGCACAAATAAAATGAATTTTAACTTTCAAAATTATACTCAGCAAAATCATCATACACTATGCAGTGTTCTTTAAAAATTACCATATTAGAACAAGCATATCATCAATGTTCGTTTCTATTAAACCATACTGAAATTATTAAATTTTATATTTTTGTCAAGATTTTATTTATTATTCTTGTGTAGAAGAACTGAGGTGTAGGCTAAAGGTGTGAGGTATGACAGGATTCACCAGAGACAGAGTGGGGAGCAGAACAGGCTGAACTGCTGAAATATACTGCTGAGGGGAGTAGTCAGCGAGACAAGAGAAGTCTGCTGTGCCTCCTGTGCCATATGTGGATTAACTCCCTGGTGGATAATGTGGATATAATGCTGAGACTTAACTGCTAGGCCACCAGGGAGCCCCAGATTTTATTACATTTTCTAAAAGATGCATAAGGTCTGTATGAAAATATTAAATCATTATTATATGATAGAAATACGGTTTGCTTTTCAGGTTATTTTAGGATCTGGATTAAGCTCAGTTTTGTGCCTCAATATGCTACTTGCCATACAATCTGACAATTATTACTATGTACTGTATAAACCTGCAATTATTCATAGTGGAACTTCTATGTAAGTTTTAATAATATGTAGTCATAAAATCATTGTGTTTTCTGTTAAACACAACAGCTGTTATTGGAGCATTTGGAGTGCCTTGTGTCACGACATGAAAGGTCACTAAGAATGACAGTGGTCAAACGGCAAGCCCAGTCCCCCTCAGGAGTCTCCAGCGAAGTTGAGGTTCTCAAGGCACTGAAATCTTTGTTTGAGCACCACAAGGCCTTGGATGAAAAGGTATGGCATTCTGAAAGGATGATTAAAATGTATGTCAATTATATCTCAATAAAACTAATTTTTTATAAAGAAAATAAACGTTAGTTACTAAAAAAAAGGAATAGTAATGACAAGAGTCAAGCTTTACCATACTTTTGTCATCAGCATCAACTTCCTATCATCATCCATGACTCACCTGACTTCTGAAGTTCAGTTGGTTCAGAGGACCAAACATTCAAGTTATAGGAAAACCATTTGAAAATACAGCTGGAATATTGTGTATATTGCTCCTATTCATAAACAAGTTCTTCCTTTTAATATTGATAAATATATGGCTTGTCAAGACTTCTGGTACATTATGTTCTAAATCTAGGTGGTCCTAAAAAATTTAATATTGTCATTCAACCTCTCTTCTCTCTCTGTCTCTGTCTCTGTCTCTCTCTCTGTCTCTCTTTCACCTTCTCTACCTCTGCTCCCCCCATAATCCTTTCTCCTTATACCACCTCTGAAATGTATTTCTATACATTTCAATAGATGTCAACATAAGAGAATACTAATAGACAAAAAACATACCTTGACTTGTACTTTGGATGTACTTTAAGCATTAGAGATTAATACTTTAGAAGCTTATTTTTTCTAGGTAACTAATATCTTAGTGAATATATGTTGCTAAGAGTCCTGCAGGTAACAGTGTGAGGTATTAGCAGAAAACCCTGCTTTAGGTTTATAAAAACTGTTTCTCTTAATTGTTACTCCAATATGTTCTATTGACATAAATAAGTCAATGCGATGACAATATCTTTTGGAGATTAGTAGAGGTTAATACATGATTTCAATTTGGTGACATTTCAGAAATGAACTTTTCAAATTTAAGAATGCTTTAGGATTTTGTAGAGTAGCAATTGGGGCATTTTGTTGTAAATTATCTGACAACAAAATCCAAAGTAGGGATTATTAACTAGTTATATCTAGGCTTTAAACATGCCAACAGTTTTGCTCTATTTCATATTTACATGCTTATATATTTATCATTGGTCTTGCAACTGTTCTTAGAGGATTATGTGAATTGTGTGCATAATGATAACTGAAATTCTCTCTTCTAGATTATTATGAAGGAATTATGTTTATTTTTTATTTCAACCATGAGAAGCAACTAGTTTATGAATATTTTTGAAAAAAACAAAAATAGATATTTTATATAAAGATCTTGATAAATTTAATATCAGATATCAGGTAATCATTTAAAATATTTAATATTTAGTTTCATTATATTCTCTTATTGCTAATGTACATTGGTAAGAATTTGCAAGGCATTGTATTTTTTGAATATCAATTATATGTCAGCTTCCTTGGCAGATATTTAGCAAACAAAAATAAATCAAACATTTCCTTTTGACTGAGCAATTAATGAATAAAAGGCACTAATCAGTATTTAAGACAAATAACTTGATGGATATGAATAAATTTAAGAAAATGGTTGAATTCATGAGATAATTTAGTATGTAGAAATTTAATGAGATTAGCATAACTAAATGAAGTATTTTATACTATGACTCTAGGGACTATAATAGAATTTATTAACTCTGTGGCCTCCCTGGGGGCACAGGGGTTAGAATCTCAGTGCTATCAAGCTATCACCAACCACTAAGGCATGAGTTCAATCTCTGGCCAGGAAGCTAACCCACGTAGTGCAGCAGACACTCCCTGAAGCAGTGTTTTTTAGTAGATCCACCTATTCTGCTCCCCACTCTGTCTCTGGTGAATTCTCTCACCAACCCCACTGGTGTACACCCCAGTTCTTATATGCATAAATATTTTTTTAAAATAATTTGTTAACTCACCAGTGTTAATGCTCTTGACATTGGTAATAGAGGCGGTTGAACTGATTACCAACTGATTAGTGATGAAAGATAACAGAAAGATGTTATGAGCTTGGGCACTGGAATTGGACAGACCTGGACAAGTAATTTAACTTTAAGCATATGTTTCTTCTTTTGAATGAGGAGAGTATTAGTGCTCACCTCATAAGTATTATGACTATGAATTATGATAGAATTATGATAACATGAGAATTAGCATCTGACATGCAAAATTCTTTGCCAGTGCTTAGCGTCTGGGAAATGCTCAGTGAACTTTAATGAATATCATCAATAACATTAGTAAATTTATGTACTGGACAGTATTTTCAAGCTAGGTAAAGATATAGATATATAGAGATCTATATATATATCTTGTGATCCTCACTGGTGATCCTCATGCTTGTTGTAAATAGGGTTTCACTTATCACGCTTAAGAAGCCTCATAGACAATTTGCCTAACAAAGGATAGCCTATAGTCTCTTATATAGAGAAGAAACAGATGTATAAACAGTTTCAATATTCTAATTTACGTGTTTATGGATAGTATGACAAAATATAAAAGATCAGAAGAAAACTTGGTGTAATCATGTTTTGAGGGCAAGAAACTAGCAGCATTATCAAAGAGGGTTTAGAACACATGAAATGCTAAATAAAATATAAAAGATCGAGCATAGAAGTTGACAAACTGTTACAGGGCGACCCCGATATAAAATGGGTTGCCTGACTGTGGGTCCTCACTATGCTCTTAAAAGGCACTTAAATGAGACTCAACTGCAGACACACAAAACAAAGGTTGATAAATGGTTTACTTAAAAAAGAAGGGGCAATGAATAACTCAGGGAGAGAAAGAGGGAGATAAATTCGTAAATGTGTCCTACCAGTTCTGCTGAGTTGGAAACCCTATAGCACAGAGCCGAGAAGAACCAAGAGACACCCAAGACCACATGTCTGGTTTTATACCAAACCTGACTGCGTAACTCTACCCTCAGTTCCCAGCAATCCTCTCTTCTGTGATGATGACATTATGGGATTTGTAGTTCTTGGTGTCCTGGATCTCTTTGGTGTGGAGTGGGGATGGAGTCCATTAAACTTATTTGTGGAGTTTGTTCAGGTCATCCTTCCCCCTAACAAAATCACAATGAGTTGCTGACTGTGTTATTGATCTCCATATTTACATACCCTCTGATGGTAAAATTTTCACAATTTCCTAAGATCAACAATAATTTTGATATCACTCTCCAATATATGTTTACCAAATCCATGAGCTGGATGAATTGAGAAATAGACATGTATCTTGTAATTACTTACATATAATTGACTACATTGTAAAAAAAATCTTGGATTTACATGGGAAATATAACAAGAAAACATAATAGATGTGTTTTTTCTCCCAGTATATTTCCATGATCTAATATCACAGTACCAAAACTGGATTTGAACTTAAAGTCCAAGGAGATTTCCTCGCAATGATCTTTGTATAGAATGATTATTCCAAAACAAAACCCATTAATTTCAATTTGAGTGTAAGCTTTTTCCATCAAAATTTTTCTTCATCATTATATATATTTTTAGGGACTTATTTTAATCCTTGAGAATAACTTTTCCATGGCCTTAACACATCTTTAAAACAAAAAACCTAGTTAAATATTTTTATACCATTATGAAAAACATAGGTGTCATAGATGAAGTTAGAAATCAAAATTTCTAGAAGCACATAAATTTATTGCAGGGGTTATATGATAGTTCTAAATCAATTTATTTGGGCTCTTTTGCCCCTCTCAGGTACCATATATATGGGAGTCTTTATTCTTCCCTTTTCCTAAATAAAACTTTCTTTTCAAGACCAAAACATAATCAATATATTTAAGACCAAGTGAATAAAGGGGAAAAGTTCAGAAAATTTAAGTATGGAGACAATGTTATGGACTGTGCTCTTAAATTTAAAATATAAAACTACATTCTTATGACATATCAAACGTGTCTAAAAAGCTTCATAAGATTACCAAATTCAACAGGAAAAGGAAAGGTAATTATCAGTATTCTTCTAGTACTATAGTTAGGCAGAACAAAAAGATAAAGTATTTGAGATAATAATTTTTCCCTATCAATGGCATTCCAGTTCTGCAGACTAATAAGGTATTAAGATTTTTCATACTCTAGATAAGTTACACCTCTAGAGCCTCCCCCTTTTTTCTTTACTAAGTATAGCGGTGATTAGTGCAAGGTGAAGCAAACATTGATTCTTCTGAGCCTTACTCAACAATCAAAGAGAATAATTAAACTTCATATAAATGTGAAGGAGTGTGAATTAATATGTCGTGTGTCAAAATACATTGACAATTGCAGTATTGACTTTTACATTTGTAACATTAATTCAATATATAACTAAAATCATTTTTATTTTTTGTGAAGACAGTTTTATATTCTAGCTTTGTTGATAATATTATTCAAGTTGTAAGTACTATTATAATTTTATTGAAGGGCAATATAAATATAATATAATAATATAAATATACACAAGAGTATAAATATTTTTAATAATTTGCCAAATATGACTGTTTGTGATAATGTTAACAATGAGTTCAGCAGAGATTAACCTGTATGGGATGTACATTACTGCACATATTTTGGTTTTTCTTCTAGGTAAGGGAGCGACTGAGGGTTTCTTTAGAAAGAGTCTCTGCACTGGAAGAAGAACTAGCTGCTGCTAATCAGGAGGTAACATACCAAACTTTCTCCTCTTTTGAGGTGCAATATCGCTAACTTTATATATCCTTTGTCTTTATGTACCTTTATTAAAACTGTCACAGAAAATAAATCATATTCTTTATACATACTGAACAAGACCTGTTAAAATGGTTGCCAGAGTCATGTTTTAATGATTTTTGGTGATTCAAATCTGTCACTAAGAGACCAAAGGAAAATTATTAAGAGCTTGTGACATGACATAAACCAGTGCAGTAGAGGTTTAGAAAGGCATCACTCAGAATGCCAGTGCTTTGGAGAAGTAAAACACAAGGCAAGACGGTAAAACATGCCAGATAGCTGTACTTGAAGATGAAAATATATTTCTGCTTGGGTCTTAAATATTCTTATCCTCTAAAAGCATTGTCCATATGACATCCTTGAATCCACTTCTCTTGCTCTCATTCATGAATCTAAGAAAGTATTTTACAATCATCATTGGGATTTAAAAATTTATTTTTTCTTTAGAAGATTTTGCTCTTCTTGGCTATTAATATTAAAATGAAGTTCAGTCATTAGATCAAGTTATATTTGTTTAATACATAAGTATATATATTATGTATGTTAAATAATATATTTAATTTATATTTAATTAATATATTTATATTTAATTTATTTATATTTAATTAATATATTTAATTTATATTTAATTAAATTTAATTAATTAAATATAAATATTATAATTAAATTTATAATATATAAATAATACTATTTAAATAATATATATGTTAAATAAATATATATGGTACACGTGCAGCCCACTAAAATAGCTTTCTCTCTCTCTCTCTCTGATAATTATTTACCAAGCTACCATTTTATTCTAAAAGTTTGTTCTAAGACTGTACTATTAGCATTGTTAATAGTGGACACATTAAAACAATACAGCAAAATCTTCCTACTTTAGATAATTAAAGAAGGAGGAGGATAAGGTCATTAGTTAATTAACTATGTGACCTTATATAGGAATCCTATCAAGGAATCCTTAAGAAAATATTTATGTTCACGTTACAGAAACAAATGCACATTTTCTTAATTTTTTTTCTTAAAGTAATGATTTAACATTATAAATCAACATCTCTAAATACTACATTATGATTTCCAACAAAAGATTAGTTTCCATCCATTACCATATAATTGACTTTTACCAATTTGCCCATCCTCCCTGTCCTTTCCTTATGTCCTTATAATCTAAAGTTTTGTTTTGTTTCATTTTTGTTTGTTCATTGGTTTTAATTCCTTATTTTCATATGAGAAAAATCATATAGTATTTTTCTTTCTCTGACTGATTTCATTTAGCACTGCCGTTTAAGTTCATTGTGTTACCACCAATGAAAAAAAAAAATCCCTCATTATTTACTAATGCTTAGCTAAGCAGTAGTCCATTGTTTATGTATACAACATGTTCTATTTCCATTCAATTCATCCATCCATGAACATTTAAATTGTTTCTAGCTCCTGGATGTTGAAAATAATGCTGCATTAATCATAGAGGTTCATATATTCTTTGAATTGATGTTTTTATATTTCCATAAATACCCAGAAGTGGAATAGCTCAAGATCTTTTAAGAATCTCCATACTGTTTTCCAGAATGACTGCACCAATTTACATTCCCAATGACAGTGCACAAAGATTCCCTTTTTTCCAGACCTTTGCTAAACTTGTTTTTTCTTGTCTTTTTTTATACAAGTCATTCTCAGTGGTGTGAGATATTATCTTCCTGTAATTTTCCTAATAATAAGTGATGATGGGCAGTTTTCCATCTACTTGTTTATCATCTAAATATTTTCTTTGAGAAGTGTCTGTTCATATCTTCTGCCTAATTTTCAAAATCAGGTTAATTGTTTTGTTGTTGAGTTATTTGAGTTTATGTGGGTTATGAATATCCTTTCCCATTCAGTAGGTTGCCTTTTATTTTCATGGCAGTTTATTTTGCTATACAAAAGCATTTAAATTTGATGGAGTTCCTTGCATTTATTTTTACTTTTTTTTTTTTTCCCTTGCCATTGGAGTCAAATTCCCATGGACATTTTTAAGACTGTCAGTGAGCTCATCACTTATGTTTCTTTTTTGTATTTTGTGATTTCAGCTCTTATGTTCAAGTCTTTAATACACTTTGAATTAATTTTTGTGTATAATGTGAGCTAGTAGTTTGGTCTCATTCCTTATGTAGGGCTGTACAGTTTTCCTAACACCACTTATTGAAGAGTCTTTTCCTTCCTCTGTTGTATGCTTCTGACTTTTTTGGCATAAATTAACTGACCTTATATGTGCAGATGTCTGGACTTTTCAATTCTATTCCCTTGAGCTGTGTGTCTGTTTTTATTCCAGTACCACAATGAATTGCTTACTGTAGTTTTGGTGCAGTTGAAGTTAAAGAATTTGGCATCTCCATTTTTGTTCTTTTTCTTAGGATTGCTTCAGTTATTTGGGGTCTTTTTTAATTCCAAACAAATTGTATTATTGTTTGTTCTATTTCCATGAACAATACCATTGGAATTTTGATAGGAATTGCATTGAATCTGTATATTGCTTTAGGTAACAAATGTACATTTTTAAAGCATGCTAAAAATCTTGTCTAGAAGAACACTCTGTTCTTTAAAGTAAGTAAAGCCAATTTAGTGAGCTTATATACACTGAGTTAATTTAAACTTTAGAAATAATAGACAACTACAGGAAGAATACATTCTGTGTGATTTAAAGGCTAGCAGTGTTTAAGAATAAATGGTGGCAAGAGTTTTGAAAAATAAAGGCTTTCTTGGTGAACAGAGCAGTTTAGCAAACTGGATGGTTTGAAAAAAATAAAAGGAAATGAGAGATTAATATCTCTCAGTCATCATAAATAAAAGAACCTCTGTGATAATGGGTAATAAACCCAAGAACCCAGTTCATTTCTGAGGAAAATAGGCAAATTATCTTACAGTAGGTGTACTCATATCTGCTGTGTTCAAGAAGATGGTATCAAATGTTTATTTATTCATAGTATATTTTATCTTTGTTAATTTCATTCAGAAAGTAGAAGTCAAAGAGCCGGGTGCAGACTTCAAGTGATACCTATATATAAAAGGTATTGTGGTGGTCTAATATTGGGATGAGGCAAGAGGCTCATGGGGTAAAATAATTCACGGGAAGAATTTGAGGCTCTCTTATACTGTGTTTTTTTGGGCATGTCTGGTCTTGGGCACTGACCTTTCACAAAGTGTATGTCTCGTGGCCCTGCTTCTACATTCCTGGAGCAGTTTTTCTAGTCATGGTGGTCCATCTTACCTGGTTCCCCTGGCAACCTTATCCTCCCATTATCTATTCAAGGCTTGAAAACTACCCTGCTAATCAAGGAATGATGCTTAGTTTTTACCTTTAGTAAATGCTACCCCAACAGGTATCACTGGTATATAGTAGAAGTATAATATATATTTAAATGTATGAATACATAGAGCTTTTAAGGATGATACTATGAATTTTATCATCTGCATATCATTATTTTATTTCTGTCTGAGATCTCTGTGTCTGGTATATCTCTGTCTCCATCTGTCTTTCTCTCCTCTCCTCTCACTTTCACAGATGATTTTAGAGTTATCACCCTCTAATATATTTTCTTTATGTACTTTCTCTTATGGAGGTTCTATTTATTTCTCATCCACCCAAGACTCCAACCATGTTTTTGGAAAAACACCCCATATTTGAAGTTCATGTTTTTCTGAATTCCACAAGATATTAAACACTGGTTTGGCATCTCCACAGGGCTTGCTAACGGTTGATTAGATTGCTGTCTGCCACAGGTGTCCAGCAGAGAACAGAGTGGAGTGACTTTAATCCAACTCAGGGTTTGCTAATCAACACAAGCACCTGAGGAGCTGTAACCACATATAGGGAACAATTTTTTCAACTTACATAAATACACCATAAGTGGCAATGGGCCTAAATCTCCACCTAGTTTCCCCAAGTTTATACTGAGATTCTCAATGGTACATTAACGCAATAAAATAAATAGTTTTATTATGTTATCTTCAGGAAAAAGATGAATAACATTCTACTATAGGAGAAGGAAGCAGTTGCATAGAAAGATCATAATTTTGTGTAAATACAAATAATAATAACATTTTACATGATGCGACTAGAAAAATAGTTTTAGATATAAATACCAAACTCTTAATTTTAGTTGTTACTGGTGTTTGTAAGTATGTTATATATGATGTTAATGTATTTTTATTAAAATTTCATTAAACTTATAAGCAAATAAAATAATGATATTTTAGAATCAGTTGACATTTTCAAAACTAGAGCATGAAATTGTTTACTTAGTTTAGTTTAACAATAGTTATTAATTTCTGAGTGCTTTAAATCTCCAGGCAGTGTGTGTGTGTGTATGAGTTTAATAATAGATATTATTTTCAGATGAGCACAGAGAAGTTGTTTCTCCTAATGTACTGTTCTTTCTCACTTGAAAATGTGGTTATTTTTTAGCTTGTCTTAACTTTCTTCATTCCTGTGGTTCCAGTCCACACATTTATATGTCCACAATTTACACCACATGTAGTTCACTCTCATTTTCCATGTATGTTAACATCATCACTGTTTAGATATGTCCTCATTCTCACCAGAGATATTACAGTAGGTTTTCGTGTTTTTGTCTCAATCCCTTCTGTTAAACAATTATTCAAGATTTAACCTGTTAAGCAAAGTTGTAATCATATTGATTACTTTTCCTATTTTCTGAGATATAGTACATATTTGAATGATATATGCCACCTTGGCATATTAGTAACATAATGATATGATATTCTACACTAGGGTAATATATGTTAATAATATAATAATATATATTATGTAGACCTATAATATACCATCAAGAACTTCTTCCGTGATTCTAAACTAGAAATACAGTTTTAACTTTCAAGACCCCTACTGTCCTAATTGAGTCACTCCAAAGTCTTTTAAATTATATAGTATTCATTGTTTTTGAAAGCAGCCAACATTTTCCTGCCTCTAAAGCTTATTATGCTAATATCTTTCTTGGAATGCCTCCACAACCCCAATCGCCCATTGAAATCACACTTCCCCACTTAAACTGAAGCTCAGACACTACCTTTTTAATGAAATCTTTTATGATTTCTTGCCAATAGTCATTGCTGCTTAGTTTAAATTGCTAAAGCTCATTGCTTAAGCATTTATTCTGACAGTTCAACAAGCATTAGGGTTAATTATATAACAGTCTAATCCTAAGCTGCTAGTTCCATGATAAAATGGGCTGTTTCTTGCTTATTGTATTTATTTCACTCAGTACAGTGATACAAACCTTGTGATCAATATGTATTTGTCAAAATGCATTGTATAAAGTTCATTCATCTGGTGTTTTCACACTGATCCTTGGTTAGTCCCTTAATGGATAGTTTGAACAACCTAGGCATGTTCAATAAATCGCAATATTTATCATAAGCATTAAATGAACAAAATGCTTATTCTTTCAAAGTATAATTATTGAGCAACTACCATATACAGAAAATTCTGAGTCTCTGACAGGTTTGAAAAAGGAAAAGTAAATGAAACATGAAAATTTCACGTAATTTTCTTTCTAGTGATGAAGACAGACAAATAAGCCTATAAGAAAGACATAATTAGTGCAACACATAGAGACTCAAAATACAAAAATGGATATTTATTCTCAATCACAGGATCAGAGAAAATTCACCCTGCAAGGAAGACTATTATTTGGATTCAAAACTATGAGAAAACATTACAGGCAAAGTGACATTATGCTTAAGAAAGCCTGAAATTGCCTGCTTTCAGAATAATGGGAAATATTTTATTGGTAACAATTAGAGTCAAAAGGGGGTGACAATGGAGGATGAAAGGATTGATAGGCTCAGATTCTAGAGGGCCCTAAATGCTATGTTCAAAATGAGGAAGTCATACTTTATGACATGAGAGGACACTTAAGGTATAGTTTGGTTTTGTTGGTTTTAGGTGTTTTTGGTGAAGTAAAACAACTTAAAATATGTAGTTAGCTATATTTTCCTTGTTTGCAAAGTGGAGTTATGATGGAGTAGAACTGGAAAGTTGACTTAATCTGATGTGATTGACTGACTTAATGATCTAGTCAGTGATTTTGATCATAATGCTTTAACAGATACCAATATTTGTTGGGCATTTTCTGTTGACATTGTGTTAATTATTCAGTATAAATAATTATTAAAGTGATAATTCTATCAGTTATGGGAGATAGACATGTTAAAAGGTAATTATGATATGGTCTTATTTAATGGAGTTTCAATTTGGGATGATAAAGTTCTGGATTTATATGATTGTGATGGTTGTATACCAGTGTGAATATATTAACAGCAATGAACTTAAAAATGGCCAAAATGGTATATTTTATGTTATGTACATTTTATTATATTAAAAAAGTAATCATAATACAATATAAATAATGTGAGAATGAAAGTAAGTGATAGGTTTAGTAGAATTATAAAAGAGAGTAATTATATGGGCATGAATGAGAAAAAACAGATTGTGTTACAAAGATTTTCCTAGAGTAATCCTAACAGTTGCAAAACCTCGAGGTCATGAATAACCTTGAGGTCATTATGCCAAAAGACATTTGAAATGTCTCATCAGAGAAAGACAAATACTGTTTGTGCTCACTTATAGGTAGAGTCTAAAAATGTCAATGGTGCTTGCTATGTAATGGGTGTTTGGAGAAATGTTGAGATGTTGGCCAAAGGATATAAGCTTTCTGTTGTAAAATGAGTAAAATCAGGTTACTGTGTACTTGAAATTTGCCTACCAGACAAAAAAAAAGTGCTAACAATGTGAGGTAATGGATGTGTTTATTAACCTTATTGTGCTAATAATTTCATAATATGTATATATAGTAGATCATCATATTGTACACCTTGAACTGATATAATGTTGTCAATTATATATCAGGAAAACTGGAAAGATATTTTTAAATCTTCCCAAAAAGAAAAAAAATACTTATAATTTATGGTGCATACTTGAAGGAAGAAAAGAGAAGCAAGTAGAAGTTGAGATGAGTCTGAGACTTCAGAAACTGGAGGGTATGAATCAAGAGTGCATAGTTTGAGCTTCAACCAGTAGACAACAGCAAGACACAAAGAGCTGGCTTGTATTTGTCTGTTAAAATGTTACATTAATTTGTTAAAGGAGGGGATATACATGATCAGGTTTTAATATTGAAGACTGATGGAACCTTCAAAATCTGAAAAAATGTATATGATTGTCAAGGGATCATGTTCATATTTCAGATGTTTAAAAATCCCTGTTTTCTTAAAAGAAACAAGGGACTAATTAGTATCAGATATTAAATTATGTAAAATAGAATTATTCCCAGTGAGGCATTTCTTACATTCTTTTAATGATGGAAAATACAGGTATAAATATAAGAATCAAAACAATATTATAAATACATATATATACACAGACACATATTTATAAGTGAAAATTTGCCATCATTTTATACCTCTTTGAGTAGACCCACAAAACACATTATGTTGTTAACTGAATACATTTTTCTTCGTCCTACTTTTTCCTTGTCCTAAAAAAGGAAGTCCAGATTATGTAGACACAGGAATACAATGAAGTCTGTATTTCTTGCAGAGTATTTTTATACTGATTAAAATTGAAAACCTCCAAAAGGGGAATTGCTAATAAAATGGAGGGGGTTGCATTGTATCAATGTGTTCTCCTCTGGTGGAAGCCTATACACTTTTTGAAATGATTTAATTAAACCTGACAAAATGGATTATTCAGAACTATAGTAAAAATTCAATTGACAGATTTTCATTGAGTTGTTCTTATTTTAATAGGTTTTGTTGTGCTTATTTTAAAAGCTTTTCTATGTGGTGATATTATACATGAAAAGAACTGGCATGTTTAGTTGTAGACTGAAATTTATATTTTATATTGCATTTATTATGTTATGTTGCATTCATTATATTTATTCCAGCCACTGATTTTTGCAATTTTTCTTAAGAAAAATAAAAATTAGCATATTCTTAAGAAATTTACATTTCATTTTACTTCATCTATAACTAGTCTTATCCCCGATGTTTAATTTCCTAAGGATAAAATAAAAAACTTTCATTTACCTTGAGAATAATGTATCAGAGTGAAGAGAGAAGCAAGAGGCAATAAATTTATATTTTGAGGGCATATAAGCCAGGTCATGAACATTGCTTGAAATACATTATATCATTTTTTTAAAGATTGACTTATTTATGTGTACAAGAACTGGGGACCAGACCAGAGGTGTGGGGGTGAGAGGATTCATCAGAGACAGAGTGGGAGCAGAACAGGCAGACTGACTGAAGTACACCGCTGAGGGGAGCAGCCCGGGAGCAGGAGAGGTCTGCTATGCCATGGGGGTCACTCCCCTGGCCTGGGGCAGGGATTGAACTCATGGTGCAGTGTCTGTGGTTTGCTTCATAGTTCTTTGCTTAACCCATTGCACCACCAGGGAGGCCTGAAATACATTATATAATTTTATCATCAATCTTGTGAGTTGGGTTAAGAGCTAGTCCTGAGTAGAAATAATGGAAACACGGGCAGAGGGAATGAATACAGGCAAAGGTGGAATCTCTCCTAAGAAGCATTTAAGAGGCTGGGTGGAAGCAATGAGAGTTCGACTTAAGCGAGTGAGAGTCATCGTAACAGCAACATCAAAAAAGGATGTTAAAGGTCAATAAGTAGAGTGAAACAAAGAAAGGAAAAGAGAAAAAGGAAGAGTTTTATGTTCTAGGGTTGGGAGGTTACCAAAAATGTCAATATTTCCTAATGGCATGTAAGATTATGACTAACTTTAGGTGATTAGGTAACACAGTTAAGATATCATTGGCAGTGTTTGCAAAGAAAGTTTCAGTAACTGTTTTGGAAAGAGAATAGCTGTAGCGAAAAGGTTTATGTGTTATGTAGAAATTTAAAAATTGGTGACGATGAGTAATACTCTTCAAAAGTTTGGCAAAAAAGGGGAAGATAAAAGCAGAATAAATAAGCAATATTGAGAGATGCCTATTGAAGTAAATTATAGCCAAATGAAAGAAAGAAGAATCATTTGAGAAAAGATTACTGGTGGGCACTACAGTAAAGAGTAACTGTGATTAAAGAAGGACAGAACTCCTTTTGAAAAATTGAGGAAATAGGAAGAATCTGTGGTACAGAGAGAAATGAAGATTTTGAAATTATAAAAGACATAGGAGTCATCAAAGAAGTTTTTCACAAGGAGGGCCTCCCTGTTGGCACAAGGGGTTGAACGCAGCACTATAGGGCTTCCACAGCCACTGCAGCGCAAGTCGATCCCCAGCTAGGGAGGGGACCCATATGGTGCAGCAGATCTCTCCTGTGTTACCCGCTGCTCCCATCAGCAGTGTATTTCTGTCTATCTGCTCTGTTTGTGGTTAAGCCTCTCACTACCCACCTCGGTCCGTACCCCAGCTCTTTTATGCATATAAAATCTTTTTTCAAAAAGGAAGTTTTTCACAAGGAAACAAAGGTATCAGCTAAGCAAGGAAGGAGCAGAAATGTCTTTTAATTCAGAATAAACAAAGTAGAATATGTCAAGGAGTCAGTAAAAATAAGCAAGAACATTTTCATGTGGTAGGGTAGATATAGGAGAAAGGAGGTTCTCACTATGTCACCCCAATAAATTAAATAAAATCAGTTTTCACAGAACTTACCAACTGAAACTACATAGATACTGCCACAGTATTTCTTTATCTAAATCTAAGAGGTTATGTTATTCATCATTATTTAAAAGACAAATGTGAAAGTAAAGCTGACTCAGATGATTGTGGCTTCTTTGAATAATCCAAAGGTGAAATTTTTAAAACTTTTTAAAGTCTAAAACTTTAGTAAACATTAGGAAGCTTTTGAAATTCCTGAGTAACTGAGTAATACTTAAATAGTTTGAAAGAATTTTAATAGCTGAAGATATATGTGGAAAGTAGCAGAGTTTCAGCTGTACTGATTAAAGGAGTTTGCTTCAGTGGAACTGATTACAATACTCATCTGAAGTTATAAGATCCTTTATTTATAGTATTAATAAAATGCCCAGGTCATTTTCTGCTTCAAATTAAAGGTGCCATTTCTGCAAGAGAAAATCTCCAGTAATTGAAAAAAGACAACTGCAGAAGTTCTTGAGTCACATTATTTCAGAATCTTAAAATTTTTAATAGTTTAATGGACATTTTCCAATTATTCTTTATGAGAGGGGAAAATCTTTTAATTCCATATTTTTAACATTCTTTGAATAAAGGCAGTTCTAATTTTTACATTTGCTAATGCCTTTGTAAAAATGGCTGATCTTACAACTCTTCAATTACCTGCATGTTTATTTATAATACACATCCTAAGTTGGTTAGCTTAGTTTCATCAATAATAAATGTGTGAGGGCTTCCCTGGTGGCTCAGTGGGTTAAGCAACACACCATGAAGCAAACCACAGCCACTGCAGCACGAGTTCAGTCCCTATCTCCGGCCAGGGAGGGGACCCACATGGCTCAGCAGACCTCTTCTGCTTCGCCCATTGCTGCCCTCAGCAGTGTGTTTCAGTCGGTCTGCCTGTTCTGCTCCCCACTGTCTGGTGAATCCTCTCACCTCCCACAACTCTGGCCTATATGCCAGCTCTTGTATGTATAAATAAATAAACATTTTAAAATAATAATAATAATAAATGTGTTAGTGGGACTCTCTTGCCCCTCCCAGGTACCATAAACCTGGGAGTCTTTATTCTTCCCTTTTCCCTAAATAAACTTTTCTAGACATAAATGAATGAATGAATGAATGAATGAATGAATAAATTAATAAATTAATAAATGAATGATAAATAATAAATAATAAATAAATAGCTATGTTAGTGAAGTCCATGACCAAATTAATTTAACATTTTAACAAACAAATACAAGGTTCCCCCTACTTTATTTAGTATTTGAAGCAAGGCACTATGGCTTAAGTTACCAGAAAATGTTATTTGTTTTATGAGTATGTTGTTTACATGAAATGGTGACATTCTTGCAGTTCTGAATTTATATCCCTTGAATACAATGTAAAATTCTCTGATGTGATATTTATAACTTTTCTGCAACCTGTTAGGAATTTTCAATAAACCCAATTATGGGAGCCTATTGTGTCTATAGGAATTACCAGTTTGGGCTAGAAAATTTTATGGCCCTTGGTTTTCTTTTATTGAAGAATTTAATAATAGCTGAATGATAACCTTTTTGACATTTAACAGTAAACTCAGTTTCTGCACCATCCAACTGGTAGTTATTCACACATTCCTGTGACTTGTTATTATATCTTCCATTATGAATATACAGTGTTATAAAGATAAGTATAGAAACTGTAAATTACCCAAATGATTATCATCAATAGAAAATGTCTACTTTGCTTTTCATAAGTGTGCTGTTCAGGTTCAAAGATTTTTTTCCCCCTAAATTAAAAGAAATCAAAATATCCTACAACAAAATACACTGAAATCCAGCAATACAAGGAGAATTTAAAAAGTTGCTTTTGTTACATCCTCTATTATTATTTTCCCCAAGACCTGTATGAAGCAATTGGTTAAAATATAAGGTAAAACTGTCTACTGTTGTAGATGAGAAATTTGAAGTGTATTTATATATCTTTCACTATCTCATTGTTACTTTTTTTTTCTTGATGGAAGCATAGTAATTGTAAATATGGTTGTTTTATCTTATTCATGGAGATAAAAACTGCTTTATTTTTTTCTTTTAATAGTAAAATCATGTTAGAAATGAATACTTTTGTAAGTATAAGCAGTTGACCCATTTCCTTTTATTCATGTTTTCTGAATACCAATTTGAGAATGGTTATTTTTTTTTAAGATTTATTTATTTATTTATGTACACAAGAACTGGGGTACAGACCAGAGGAGCAGGAAGTAAGAGGATTTACCAGAGACAGAGTGGAGAGCAGAATAAGCAGAACGACAGAAATACATGGCTGAGGGGAGCAGCGGGCAAGGCAGCGGGCAAGGCAGGAGAGGTCTGCTGCGCCACGTGAGTCCCCTCTCAGGCTGGGCATCTAACTCACGCTGCTGTGTTGTGGATGCTTCACAGTGTGGCGCTCAACCTGCAGCGCCAGCAGGGAAACCCGGTTACTTATTTTTTATTTTTTAACAAGTTTGAATTGAATGCTGAAATTTAATGAGAGATAAAATACAAAGTAAAAAAAAAAAAAAAACTCGAAATCAAAAGAATCTAATTCCTAGATCTATCGCTTAATATATAATAACATGTTGATAAAGTTAATATGTTATTTTTCCCTCAAAAAAAAAAAAAACACTAAATGGGAGATAAAGAAGCAAACAGTAGCATCAAAATATATGTTGAGGAAATTTTATTAAATCAGTTTTTAAAAGGTGAGAGATAAAGTAAAAATAGGAGAATGAAAGGTGGCAGAATCTGAAAGGGAAACAGAAACTACATAACAAGTAGTGTTAGGGTAATGATAAGAAAATTGTACAATTAAATTTTGCTTATATCACATTGAACAAAGCTTGCTATCACAATCACTCTAAGCTATAAATGAATCCATCAAGTACTTGGGTGGCCACATGCAGAAGTTCTATGGCTGAAGAGTGGAGAATGGATGTTAAAGTGTAGCAAGTAGCATCTAGAACACAGAATGTAAAGCTCTTTGGAATTCATAAATGAATATAATAAAGTTATGAAAACCTATAATCAAAAGAATTAGTACTATCTCCACACCAGCAGTAAATAAAGAAATTAAAAGTAACAGCCAAAATACCAAAAGTTGAAGACCATGAAAAATGATTAATCAAAAATATATGCAAGCACAACAATTCAAGACTTCATATATATTTAGCAAAATAGAACATTCTTTCAACAAACAGTAACAATTAAATCATGGGACTTTCTTCTAAGTATTGTATACATTCTAACTCATTTTATTTTCACATTAGTAAACTTAGAGTTTGATATTACAAATATTTTACAGAAGAGGAAACTGAGATAGAGAAAAGGTAAATGTCTTATTTAAATTCATATTATCAGAAAATATTAGTACCACAATTCTACTTTATAGTTCATGCTCTTGATCAGTACTCTTTGTATTCTACTTGGCAGATAGATGCCAAGCCCTCTTTTGGATCTTGTGGACGTAGGGACCTGGAATGAAGTCAGAAGTAACCCTTGCCTAAAAGAGCTTATATTAGAAACAATGTAAAAATAATTTTAGGTAGTGATAATTTCTATGAAACAAGCTGTACAGACCTATGAAGAGTGTCCCAAATAGAATCTGTACCTAGTTTAAAACTTTTCTCTGTTCTAAGCAGTTCTTTTATAATATTATTTTATAATATTATTAATCAGTGTCATTATTCATTTAAATAGTTCTATTTTAAAATGTCTACCAAAAGCATATGTGTGTATACTATATATAAAATCTATATATAGAGTATATATATATAAACCAGATCACTCCCATTTTCAGGGATAATTTTCCCTGTTTTCTTTCTTTTTATTTATTTATTAATTATATTTGACGTAATTTGTAGTCCCCAGGGAGTACCCACCACCGTTTCACCGGTGCACCATCACCTCAGTCCCTTGTGCACCCTCTGGCCTCTTCCCCATCTTTGCCCTCCCCTTTCCCCTCCCTCCCCCATGGTCCCTTTGGTTTATCCTGGCTTTTTGGTCTTGTTGAGTTTTTTTGTTTACTTTTGGTTATAATTGCCCAATTCCTTGAGTTTATTCTTTGTTGTTGTTGTTGTTATTCTTTCATATTCCTCCTAATAGTGAAGCCATCTGATATTTTTCTCTTGCCTTCTGACTTGTTTCACTGAGTATAATTCCTTCTAGTTCCATCCATGTTTCTATAAATGTCCCTAGTTTCTCATTTCTGATTGCTGAATAATATTCCAATTGTGTATATGTACCACATCTTCTTGATCCAGTCATCTACTTTTGGAATTTGCCCTGTTTTCTACTGATTTAAATGACATTAGATACAATGTGGGGCCTCCCTGGTGGCGCAGTGGTTTAAGCAATGCACTATGAAGCAAACCGCAGCCACTGAAGCACAAGTTCGATCCCTGTTGCTGGCCAGGAGCCCTCTCCTGCCTTGCCAGCTGCTCCCCTCGGGGCAGTGTACTTCAGTCAGTCTGCCTGTTCTGTTCCCCACTCTGTCTCTAATAAATTCTCTCACCCCCGACAACTCTGACCTGTTCCCCAATTTTTGTATGCATAAATAAGTAAATCTTTAAAAAAAAAGAAACAATGTGTTAAAGTAATAGAAAATGTAAGTCTAAAAACCAGGAAATAAAGTTATAGTTCTGACTTTATTGGTCCATTGAACAAGTTTTTTGTTTTTTTTTTTTTAAAGCAGTGGTTGTGAGCCACTACATCAGAGATCAACAAACATTTTTCTAAAGTTGAGCTAGTGAATATTTTTGTCTCTGTGGGCCGGATGGCCTCTGTCACTGGTACTTGAAAACAATCATGACAATTATGTGAACAAATGGGGTTAACTATGTTCCAATAAAAATATATTTATTAATACTGGAAATTGAACTTCTTATAATTTTGTGTCACAAAATATTATCCTTCCTTAGAATTTTTTCAACCATGTGAAAACTACTTTTAGCTTGTAGACCTGACAAAACTAGGCAGCCTGAAAGCTCTAGCTGATCAGTGCTGCAGTAGATGATTACTTAGGTCGTGGTCTACTTGCTCACCCTATCATAGGCTGTCAACAGCCTTTCACTGGGCTTCTGCCTCTACCTGTGATACAGCAATAGATGAGACTAAAGCCTCTTTATGTGAAAATTCTTGTACATTGGGTCTCAAACAGAAGGGTGTATAATGGTCACCTGAAAATATCTTAAAGTTCAGATTCATTCTAATGGAGTTCACATTTTTAATAAGCAATGCTGATTGCTTATTGCTTATTTTTAATAAGAAATGCTTAATGCTTATTGCTTATTTAATAAGCAATTCTTATTTAATAAGCAATGCTTATCGATTTTGATGCAAGTGGTTTTGCACTGATAAAAAGATCCTTGACCTCAATATAACATAAAGATAGACTATGAGCCCATAAATTGGAGATAACAGAACAGTGAGACAAGCATCACAATAGAAATAAGAGGAACAAAAGGATATGGAATAATTGGTGAACAAGTAGATAGTAAGGTGTAGCTAGATGTTAGTAGAGGCAAGTGAGCATAACATGGTAAGCCTGAAGACCCTCTTTCTAAAGGGAATATTTAATTGGGTTCTATAAATATATTCTGCACTGGCTGATGAAAAGAGACTGAGGGCAAAAAAGGAAAGGAGCAAACACACGCCAAATTGCACTGCAATCTCACCCAGAGGAATTTTACTTTCTCCCTAAGTGGTTCTTCCATTTGTTGTCTTTGTGACTGCAGTCAATTTATTTTGCTTCTGTTTGAATTGACCAAGCTCTAATAATAGAATTTATAAGGTTATTGTGAGTTTGTTGTGGGTTAATACATGTTAAGTGCTTAAAAGTGTTCCTTCAGTATATATTATTGTTATTGATGTTGATGGTGATCTTTTTAGCTATGATACTGTCTGACCCTTCTCTTTTTCCAATAAACAATTTATTTATTGTTGTGTAGAAGAACTGGGGTGTAGGCCAGAGGTGAAGGGGTTAGAACGATTATCAGAGACTGTAGTGAATAGAACAAGCAGATTTGCTGAACTATACAACTAAGGGAACAGTGGGTGAGATAGGAGAGGTCTGCTGTGCCATATGAATGTTAGCACCTTTGCAGGGTATTGAACTCAAGTCTTAGCAGTGGTCGTGCTGAGGTTTAACTCCACCAGGGAGGCCTTGTCTGACCCTTCTCAGTGGTGTTTGTGCTATGATCCAGAGAAGTGGAGTAGGTTCCCAGTAGTACTGACTGGGTAGCAATTCACTGGGAACAGTGTGGGGTTTATCATTCATTCCTTGTAAACTTCTTTTTCTTTACCCATAAAAAATAAGATATAAAGACCACATAAACTCTGGTCCCTTCTTGTTCTGACACTTTGTAATATGTACACATTTAAAAATCACATAAAAATGCAACTGATTTGTATGCAAATGATTGTAACACATGATTGTATGCAAATGATTGTAACACATGATTACTACCATTAGCACCCAAGCAAATGTATTACTTTTAAAGGAATTATTCAGAACAATGGTTAGTAGGCTTCTTTTGTTATTTCTATGAGAGGAACTAAATGGATAAATCCTTTTTATTGCTCTGTTTATATATATATATATATATATGCGAGAATGACTAATGGTCATTGTTTTTGCCTTCTACTTCTTTTCAAGTACCTTTGAATCACTTAGAAATGTTTTTTTTTTCCTTTCAGACTCTTTCTTTTAGCATAGCAGAGTTAAAATGTTCTAAAACAGAGCCTATAATTTTGTCACATCTACCCTAATTGTAAAAAAATTTAAAAAAAGAAAAAGAAACCTCAAGTGTGTACTTACAGCATTAGCCATGCCACAAATCTTAGGCTGGTGAATGGGGAATATAGTCCACATTCAAAAACCTTAATTTTATTTTTTTTAAAATATTTGCTGCCACCTCTATTTGTAAGCATTATTGAGCTGTGATTAATGCACCCAAAACTGAACAAATTAAATATATACATTTGCTAAGTTTGGATAGATGCTTCTACTTATGATGACATTAAGCAACTAAACCTATCAAAGACCTCCAAAAACAGTTCATGTATTCTTTTGTTGATTTGTTTGTATTTTTGTTTTTGTCAGAGGAGCACTTAACATGAGATCCATCCCCTGTTTAAAAAAAAATGAGTAAAGAAAACAATTTAAATGATACACAATGACTTTAACACTTCAAGTCGACCGTCTCCTTTCAAAGAACTGCAAAATGGCAAAGGCAAGAAATATTATAGGATTTAGGATGAAGACTACTGAGGAGAAAAACAGAGAGCAGCTGGTGAACAGGGGGCGCATGGTGAGAAGACCCGGTGTTGCCTTGGCATTTGGGGATTGGTTGATGGACAGATTGTATTTATGGTCAAGTGGAGTATTATCAGGGAAACAGATTAGTAATGTGGTACCCCAAAAGCAGGAAAAGCTCCATTTTGCAACTAGAAAGTCATTTAAACACCCTTAACATACTTGAAATTGCACAATACCATATTGCTAGCTATAGAAATTATGTTCTACAGCAGATCTAAAAGATTTTTTCATCTTGCATAAATGAAACTTTATACCTATTCAGGAACAAATGCTCATTTCTCCTTCTCTCTAACCTCCTAAATGTGCCAGATATCTTCTCTGATCTCAGAAGCTCAGCTCAGGGTCCAAAGTGGTTATTGTTGCATCAGGGAGATTAATTTTAATATGCTCTTTAAAAAGATTCAAATATTTGTTGAAAGAAATATAGCATGCTTGGATCATTGAGACAGAATGCACATGTTAAAACATCCTAAAATTCTTGACAGCCAGTAGGTTACATTTGAATAAATAAATTACAGAGGCATGAATAGTAGTATGTCTATTTACCTTTATTCATTTAATTATCAGTATTTCCTCAAAAATTTTATTTTCTTAGTATGGATAAAATAGAAACCCTTATTCATGCCTTTACGTATTTCATCAAAAAGGAAAATTTATTGGGACTTTTGAAGACACTTATTCACACAACATATTTGTTGTTCTGTATGTACCCATTCAATATTTAGCATGCTGTGACTCAATTCAATCTCCTTATTTTTGCTTCTTTTATAACATTTTCTTTATTTATGTATGCTAGAGCTGGGGTACAGGCCAGCGGCATGGGGGGTGAGAGGATTCACTAGAGACAGAGTGGGGAGCAGAGCAGGGAGATTGACTGAAACACACTGCTGAGGGGAGCATCAAGTGAGGCAGGAGAGGTCTGCTGTGCCATGTGGGTCCCCTCTCTGGCCAGGGATCGAACTCATGCTATGGAAGACCCACAGTGTGGCATTCAACCCCTTGAGCCCAGAGGGAGGCCCATTTTTGCTTTTTTTAAAAGTCTATTTGGAGGAATAATCACTGCAGCCAGTTATCTTTATCCCCTTAGTTGAAGGTCAAAGAAAACTATCATATTTTGATATTTCTGACATTTGGAATAGTGGGAGCATGGCAACACATATTTTATGTTGACCTCAAACAAGAAAGTCAGTTACTTCATAAATAAAATGAGTTTATTTGGAAACATTCATGAAAAATAGGCAGATTAAAAAGTATATTCTCATGGCAATAGTCACAAACACTTAACAAGTCAGAGGTCCACCACACAAGTAAACTCTGGTAGACCCCTTCTCCCTCCCACTGGAGGCAATGTCATTTCCTGCCAAAGACACAGATACGTTGGGTCACATAGTTTGTGGGTATGCATGTGGGTGGCACTTTTCTAGCTTCCTGACCTTATTTAAATAGTGTTTCTATAAAATTTTTTACATATATAATATTCAATACCTTTACTAAGTCTTAGTTGACTTTTTCATTCTGAAATGTTAAAAGACAAATAAAGGCATATTAAAAGTTTTAGAAGCTGAGTTGAGCAAAATTCATTCAAATCAATCCACACCAAAAGGGGAAAGGTTGGAGTGCTCTGCAAGAAGAGCCAAAGGAAATGTTTATACACAGTGCAAAAGCACAGAAGGAAAATGATCTGATTAGTTACAACTGAAAGCTGGTTGGCTGTTGGTGGTGGGTTGCCCTCGATGTTTTAATTTCATTACCTTGAGACCTTTATAGACTTTGATTTTGGTTTGCATACAGGGGCCACTGTGTCACTAGCGCCACCACAATCTAATGTGTTACTGTTTAACTGATTTAGCAGACACCTAGTTTATTTTTAAATAGGATTCTGCTTTGTTTTTTAGGAAGGGGAGAGAAGGTATTAGCCATGGTGTCTCTGTGGGGGTGGAGATTGTAATTTTTTTTTCATGAAATTTGAAGCTCAGCTAAATTGATGTTAAAATTCTTAGTATCAACACTGAATGATTGCAGTTGTTTTACACTTGATGTTGCACTCCTCAGTGTCATTTGTTTACCTCGATGAATATTCTACAGCATCCTCACTTATTTGCTTATTTATATTTTAAATTGTGACTTGCTTTCTTGCAACAATAAATATAATTTATTCAGACTAAAGTTCCAACTGACACTTTTAGAAAACTTTCAAGACTCTGTTTTTGCTTCTGTTCTCAGAACTAGTTCTTGTACATTACCAACCTCCTCCACCACTTTTATTATTTGTCTTCCCTCTCTTAGCACACTTAGATGCTAACCTACTACAGTGGCAGCCTTGTGCCTTAATAATGTCCGCTAATTCATCTGTCCAATAAGTTGTTTTGTATTTTCTGGTACCATTTATATACCTCTAAGTAAAGTGTCAACATTTGATTTTATTATCATTTTAAATATTAGGGAACTACTTGAGTGCTGGAAATAAATGAGAATTAAGTGTAACTGAATAGCAAAAAAGTGTATTGATATAAATTCCAATTAGATGAAAAGAATAAAGATAGTTTAGTGGAGAATTGTAGTTTTTTTTTAATTAAACATCAATAACTATGTTAGAAATATAGCTCGTTTTGAAACAACTATTGTTGAAAACTAGTTAATAATGAAAATGAACATTGTAAGAATCCTCTGCAAAAATAAAACTAAGCAAAATTTGGAATTGTTGCAAGAAATGTCTTAAACTCTAAAATAAAAGTAGTAGTTTTGCATATCAGTCATTGTTTAAAATTTTTAATGTTATTCTTTAAAGGATTTTTTGCACCATGATAAATTAAGCAAGTTTGTTTAGAAAGATATCTTTATGTTTTCAAGTTTAAGCAATATGACCTCTGAAGTAAAATTTAGAAAGAACCAAAATTCCTGTATTGTTCATGTACTATATTTTTATTCTAAAGGTCACCAGAAACTTCCAGTAATGTGCATTTAAATTTTAGTATTCATTTGATTCATCTAATGGTATTTGGGTAAATCAAAGTTTAGGAGTTTAAGAATAAAATTACATAGTTTGTTCTCATTCACTCAGTAAATGTGTGTGGACTAAATAGAGTTATTGTAGTGGTAAAAATTCTAAACTACCACAAAATCAACCTTTGCTTCCCATCTCCAAGCTATTTTGTCATCATTGGAATAAATAGATTCATTCATTAAACTATTAACTATGTTTTTTTAATATGAATAGAAACAATTCACACCTTACAAACCTCTGATTTTCATTTCAAAATTGTTGCTCATTAATTGGATCAGTTCAATTTTACAAGTTTTCAAAGTCTCTCCATACTCCCTAAAAATCAGCATTGAAAATGAATGTTTTACACAAGTTGACCAGACTGTATTGGGCCACATTAACTTGTTTTAGACTGGTTTTAAAGTATCTTATATATCTTACCTCCAAAAGCCAGAGCTGGAATGTAAAATAGTTATTAGCTTGAGGTCCTTAATTTTGATTGAATAAGTGTCTCAAACTTTATGGTTTCCCAAATAATACATAATTGCACAAGTTCAAAATATTAAAGCAAGAAAATTGCTTAAGTGAAATTGAAAATCCCTACTATTTTTCTAGTTGTTTGTATTGCGTGTTTTCATGTTGTAATCTCAGTATAAACTATGCATGGAATTCAACTAGAATTAGAATAAGCATCTGTGTAGAAGCAAATTATGTGGTTAGTGCAGTGAGACTTTTCTAAGTCTCACTCTTGAATTGTTAATTGAATTTAGAGTAAAAATAGAAGAAAAGAAACTTTGTTAATTAAATGTGGATGTGGATACCGCTGGAAGTTGTTGTTAAATAGGTAAAGGCAAATATGAATTTAAAAAGACAATAATGAAGATCCCTGGAGTATTAGCATAAGGGGGTAAACGTGGTTTATTTTAAAAAGTAGTTGAGAAATTTTCAAGGTGAGGTGTAATGCCCACAATGCATAAGTATATATCAAAAGGGCAAATAACATAAACAGCATAATTTCTATCCCTAGCCTAGAATAACTGAGGAGATATTCTAACTGTGCAAATTATTTTGCCAAATCAGGGCAGTAAATTCCCCTGATAATTAGAGCTGAAACTGTAGTCCTGACCTAGATAAATATTTGGGTTGTGTATGCAGTGCAGCACTTCATTAATTTTCAAAAGGCATTGTAGGATAATGCTTTAAAAACATAAATTTTAAAGGCATCAGACCTGATTAGCATTCTTTTTGTTTATGATCTCGGGTATATTAATTATTCATTCTCTGATAGTTTCATTTGTAAAATAATAATAATATCCAATTTATTGGGAGGATTGAAGTGGCAATGTATGTATATGTGACAAATAGTTGTTCAATAAATAGCAGTATTATTATTATTGCTAGTGATTCTCAACAGAAATTTAATTTCTAAACTTCTGTTTCATATTTACCTTCCTTAACAAACTTCATGGAAGTGTCCTTTATCTTAATATTCTTAAAAAGATGAAGATAAATGTCAAGTAAAACTTTATATTGCTTCAACTAGAGGATGGGGTTGGGAAGGGGGCATTGTTTAAGTAGTGTGGTATGTTTTAGAATATGGGTTTACACCTTTTAAAATGTATGACATCACCAGGTATGCCTACCCCTAAAGTACCAATAGCCCCACACAACAGTCAATTGGACCCCCTCTACACTTTATTCCAACCCCCTATTCCTCCAGTAACCTAAGCTACGCAGTCAGAATCCAAGAGAATTTTAGGTTTGGTTTGTCTGTTCCTTTGCTTTGCTTTTAATATTCCTCATAAAAGTTAAATCATCTGGTATCTGTTCTTCTTCTGCCTTATTTCCTTTTAGAACTAATTGTCATGAATATACTATGTGAAAAACTTGGAGTTTGTAATTTTTAAAAGATATATATTCATATGGTATTTTCCATATGAATTTGGTATTTTGATTCTTTTTCCTAACTAAGGGCATTAACTTATCTTTTCACTGATTCACTCAGTAAGCTATCTTTACAGATGGTCTGCTTTATTTTAGGCAATAGGACACATTTGAAATTTATAAGACTAACCAATGAGAAGTTAATCTTCATGTTGAGTTAAATTTCATGTTTAAATAATTTTAAAAGGTTTCTATTCACTAATAATAAAAGAAGATGCATAGTATCTTAGAATGTACTACTTTGAACCATATGAGAAGTCATGGATATTATAGAATATTGGCATATAATACTAATTTTTTAAAAAATATTTTTATTTTGGTAATTTAAATACATTTGAACTAGGAATGCTAAGATCATGGCCATTAAAATGACAGTAAAGCAAATTTAATTCTAAGTGCTCATAATATTACAACGAAGATTATTTAAATATAGTTTTGTATTTGCGTGGTTTAAAATTGCAGTTGTGTTATCTATGTAGGTCAAATGATAGTATTCATAATCAGTCTTTAGTCTTCAATCTTTTCATTTATTTCCTCCATACTTTAAAAATATAGATCCATATGAATTTAATTACATGTCACAAATTAATTTGCAAGTAATTTCAGAATAACATATTATACCATTGATATATGTGTATATACATATTTCCAATAGATAGATGCATTTTCTAACTAGAAAATATTTTCTTAAGTAAATTTTAAATTCCTATATTATTCAAAGTGCTGACCTAAATTTAAGAATATTTTTGAAATAATGAGTAAATTCAATGTTCATTTTTCTGATTGTTAGTATGCATTAGATCTTACAACTTTAGAGTAAATTTAATTTTTTTTTACCTTATGCTTTATTCTAGATTTTAAAGGCATAGCTCTTTTATTTTTCAGATTGTTGCATTGCGGGAACAAAATGTTCATATACAAAGAAAAATGGCATCCAGTGAGGGATCCACAGAATCAGAACATCTCGAAGGGATGGACCCAGGACAGAAAGTTCATGAAAAGGTATGACATGCACAACACGCTTTCACAATGAAGTGTTTACTTGCTTTTTGATTTAACAGAAATGACACATGAAATCTGTTTTATTAATATTATATTTTTGTTCTTTTGATCAAGAGTTCCTGATAATTTCTCTTTATTGCTCTTAATTTGTCTTAAAATATGTGTATGTGTAGATATTTGAATATTTGTCTTATATTTGAATTTCTCCTTACTTCCTGTTACCTTATTTTTCAGAATAATTCATTTATATATATCAAATTTATTTAATGTGTGTATATATATATATCAAATTGAATAAGTATATAGGGACATCTACATATAGGTGTATAAATAATATATACCCAGTGCCTTTAAAACTACAAAATTTATAAGTTGATGATGACTAATATGTGATTTATCACTTCAGATAATTTGTGGAGTCTCATATTTGACTTCTGGTTAATAAGAAATTTCATAAAAGGGCATCTAAAGTCATAGAACTTTTTGCCTTTGTTTAGAAGAAAAGTGATTCCGCTTTAGGGTGAGAGTTAGCCCCAAGCCAAGGAAATGAGGAGCGTTTGGACCTTTTCTGTGATGAAAACCACTTTTTTTCCAACACAAAAGAAAGTTCAGTTCCTGGTAGGTCTGGAATCAGATACAGTTGACATAGGCATTTTCACATCCTGTGCATGACAAGAGTATAACAAATTATATCTTTGAATGTTTGAGTTCCTTAATCATCAAGACCACATGCATCAGGTAGCTTAATTGGTGTCATTGTCAATGTCAAGAGGTTTCATAACACAGAGATTTAGAAGCAAATGACTATACTACAAAACAAATAGCACTGTACTTCTTAGCAGAAAAAAAATTGAACGCTTTCTCACTGAAACAAATAGAGGACTTCATCTGTCTCCTCTTTGAAGTATAACAGTGAAAGGAAGCCAAATAAACCAGATTCATTTCCTGATACCACCATTAATTCCGCTGGCTGAGAAGCAGAATTTTTCATTTAAGACTTCACTGTTTTAGCTTCTATCCAAGTATTTTATAGGAATCTTAAAATATTAAAAATAAACTAAAATCTGACAGATTTTATGAGGTGTAAATGACCTGAATAAATTTATTTTCTTCAGGTAAATAAACTGACACTAATTTATTAAATATACCCCCAAGCTCTTTAGTATAAGGTACTTGCAAGCAAAACTCAGTTTAGGAAACAAAGATGTAATTTTCTACTACTGTTTCAGTAACATGGTGCATACCTTTCCTCATAGAATTATAAAGTCATTCTGGTTTTGGTGTTAGTTTGGGCTTTATAGTCATATGGTCACCTAGTCTCTTTCTTAGAAGTCTATAGATTACTATTTTCTATAACAATATTATATTTATGCTAATCTAGACTGAAATTTAATAAACATGCCTTTCAAAGACATAAAGAGCTTGAGATCTTTTCTATTCTCTTATAAACCATTTGATGCTTAAAACATACTGTTTTGCAGGGAGGGGTGAGTTTCTCATTTTTTTTCAAGCATTAGTCTTCAAGTTGTAAACTCTAAGCATTCAAACATTATAGACTGTAAAATGATTCATGTCTGACCAATTTTGAGACACTAGTTTTAGAATTTGGATGAGGATCTATGTATAATTGAACTTTGTCCTTACTGACCTCCAGAGCTATGTAGATGGAGGATTCTGAGTAGTTGGTGACATAAATTACTTGTATATAACTCCCTTCATCTTATAGTTCTTGGTAATGACATTTCAGCCAGTATAGAAGAAAAATATTCTGTCATTGGTAACTCACACACTCTTTGTTATATACATAACTAAAAATGTTTAAGCATTGCTGTTATAGAATTCTTCCCGGACCCCCCCCAGAATCATAGGAATTGTGATTTCCAAATGCTTTGGAATAACAATTTACTATCATTATTTAAATAATATCATGCCTGTATCCTCTAGCATGAACCTAAATTACATGTAATACCGGTCATGTATACCTATATTAAATTTAAAAATAAGTTAACTTATTTTTATGTTTCAATTAGAATTATTTCTGAGATGATTTAAAATAATAGTCTGAAATTTTATCTATATCATATTTTTTACCTGACATTATTTCCTTCTGTGTGTGTGGTGAGAAGTACTATTCGCAGCTTTCTATTTGCAACTTTCAAATGTATAATAGGTTTGTGAACTGTAATCATCATCCTCTATATTAGATCCCTAGAACTGAATTGTCTTCTAACTGCTGATATTCCTGGTAAAATATGAAATAATTTCCTAATCACTATTTTTACTCCCCTTCTATAATACTCCTATATTACACACATATAACATTATAATGCATATTTTCCCCAGTATCATCCCCTATAACATGATTATTAGAGTATATTAATATCACTGAAAACAAGTGTAATAGGATTATAATTTAAATCCTGACATTTATTTTAATGAGAACTGTTTGAACAGTATATGCAGACACAGAAAAATAGGATATTATTTTGGGGCATTCCCATAAAGAAGGTCATCAGTGAGGGATGAGTGTAGTACTACTATCTAAATTTCAAAGTTTCTTTTCTTGGAGGGATGTACAAAACTATTGTTAGGTACTATGGAAGTGTCAGAAAGTGACTTGTAAGTTTTTGTTATAAGGGTTACCATTTGTTTAGGGCAGTAAAGTTGCTTAAATTATATAGTTGGGGTGGGTTATTAACCAATAGGAGATACTTTATGTCAGTGGTTTGAGAATTCTGTTGACAAAATAGTTGATAAAAATAGCCTCATAAGAGTACACTCCAAAACAGTCCTTATTACTCATAGAAAAGTCATGTAATTATTATCAACATTTTAAAAGCAAAGAAGAAAAATAAGCTAAAATGTCTCTGTGTACCGTAAATTTAATCACTTATCTGGAATATAAATATTCACAAAATATCAAAAATTTTCAGAACACTAATAGAGTCAATAACTTTTTCTGTTGTTTTCTGGAGAAGAATTAATTTGCGATTTTTTTCTCTCAGTAAACACTGCTTTTGTAAAGCAGTGAATAATGCTGCTGACTTGTGTTTTCTGTACTTTTAATTACTTTTCTGGCTGCAAATGTTTGCTAGGTGATGTGGATAAGTTGACAGACAATTGTAGAGATTCAGAAGACATAATCCCTGAAATAAATTCACTAAGAAACTAGAGTGAGAAATAAACATACCTGAATTAATAAAGCAAAACCAGATAAATATAAAATGGTGTCAAAGTGATATTAGAATATATCAAGGAAATAAATTCATTTTATTTAAATAAATTCTTCTTGGGGGTGTTAGAGAGGCCACTTGGAATAGTGATTTGTTTGCAGCTGGTAGACCTGGATTTAAATACCATCTCTGCCGGGTCCTGTCTGTGTGACCTTACACTTTAATATCTATGATACTCTCATAGATATTTTTACCTGTAAGGTATATCTATAAGAGTATCATAGCTATTACAGGTAAATAGTCATGCTTAGTTGGTGGCTTTATTGTAAGGAATAGAAACACTGACTATGAATGACAAAAATCCTTGGCACAATGATTACAAGCAATAAATAGTGTGCCTCTAATAATATAGATTTATATGTTTTCATAGTTCTTTTTTTCCCAGTAATTATTAGCGTTGACCTTTATGAAAGGTGCTTAGAAAGAGGTCCTGTTCTGGGTATTTGGCATGCAGCATGACAGGACATACAAGGGCACAAGGAATAAGAATGAATATTAAGAAGCAACAGGTGCAAGGTGGGTGGGAAGGATGTAAGATAAAAATGGCAAGGAAAAGCTTCTCAGGAGATGGGATTCACACTGGCACCTGAAAGAGTACAGGGAGTCAACCATATGGAAAATTTTAAGGCGTTTGGAAGCAAATGACACACTAAGTGCAAATGTACCAAGAGTAGAAAATAGCTTCTTTGGCACATCTTCAAGAAGGAAAGATGACAAAGTTACCGAAACCTAGTGGTCAGGGGAGAGTTGCATGCTTAGAATTAGCATTCTGAAGAATATTCCTTGATGCTGGCACTGGTCTTTCAGAACAGTAAACCTATCTTTAAACCTATTCTACAAACATGTCTAGAAACCTCATAAACAAAGGACTACTTGCAAATAAGAACAAGATTAAATAGCAGGTATAAAGCCTTTACAGATTTCCAAAGTGTTTTACTTAAGTCGTTTTATTTGATCTCTGTAACAACCCCATTAGGTTTGTGAAGAACAGATTACTCACTCGAAGTCATACAGCTTTGAACAGGATTTGAGGATGAGTAGTGATAAAAATATATAAAGATTTTAAAATTGAATTATGGGTGGAAAAAGGCATCAAATAAACTACCTGATATCATGGGTTTCTATATATATGAGTACTTTGCACAGTCTTAAATCTGTCATGTGTCTAAGAGGATGACAGAACTTACTGGAGTGCACAGGTGTCTTAAAAAAGAATCAAAGCTAAACCTCAGACAAAGTGAATTTTGTTACCATTTAATGTCTTCAGCAATCACCTCATCAAAAGTACTTCTCTGGGAATTCCTACTAGATTCTTGCTCATCACTAAATTTTTAACTCTACTCCATTTTTATGACATACAGAGTTCTTCTGCTTAAAAATAATTCTCTCTTGACCATATTTCTATCACTAGCCATTTCTTTATTTTATGCTCCCTTTTGCAACACACTCTTCATAAGGTGATCTACTCACTATTCCCAGTTATTTTATAAATCAATTCCAGTAAATTCTCTGCCCCTCTACTCCACAAAACCACTCCAGTTAACCATCAGCCATCATCATTAAATACTAACTGCTAAATACAGTGGCAGATTCGGCAACACTTGACATAGCTGATCACTCATTTTTCCTCTGAGATATATATTTATTACTTGCATAACAGGAAACCACACTCTCTTTGTTTTTCTTGAGATGATTTAAGATATTTCACCATGAAGAGCTTGGGTTAGAATGGCATACTTGGATTTTAAGGGTCTAAGCTTTAATAACATTACTACTCAAGTTTTACCAAACTGTAGTGCTTACCATAGCAATCTTCTATCAGATTTGGAATCTCCCTTTACTAGATGTTTTCTATTAATTTTTTATCAAGAATAAGATATTTCATCTTTTAAATTTTGACATTTTTATTTAAACCGTAAGTGCTTCTCTAGCAGAAATTAAATTTAAAAATAGAAAAAATATATTGCTTATGATTTATGTTCATCATTTTGGTACCTGTTACCATTGTTTACAATATAATTTGATTGTGATATAGATAAGTTGAACTCCCTTTTGACTACTGAACTTGAATACTAGTGGACCCAAGTGAGCCAAATTACAATAAATCGGGTAACACTCTCTGAGTCATTCTTGATCTGTCTGCTTTATTCAAGAATCTCCAAAACTTAATCAGATAAAAAGGACCAGTTCCCCTTTTAAAAAAGGAGCTGGAAAATACAGTAAGGTAGCAAGTGATAAACTGTTTTTAAAATGCTATTGCTTCTTTTGAATTGTCAAAATATTTCATTTAAAATAGGTGTTCCCTCCAAATGAGTTGCCATTCATGTAGCATTGCGATAATGCATTGACATACTAGCTAAATCAGACCTTCCCAGACCAATCACTTCCTAATATCATTCCCTAGTAGGGTGATTCTTCAAGTAGGGTTTCCCTTTCTTCAGTTTGAGGCTTCGGTTCTTTCTCAAACTCATTGATGTAGAAACAGGAATGTGTTCCAGACTCAGACACATACTTTACAGGAAACACCACTGACATTGAATTTTGGATTCATGTCTGTAAGAGAAATTGGAATAGCTTTGAACTTCAAGAACAGTCTGTTTTTCCTCTCTTTTGAGGTAATTATGCAAATTATCCACCCCCTACCCTCTCGTGTCAAGACACAGTGGAGACATTTAGTCACCTCTGGGACAAGGGTTTCTGCTTTCCTTTTAAGGACATATCTAATAGGATTGCCTAGTTATTCTTCCAGGAAAAAATTGATCCTCTCCAGTGTTGCTACCCACTGAAAAAAGAAGCATTTGAAAATTCCTCAATTGAAAACAAAGATTAAAAACAAAACCCTCCCTTTACCTCCTCTATCTTCTAACAACATAGATGAATATTTGTCCACATTAATCATCAGTATCTTTATTTCATATGGGAAATGGTCACGTTTTTATTTTTCATTTCTGAGTGTTATTGGCGTTATTGATGGGACACTGAATAGAAATTCCTGATGTCTCACAAAGATACACAACACTATAAAAGTGAATATTTTTCTATCATGTAAAAAAACATAGCATATAGTGAGAGTGAGCTGTATTCTATTTTAAACATTATGAGACTATCTTAACTTCAAAATCACTGATATTTAAAAGCAGTCTTTTAAACTTTGTGGAAATTTAAATTGGCTTGAAGTTTCTGCACAAAATAAAAAAACATTTTATAGTTATGAACAGATTTGTTCATATTTAACTAAAAAAACTGAAAAGTAAAGGATTCTTAGTTGGATTCTTAAAGTTTATCAGGAATGTATGATATCATAATGACTGCAAATTGGTCCATTCTGCCTACAAGTTTATTTCTTATTTTCTATAACTAAGATCAAATTAGGTCTTTACATTTGAAATACTAGGTTTTTTAATAGATACTATGATAAAGAATACTAATCCTTGGGTCTATTGTCTTGTGTTTTATTAAATTCATTTCACAAATAATTTTATTATTTTACTGCCTTAAACACTCTCCCTCTTTATATAAGACAATTTTATTTAGGTTTGATGACTAAATTGAATAAAATAATTAGTAAAGTCCCTAAATAATATAGACCTATAGTTCTTAACACTAAACTTTAAAATTACTTAGAGGAATTTAAAAACAACTATATGTCAGTAATCCACTTCTGGATATGATCTAGAGCAGGATCTACTCTCTCTATTTTTTAAAAGATTTTATCTACTTATGCATACAAGAGCTGGGGTACAAACCAGAGGTGGGAGGTAAGAGGATTCACCAGAGACAGAGCAGGAAGCAGAATAGGCCAATAGACTGAAATACACTGCTCAGGGAGACAGCAGGAGAGGCAGCAGAGGCAGCAGAGGGAACCATGTGGGTTCCCTCCCTGGCTGGTGATTGAACTCGCACTGCAGTAGCTTCAGAAGCTCCACAGTGTAGAGCTCAACCCCTTGTGCCACCAAGGAGGCCCTACTCTATATTTTTATTCAACTCTAATGAAGATTCCAAAGTGTGGTCATCATTGAGAACAATGATGATATGGAATACAAATATTACCTCTTTGTTTTAGGCTCCAGTTTTGCAAAAATGTAAATCTATGATTTATATTTGATGAAACAGACTTAAAGAGTCAATATGGAATTATATATAGCAGCTTTGAATTCTGTGTTGTAGGTGTAAGATCAAATAGAAAGTATAATTATTTGTATGACAAGATTTAAAATATCAGGTCAGATCTTTGGACTTCCCAGTGATCATGAGCTTTTTGTTCTTTATTAATTTTGCTTGATTTAATTTATTATTTTTCCCATATTATGCAAGTTTCACACAGGAATCTTCAAATTCTGAGTACACTCCTAGTGTCTGGAATATGGTTCAGGCTAAATAGATTAAGTAGTGTTTTGGTGATTGAATGAATAAATGGAACTCTCTTACACTGCTGGTGGGAATGCAAGATGGTCCAACCATTATGGAAAGCAGTATGGCAGTTCCTCAATCTACTAAGAATGGAACTTCCATAG
>JAGFMF010011752.1:15372059-15496753 GCA_019455555.1 Galemys pyrenaicus | reverse complement strand
ACATATACACGATGGAATACTACTCAGCAATCAGAAATGAAACACTAGACTCATTCATGGGAACATGGATGGATCTGGAGGGGATTATGATTAGCGAAGTAAGTCAGAAGGCAAAAGGAAAATACCAGGTGGTTCCTCCCCTAGGAGGAATATAAGGGAACCAAATAAGGATCAAGGAAAGGAATAATAACAACAACAATAATAATAACAATAAAGACACAAAAACCAAAAATGAAAAGACAAGGTCAGATTGGGTACACTTGGTGGGGAGGGAAGAGGGGGAGGGTTGAGGGCAGATGGGAGCACGGAGGACTGAGGTGATGGTGCACTGATGATATGGTGATGGGGAATACATGGAGATTACAATTGATGTCAAATATATATAAATAAAAAAAAAGAAGTGAGTGAACAAAACAATTAGCAAAGAAAGAGACTGAACAAAAGAAGGAAGTAAAGGAAAGCTAGAGAAAGAGAAAAGGAAGACTGAACACTATTATTAGTGACATGGAATCATAATACCTTGCTCAGATCTTAATCTTACTACTTTTTAGTAGTGCCACCTGCAGCAAAATACTTACCCTTCATGCTTCAATTTCCTTTTCTGGATCCAATGGTTTACTAGAAATGATTTAAAAAGTTTATGCACATAAGGGTCTTGGAGCAGTAACTAACACAGAGTCAAAATTTCATAGTAAAATATTAGCAAAATGAGATTACCATACACAATAAGTTGTTAGGAAACCATCCTTAGTGGCAGAAAACTTACCAGTTATAAGTTGCTGGGTAAGAACTCAATGAATATTAGCTATTATATTATTTTTCATTATTTTAATAATAGATACAGGCTTATTTGGGAATTTGGAGATAAATTCTAATTTGAGGATATAGAGTAAAATGAGGAGATAACACTTTTTTGGAACAAAAAGAAATATTTGCTAGGATATCAATTGGCTGGTCTTCTGAAGTTCTTCCTTAGTCAGTGTCTTGTCTGGGATTTCCTCATAGTTCACAAGAATATTTATTATTAACCTATGGAAACCCTGGGTGATTATTTTATATGAATACTTCCTTTGCCCTAATACTTTTATGATGTGTCTGAAATTTACTATCAGTTCTACTTTTTTATTATTAATTTTATGTTTGTGAATACTTTGTCTAGACTGTTATTTCTTTTTCTTCTAAATTTACATTTCCTTAGTGCTAAATTTTAATTCTCACAGAATGAAATCTATCTATCTATCTATCTATCTATCTATCTATCAAGGATTTATTTATTTATGCATACAAGAACTGGGGGTACATCCTAGAGGTACAAGGGGTGAGAGTATTCACCAGAGACAGAGTAGGGAGAAGAACTGACAGACTGACTGAAATACACTGCTGAATGGTGCAGCAAGCAAGACAGAAGAGGTCTGCTGTGCCAGCCATGTGCGTTAGCTCCCTGGCCTGGGATCGAACTCATGCTGCAGTGGCTGGGGATAGCTTCACAATGCTGCTCCTCAATCCCTGTGCCACCAGGGAGGCCCAGAATGAAATATATTTTATAAAACTTTTCCATTTTGTAGTTTCTTCCCAATCTTCAGTAGACTTATTACTGTTAGATTACTTATATTAATGATTGCAAATCATAATGTAACTTTTCTGAACAATCATAATTCAATTTTAACTATAAAGTTTCATGAAACTACTTTTAGAAATAGAATATAACTGTTCAGCATTTGCCTCCTAAGTGTTGATGTTTTAAATATATCTGTGTCTTTAATAATTCAAATTAATTAATAGTAAGATAAAGTCCTAATTTCTATTCATTTGTCTCACCTTGTCCCATTTTCTCTAGAAGGATTATTAAACTATGAAAAGTAAGTTACATGAAAGAAAAATACCTACTTTAAATTCACCATGAGAGAGACAATTAAAGACATATGGCTTAGACATAAAAAACATGGGTAGGTGTCAAAAGTGTACAAATCAAGTTTAGGAATATGTTCATAATGAAAATTAAGTCATCACTCTCATAGTGATAGTAATTAATAATACTGTATTTGCTGAGAGTAGATTTTAAATCCCCTTACTATCAAAATAATGTAACTATGTGAGATGGTAAGTGTACTCACTAACTTTATTGGTAATCATTTCATAATATATTTGTATATCAAATAATCATGTACATCACATGTTTATGGATATAATTTACCAATTGTATCTCAATTTTTGGAGAAAATTATCAACTGTGAAATACAATAACTACTCAAGGGAAAAAAAAAAAGGTTAATAAAAATAGGCATTCTGTACAAGGAGCGTCCATCTACCTCAATTACATAGGTCATAAATCCTCTGGAAAACCTTGTCAAGAAAGACCTATCCAAGGGAAAGTTAATTTTTAAGTTATATAATTATAGCGACTTAAATATCCTCTGTTCTGTAGATTCAGCAAGCATTATTTTACCACTTAAAGTAAATGTGAAAAATCATTCATTTTTATATTTAATAAGCCACTATTCCTTGGCAGAGTAGAAGAACAATGCATAGCTATTAACATATACTCAAAACAAGTAGTAGCCATTAAAATACTGTAAATTCAAGATGAAATGGTTACATTAGTAATTTAACTGTGCTGTGTTTTTTACAAACATGTTGTAATAATTTTGAATATATAATAAAGTTAGAAGTAGGATACAAATATTAATACTAAGATCATTTTGTTAAAGATTATTAAACATGGAGAAAGGTGTATTTCCATTGTTTTCCTGGTAGAAAATAGAACTTGTTTAAATTCTTGGCTTTATATCAGAAGTTAGTCATAACTATTACATTGTGAGACTCTAGGGGCTTCATTCACTGCACTTAGTTTCACATATAGGTTGTATATGTCTACCATATTATTTTTTTAACATGAATTTTACAATAATGACTTCATAAGTTTAGTGCAGATTTTTCTACATAAGTATAATTCATCTATATTGTTTTTAAAACAAAAGACTGTTTCCTTTTGCTTTTTTTTTTAATGAAAAAATTGTTCCTTAAACTTTATGTAATGACAGATGAATATGTTGTCTCTATATTTCTTTGTATTTTTGAATCTTTACTGATTTTCTAAGTCATTGATTAATAGACGTGTTCAACAAATATATTTTTAGGAATATGCTGTTTTATTTACTAGCGACATAAAAATAATCAAAACACTTGTTCATTCAATAAAAGTCTATTGTATAACCATCTCTGGCCAGACAGAATTCTATATACATGCATAACACCAAACTATATACCAGATTTATCTCTTGATAAAGAGATATCTCTTTATCTCTTGAAATACCATCAGATTTTAATGTTAGTTCCCTGTTCAAAAAACTGAATGATCCTCTATTGTTCCATTTAGTACACAAAGTTCATTCTATCCTATATGAAAAGTTAAGACCATTTTGGTCTACACCCCACTTCCCTACTGCATATCTTCTGCTCTGTATACAGGACGACTCATGATTCCGTTTATGTGAAAGGTATAAAATAGAGAAATTAGCTATACATGGTTACTATGAGGTATAAGGTTTCTATGTGTGATGATGAAAATGTTCTCAAATTAATATGTTGGTAACTGCGTAACTCTTTAAGTGTACTAAACATATTGACATTTATTCTTTAAATGGGTGAAATTTATGGTATCTAAACTCTCTCTCAATAGAGCTATTTAAAATAAGCATTGTTATTTTCTTTAGTTCAGTCATTTGTCCTTTAAAAAGTGCAACAGATTTTAAAGACATGTCTAGATAAAAATTATTTGGAATAAAAGTTGTGTATTCCCTTTCTAGGATAAAAAGCACTGTTTTTATATTACCTTTCTTCTCTGAAATTAAGACAACATATTTAATTTGTCATAAAATGTGTTTTAGGTGATTTGAATAGATGAAATATTGCACATTTTTAAACAAAACATGTTCATAACAGTTTAGAAATAATTGAGAGTTTGAAAAATTTTCCGTGGATAGTCATAAATTCCAAAGAAGTGCAAAGATTATGCAGTACACATCTGTTCCTTAAAGGAACTAAATTGGTTAACATTTTAAAAGTGTTTTATTTTAGTTGTCTGATTACTGTTTATATTTAGTTAAATTTCTCTTACCTTGAGCCCATTACAAATTATGCAATTTTTAAACAAGATTTTAATGGACCTCAGGTGCACTGAATTAGAATAATCATTTTCCATTTAAAAAATAAACAATATTTAGTTGTAATGAACAAATAATTTGCCAGATATCTGAGGGTATACATGTACGTATACCGAGACAAACACACCAGTGTTAGTACTTGTCTATACCATACAGCATATATAATTTCATTATGTAGATTTATATATTCTCATTAAAGGAAATAGGAGAAAGGGTCAGTGAACTGAATGACAAATTAGTTCTACATGATTATATGAGTCTCATTTTCTTTAAAGTTCTTTAGGACTCTAGAATCCTAAAGGTAATTTTTGAATTGCATAAAGTATTTTCTAAAACAAAAATTTTTTTTCTAGTGATTTTTATAATTTCCCCAAAAAAACCTTTTTTCAGTTGACCAAGAGTTAACTGGTTAATTCTGAGTGTGAGTAGGTAAAAATGCTATTAAAATTTTAGCTTGCCTACTGACTTGTAAGCAGTGTGTGCTTACAAGTTCAAAGAAACTTGCTATAGCTCCAAAACACCATAGCATACTTTAGTTATCTCAAATTTTTTGAAAACTGATTGGCATTTGGCTCTATGTTTTTTTCCAACCAGTTCTCAGATTATAAACTTATTTTTTTCAATTTAAAGTACAGGTAGTCATGTTCCTGTATAAAGATGACTCAATGTTTTTGAGTTTTGTGCCCATAAAAGCTGTCTAAAAGATTTTTTTATTATTATTAACTTCACAATAATGCAGTTCTGTGGTATGTTGTAATGCATGCTTGAGAGGAGGAGCATGGCTTTGGAAAGGCAATTTTTTCACCACTAAGTGCAATTCCTAGGGCCTTTCTTGGTTCTAATCCCCTCGGAAACAATCACAGTGGTACAGAGAGGAGCATAGAGACTCTGTGGATCTCAGCTAACTACAGCCTCCTCTCCAATACAGTGACATGTTTAGAACATTTCTTACCCCTTTTACAAGATAATTAAAGGTTTAATATTTACAATACAACAGTTCATTAATATCTTGAAAGTTTTGGATCTCGGGGCCTCCCTGATGGTGCAAGAGGTTAAGACTCAGCACTATGAATCTATGAGCAGTTCAATCCCAGTCCAGGGAGTTGACTCACATGGTACAACAGACCTCTCCTGTCTTGCCCGCTGCTCCTCTCAGCAGTGTATTTCAGTAGATCTGCCTGTTCCCCAGTCTCTGTCTGGTGAATCCTCTCACCTCTCTGTACATCTGGCCTACACCCCCACTCTTATATGCATAAATAAATAAATCTTTAAATAAAAAAGTTTTAGTCTGTTGATCCAGCCCATGTCTTAAGATACTGTCTTCAGCCTGACTCAAACTTTCTCTGCTATTTTTACTTAGGTGACTGGATCATTTCAGAACCCTGTATGAGGTTATTGGACTTAAAGCTCCTTACCATTTGTCTGCTTTCCCTTTCTCTCTGTTTTATCTGTCTCATTGTTTTTATGGTGCTTTCTATTCTCGCTCTTGTCCTACAGTCTATTTTACTCTAATGTGACATTTGCATTCCTAAAACTGCAAAATTGTGCCATAAAAAGCACAGGGTTTATGGGAGAAAGGTTTGTGGCACACTAAAACTTCACAAATGACATAAAGAAGAGTAGGAAATTAATTAAAATAGAAGCATAGTTTTACACATGATAATGTCTAAAAATTGCATAAATACAATGTTAATGACTTTTTAATCTTAAAAAAAAAAAGACTTGAATTTCGCTTATGGAAGTGGGTGTCAGAGGATTATAGCTTATAGGAGAGTGATGGCAAAGTGGCTGAAGGAGCAATATCTGAAATCAGGCAGAAAGTTTGTATGTAGATGTAGATGGGCAGACCCCAAGGACGTAGTGAAGAGAGGTAGGTGGTAGTTTGAGGATTGTGCTCATGTGATTATGTGTCTCCCACATTGCTTGGTTTACAAAGGTGGGGCTTTCTTGGTTTAGCCAGTAATTCTCAGAATGAGATCACATGTAAAAACTCAAATTGTTTCCTATATCGATAGTATTGCAATAGATTAATGTTTTCCAAATAAGCATTATAGTAAAACTAACTGTACTTATTTACTATTTCTCCGTATTTTCTTATTTCTACTTGGTTGTGTTTTTTACTTAGCATTCATTTCTCCCTAATTGCTAGTGTGGTTTCACCACAAAACTTCTCCAATACAGCAAGACTGTAGGTGTACTTCCCAACACATGAGTCACCTGGTTTCTAGACAGCCTCTAGAGAAGGAGGAAGAATCAGTCTGAAAGTATTAAGCTCTTTCAGTCTCCTTGCTGTGGGTTGTGTGCCCTCATGAACTTTATATCTACAGCAATGAAAATCAAGACTTTCCAATGCTGCACTTAATTCCAGCTAGGGCAAATTCACAGCAGGTACAACCTTCTTTAAGTAAAGTATTGTGTAATATCTTTTTCTGGTGTCATTGAAAATCAAGTTTGCAAATTCACAAAAGATCTTGAATGAAAATAGAAATATTGCATAGTTTCTGTTTTCTTAAAATTATTTTATAATATTACATATAGTATGGTTTATAATAAATTTGGCATATAATTCGTAATATGTCAATGATTTTTATACCACTGTCTTGTGCTAATATATGTAGTTGTATATATTAACTTCTAGTTCAATTATATCTGATAACATCTTTGAAAATTATCTGTTTTTATATTTGTATGTCAATGACCTTCTTCAATACCTTCATTTTTCTCTAAAACTCTCTCAGAGTTATTCTCAGTGTGAAAACTGTATTTGCTTTATTTGTTTACATTTATGAATGTTAAGTTGAAGATGAAGATAATCTTAGGTGACATTTCTTCTTTTCTTGCAGCGGTTGTCCAACGGTTCTATAGATTCAACTGATGAAACTAGTCAAATAGTTGAATTACAAGAATTGCTTGAAAAGCAAAATTATGAAATGGCCCAGATGAAAGAACGTTTAGCAGCCCTCTCTTCTCGAGTGGGAGAAGTGGAACAGGAGGCGGAGACAGCAAGAAAGGATCTCATTAAAACAGAAGAAATGAACACTAAATATCAAAGGGACATTAGGGAGGTAAGTGGTTCATAGCATTTTGCTGCCTCCAAGATGCGCTTTCTGTAATTCCTCTACTGGTTTGTATGATTTACCTCTTCCCAAAAAAAAAGGGGGGGGAGGATAATAATAGAGAATGCATTATGTTAGTTATTAAATGTGTTCCCTGACACAAAGATAGTTTAATTCATCTATACTTCATATGTACATATGGAAAGGAAATTTTGGTGTTAACTCAGATAGAATAATAACTTTCTACAGTTTTAATGAGGTTTTACATTTTTAAAATATTTCATTTTTTTTTCTTAATGAATTACCCTTTTTTACATCTTTGTTAATATTTTAAGACTATAGAGTTTCTCCCCTTAGTTGTGGTCTTCATAGCTCTCCACCACCAAAGCACCCACATAGTCCCCTACCTCAGCCCTTGTTGATTTTAAATTTTCCTAGACATGGGAATGTTAGTAAATTGGCGTTCACTTAGTCTGTGGGAATATTAAAAGATGTTGCTTTAAGTTTTCCCTTCTAATTTTGGTTTTGTTTCTATGTGAATATATACGTGTGAATTTGGGGGAGCTTTCTTGATATATTCACTTGCTAGACTTAACATCATTCACCTATTTAAAGAGAGTTCTTTAAAGGTACTATAAAAGATAGAAGATATTTTAAATAACATTAACCAATCAACTTACTAGCTAAGCTGAAAAGTTTAGAATCTTTTCACCTTCTTTCTCCATTCAATTAAAAGCAGAATTATTTCCATATATGGAAACTTTTTTCTGTAATTTTCAAGCTTTTAACAGTTTTCAAAATCATGTGTTTTTATCTTTTTATGTATTTTTTACATAGTTTGCTAAATGTTGTTGGCAATGACTTTTCTTCTAAGTCTCTCGAGTCCAGTTTATCATAATTTTGTGTCCATAGTTCCATCAAATTTGTTTTTATCCAGGTCACTACTGGCCTCCATGTTGCTGAATCCTGGGGTCCCTTCTCAGTCCTTTGAAGCACTTTGTACAATCCCACTCCCCGGGCTAGTTCTCCACTTGGCAAATAGCACACTACATTCTCCCAATTTTCCTCCATCGGCACTTGCTAGCCCCATATCAGGCTCCTTTGCTAACTCTAATCACTCCCACTCCAGCACTTGCTCCCTTCCCAATCTGCCTTCACTCCTTTCGTTAAGGCCGCACTGTCTTTGAGGCTGCAAAACTTCTCCTGGCCTTCTTACTCCCAACTTATATTTCCTGCTGATCTTTCACTCCTGGTTTTCAATGCCTGTATATAAAACTAGAGTAAGTATCTAAAAATTAATGTCCACAGGACAGTTTTTCTGATATATCCGCAAGAAGTCAAACTTATTTGCAGTCTTTCCTATGTCATCTGATGGCAAATGCATTAATTATTATTGCTCAGGCCAAAAACCTGGGATCTGTCCGTGGTTCTGCTCACCCACACTCATTTGTTTCAGCAGTAAATCATATTCAAGCTTTAAAATATATCATGATGTGACCTTGTAGATTTTGTGACTCTTCACTATTCACCATAGCCATCACTTCTCATTGGATTGTTATAGCAGTCTGTGCTAACACAGCAGCTTGAATATTCTGTTGCAATGTCACTCAAGTCACTTTTCTGCTTAAAACTCTTCAATGGCTATCTATCCTAATAACAGCAGAACCAAAGACCTTTCCATAGTCTACAAGCCATGAACAATCTTTATGACCATGGTCCTGACCTCTGAAAGCTTATGTCCTACCCTTTCACTTTATCCCAATTTATTTAGTTAGTATGGCTACTCAACAGGTCTATTCTGTTGCATTTACATTTCCTTCTATGTTTTGGTGAAATGTTGTCTCCTCAGTGGTGTTTCCTTACCTTACTGTTTACATCATTTTATAAAATCCCACAGCATTTACTGCCATTTGATACAACATGGCCTTTACTGATTTACTTATTGTCATATCCCTCCCTCTTCACTGCGCATAGAGATTCAGAAGGGCTGTGGGTTTTTTTATTTGTCTTATTTTGTTTTCTATCATATTTTAACAACTAGCAACTATTGAGCACATAGAATACACACAAAAATTCTTTGTTAAAATATAAATATTTATATATAGGCATTTGATCTAAATATTAAAGACATGGATGAGATTAGAATATTTACTAAAATAATGCCTGTTGTCTAAGCAAAAAAGATCCTATGCATGAACTGGATAAGATGCCCTACTACTATCATATAGATTGTGATACTGTATTTTCTCCTCTACACTTTACTATAAATATTTCATGAATTAGTCTCGTCTTCACCTCTCACAATACTAATGCAGAGAACTCATAAAGTAGATAAAATTTAACATCTTTTCTAGATCACTGTGAAGGAATACTTAAATTTCTCATTAGTAAGTTAACAGGGTCATTCCTTGATCTTTTGCTCGACTGTATGTTTTCATTTTCTTAATCCCTGAGATTTAGCTATTTTCCAATTTCATTTAATACTCAACTACACCAGATCCAAGTCAGTGTCACAGATAGAGCTCAGTATATGCAACTCACCCGTTCTTATTTCACTTGAAGAAATAGTCCTTTGATTGCAACATTCTTTATATGTGAGCAACAAACTGCTAAGATAGATGGAAGATGTCAGTTGTCTGATGTCAGGTGTTCTTTGATCAGGGATCTTTTTTAATAGGAAAGTATCCTTTTTTCACCCGAAATTCTTTAAATAAACAATTTATTATTACCAGCTCTGTAATTTGTATGCATTTGTGTTTTAGAAAAGTTTCATGTAAAAAGGAGTATTTTTCATCATTTGCCTTTGAAGGGAGGTTGACAACACTAATGCTTTCAGAGCAGGCAAACAAATGTGTGCAGTGCAGCTACCAGACAGTAGGAAAATACAGAGTTAATGAGACTTGGACAAGGAGTCCATATTCTGCCTCTGCCAGCCTTTCTGGTTTCTGAGTGTGGTGTGTCTGTGTGTGTATGTGTACAAAACATTGTGAAGGCCAAATAAAATATTGCTAGAAACATTCAGGCCACAGGACATTCACTGGTTAACTGATAGTGATTTATTTAGGACCACCATGAAAACGATTATAGGTGCAATATAGTTTTTCTAATTCTCCATAGTTGTTTGCTGGAGCAGGTATTTGTCATTATTCTCATATTATTTTCTCAGATAAAGAATCTAAAGTTTAGCCAGGTAAAGTGACTTTACTCGATACCTAGGCATTACCGTCCTCACAGCACCAATACCACCTCACCTCCCCACTGCCCAGCACCAAGAAGACAACATCAGTCTGGCTTCTGAACTTGGTCTTAGGCCACTATAAGCAGCTTCCCAAATCACTAAGACAAAATTATTTGCTCAACTATCACAAGCAATTAAACAATGCAACTTCACTGTAACTATCGCTTAAATAATGAGTCTTTTTTTAGTCAATAAGCAGGATGTGAGATCATATAATTTTAAAAGCTATTGCTTTGTCATATTCAAAGTCCAAGACTTTGCCTTTAAATCCTGAACAATAATGAATTCTTGGGATGTGGACCCATGGAGTCTGCTGGGTTGTATGTTTTTAGTAAGAAAAAAAAAAAAGGTTTCCTTCTTGCCATTCCTATAACATTGCTAAGACAGTATGATTTATTTTTGTGCAAGCAATAAATATTTCTTTAATTAAAGAAAAAAGTTAAGAAATAGGAAAAAGTAACCATATAATTAAAAACTAAAATGCACTTTGTATGTGAGGAAAATCTAATATATCTAAAATTAATTATATATGTATACAGTAGTTTCAGAATTATTTAGAATTATTCTTTGTCAAGGAATAAATAATAGTTGCTCTTTAAATTGATTTATCACCTATTCTACTACTGGAATAGAGAGCTTATAAAATCTAGGCTTGCCACACATAATAGAAAGCAAAGACAAACTTAGTGTTTAGTGTGGATGATGTGTTAGGAGTTGATATTATGGATGTCTTTAGATGATTTATCCAAAAATTCAGTCTGAGAGTTCAGCTAAGACCTATTATTCCCTGTGCTATTTGAAAAGAATAATCTTCATGAAAGTCCCTGAAATCTTCTAACATGCAAATTTGTAGGTGACTAATCAGTTAAAGCTTTACTTTTTCAAAGTTATAAAATATTTTTTTAAAACAAAGATAATTTTATGACAGAGAGTTTTCCATTTTTAATCAAGAAGGCTACTAGTTGATATTGGATAATAATGTCTCACTTAGTATATATATATATATATATATAGTTTAAGAACTTTGTGAAGAATATGTTGTTTTGTGGATAAAATCAGCTTATCATTCTAACTGCCTGTTAAGAGCTTGTCATGTTTGCCAAGTGACTAAATGAATACCATTTTGTATCTTATATGTTCTGAAATAGTGATATTTTTCAATTTACTATATCTAAATTGCTTAAGTATATGTATATTTTGTGTCTCAAAATCCAACTTATAAATAAACCTCAGGTCACAAGATAATCAGATCTTATACTGTTTGTTTTTTTGGTTTTTTTTTTTACTTTTTATAGGCAGCAGTTTTCAGGGACTAGAAAGATTCTTTTTTTAGAAATTACAAATGACACATGAGGAAAATATATTTCTTTGACTTGTAAATTAAAATTTTATTTTTGGCAACACAGCCTGCAGTTAAAAAATGAATCACCCATAAGAATCACTGAATTAAAAATGTAATACCAAAGTCACACACAAGTGAATTCTGTACATATGCCAAAGAGTCAGGTTGTCTAATTATAGGATGATGAATTAAATAATAAAAAGTACTAAGTTTATTAATAATGAAAGTCTCCATCTCCTTATAAAAACATACATTTGGGCTTAAGGCCCACCCCAACTCTGTATGACCTCTTCTTTACATAATTACATCTAAAACCTTATTTACAAGTAAGGGCACAATCACAGGACTTGAATGGTTATGATTTTTTTTTCTTTTTGTGGGTGAAAGATTACAAGTCAATTGGTCAGTTTATTTGTGATATTCAAATCTACTCTTTTGGCCTCTTTTAACTTTGAGTTGCTTTGTTGTCTTCACATATGCTGAAGGTAAATGTTATCCCTTATTTGAAGACTTCTTTGCCACCATTTTCAAATATAGTCATAGTTATATATATCATATGTGTAATGAGATCATTTATTTGCCATTTATTTTCTAAGAATGTCAGCTCCATTGTAGGTAGTTTTTAAATTGTTCTCCAGTGTATTTTCAGAGAACAAAATGTTTTTGGTAATCCAAAATACAAGAATTCTGACAGGTTAATTTGGAAAACACACATGAACTCTGGTATCACCTCCATGAAAAGAAAGGAATAAAGGTTTGCTTTATGAAAACAGTTTTTATATCTTACTGCTTTATTTAAATTGAAAGATAATGCATTAAACTGAGAATGTGATTTGAGGGTTTACTTTTAATTATTTTAATTGTAGGCCATGGCACAGAAGGAAGATATGGAAGAAAGAATCACTACCCTTGAGAAGCGTTACCTCAGTGCTCAGAGAGAATCTACCTCCATACATGACATGAATGATAAGCTAGAAAATGAGTTGGCAAATAAAGAGGCCATCCTACGGCAGGTTCAGTATCTCTGTCTTGGTCTTTGGTCCATATGTGTGTTCTCACCACTCTCACGAAATATGAGTTAAGTAAGGTGTTTCTTGGTAATCATCATTTGCTAAAATTTAGAAAGGGGATAACTGTATAAGTGGAATTCTTCAGTATGCAGTTGCTTTTTAGGAAAATTCAAAAGAATATTTTAGTAATCATAAGAGTTATGATTAATATTTACTTTGGATATGCACATGAACGAGAAACTTCATTAAACAGTTTATGTGCATGGACTCAATTAAACTTAACCACCACCTCCAATGTAGACAGTTATCATCCTGAGTACACTGATCAGAGACATCAACACCTTTAGTTACCACCAGTGTCAGTCATAGGAGCCTACGCTGACTTGGCTCTAGAACATGAGTGGGCAAACTGTGACCCATGTGCTAAAGGTATGGCCCTAAAACTTTATTTGCAAATTAATTTTCATTGGAATACAGCCATTGCCATCATTTAATTATGGTCAGTGACTACTTTTATGCTACAAAGGACAGTTGAATATATGAAGCAGAGAGTATATTTTATATATATATTTATACTTTATATATTTAAATATATATATATGTACTATGCCTAACAATCTTACTGTCTTGCCCTTCATAGAAAAGATTTGACAACTCCAGATTAAGAACCTGGAACTTAACCAATATGCAGTGTATTAATAGTATGATTTTCAATATTTTGCTCTCACAATACATCTGACTTCTTAATACTGAGCTATATTCCATTTGTCCAAGTTTATATTCACCAGTGACTACTTTTATCTCTTCTGCCAGTGGTGAGAGCACCTCTTTTTTTTCATATGCTGAATTATTAAGGAATATGTATAAGTGCTATCTGAGGACATGAAGACAGTTATCACTGTGCACAGTAGTTGTGGAATAATAACTAGTTTTAAGTCTAGAGTAAAGGCCAAAGACTAGAGTTCCCAGTACTACTGTTTGCTATCCTAATTGTAACTCTTGAAAAAAAAGTCCCCTTTCCCCTCCCTTTTTCAGATGGAAGAAAAGAACAGACAATTGCAAGAGCGCCTTGAGCTGGCTGAACAAAAGTTGCAGCAGACTATGAGGAAAGCTGAGACCTTACCTGAAGTAGAGGCTGAACTGGCTCAGAGAATTGCAGCCCTGACAAAGGTACTGCAATACAACAGTTGGCCAACCAAGATATACTTAAGGAAATAACTACTAATTAAAATGGTATCTTTTCTTTTGGCACCATGAAAATTAAGTTTTATAAAATCTTTATTATATTGGTCTGTTATTTAAATTTGAAAATTTATGCATGCCTTATTTATATGAACATGAATAAGTTGTATATGAATGTGATGATTCCGTTGCCTATTTTAAACATTACAAAAGCAAACAAAATTTCATGTTCTTATAGTTTTTTTTTTTTCATGGTAAGAATTACACAAAAGAGTAATCGCTGACTAAAAACACACACTGATGACATTTAGTATGTATTTGTCCTTTATATATAATAATTTAATAGGCTTAACATAAATTTTCTAGTATTAGAAGTATCAGAAAAGCCATAAGCAGAAAAATCTTGTAATAATTTGGGAATTAGACTTGTAGAATTCTAAAGTTTATAGTCATTAAATAAGCAGAAAATGCTTTTGATAGTTGCATAGTCTTCTGAATCAATTAAAACTAGTAATAATGAAGAATGCTAAAAAAGTAGCTGCCACATTGTAGCTATTAGATTCTGCAGTTATCTGAATATTTTAGAATTTTGAAACCATTATAATGCTAAAAGTGACTTCTTACATTTCACAGTCAAATGGAAGTGGCATTGCCTCAAAGTGTATATACACGTCACTAGAATAAAAGTCCAGATTTGTACTAAAAGCAAATTTGACCTTCAATATCAATTCAAAAATATGCACACATTTTAAATGTTTGCACAGTCATTGCTATATGCTAAGTTTTCCAGGCACTGCAGTATGAGTAAGATAGTTATATGAACTGCAATTTACAAATTCTGGCAGTAGAGACTATCCAAAACAATTGATTCAGTAATACAAAAGTCAAAACAAATACTTGCTTTCCTGAAAAAATAAAAATTCAAGAGGAGCATATACTGATCCAGTATTAGTTAAACTGAGCTAATTAATCAGGTAGTGAAAAGGCAAACATTTGTTTGGCTAGTGTTAGAAAGTATTGGATTAGTTGCTTGCCTACAGAGTATTGGAATAGTTAGCTGAATAAAACTAATCTGATTAAGGTCCTGTTACAATCTAGATTCTTCTGTAGTCACAGATCATGCCAATAAATCACCATGAAAATTCCAAAAATGCATGATTTTATAAATGAGGATGTATAATTCATTTGAGAAATACTCTCTAAATTATGAAAATATATATTTTAATGGTATTTTTTCTTACAAAGACATTTTAAATAACTTTAATGTGTATTAAGATATATATATTTAGGATTTTCATTTGAGGAAGATTAAAAAATACCCTTGTAGCAATATTATTAGATAAAAATTTTTAGGATGAGTTAAGTGAATAGATAAATAACAAAAATAATTTTGTAAAATATTAGTGAAAAATGATCATATTGACTAAAATACCAGAAAATCTGAAATTTCTCCCAGAGGAACAATTCAGCAAATAATTTTCTCCAAGATAATTGAAAATAAACATAACTTGAAAAATAACAAGTGAAGCTTTAAATTAAATATTATGAAGCTTTAAATTAAATATTCCTAAGAACCCTTGATTTTGAATATAAAAAAAAAAAACCCTGGAAATAAACTCCCCCTCCCCTTTTTTTATTCTCTTGGACTTTTATGTTTATACCTATATTCACATTTGCATGTAATGTAATTTCTTTAGTTTACTCTTATATAATAATATATTGCTAAAATTCCACTTTTGGAGTTTGATTTCATTGTTTTTTAATAGAGCTTGTGTCTTCTTAATAGCTTTTAAAATTATATAAATTATTCCCCTTTCCTTTTGATTGTCTTCTCTACTGGCTGCTTCTCTATCAATAATAGTATTTCAGATAGACAGTTTTTGGACGATTGCAATATTTAATTCATTATACTCACACTTCAGTGTGAGAATTTCACATTCAACACGCTTCTTCTGCTTGTAACATTTTTCTAACATTTGAAGATCATTCCTGAATTTGTTCTCCTGAATTTCTTACAGTGATCTCATACTTGTTCTTGTCTTCTGTTCTCAGAACACTGTCCCCAAAATCTGCCTTATTATTTTTATATTTTAATACATTTTTAATCGCATTACTACTGATCAGCAATACCTTTTTTTAAAAAAATGTATTAATAGTTTGACTCCTCACTATTAACTTTCTGCTGAACTTAAACCTAGACTCCCAGCAACTATATTTTGGATAGAAACACAAATATATACTTTTATTATTTGCTGCTTACTTTTTTCTCTTTAGTGCTTGTCTTTTTAAATTTATTTTTATCAATTTCCAAATTACCTATACTCTTCTCAAAGTTATTTCTGCCTGAAATTTCTTCTAAAACTTTTAGACTTTAGTAAGAGCTCATTTCATTTTTTTCCTGTACCAGTAAATAGTAAAACCTTGATAAACCCTATATCCTATCAGGGATACCAAAAACTAATTGATTATTTTTTGTTTGGCCCTTGTAGTTACATAGAGTTACATAGTTGTTTAAACTGCAGTCTTCACCAATAGGATAACTATAAATCAAAGTCGAAATTCGATTCCACTATTTGTTTAGAAATGAAGTCTGCTTTTATTCTTTGGTTGAGAAATTATCTTTGTGAGTGTGAGTGTGTGTGGGCAAGTCTTTTAGAAAGTCATACATATTGATTAGTAGATAACATAAAAGTAAACAGTTAAATATAGAAGTATATACATAATAACAAATTAAAATTGGGGGATCCCAAACTTATAATTTATGATTGCTACTTCTTTAAAATGCATGTTCTCTCAGCAAGGACATAAATCATCTTGATTTTCATAAGGCATTTCATTTTTTTTTTTAGTGCCAATAAAAAAAAAAGTAACAGGAGTAGTATAGCAGTTTAAACATAACAAAATTCTTGTTCAGTCTCTGAAATGAATTTGCACAATGTTTGGTGTGTTTTCTGCACTTAAGATAGAGACAGGTAGAAGTTTTAAGGACTGTTGATAAATCTACTGGATTTTCCTTATATTTTTGAAGAGACATTTTGGGCAATTGAATTATTCATGCCCTTGACTATGTTAAGTTCTCATCTGATTATTTTTAATGTTGTGAGCTACCTGTTAAAAAACTACTTTTGTGAGACTAAACTACTTTTATGAGTTTAAATTATATAATTTCAACAACATTTTGACTCATGTATTATATTCATAGTTGAAATCTAAGTTTTAAATTAGACTTTATAACCATTTTATGGCATTTGTGGACTATGGTAACTTCTGCTTAGAAATTTGAGGAGAGAAACTATTTGTTGTTTCTTCATTATATTCCTCATTGAGGAAGTAAGAGCATCTGAAGTAAAATCTTAAAAAATATAAATGTTGAATTGTAATTTTCATAAGCACAGCAGATCTGATATATTTAATATTTATTTCATAGATTAAATTAGAACGAGTTGCATAAAATATTACAGATGTATATGAATCCATACTTGAATAGGTTCCTATTTCTTTTTGGTTCTATGTTTATTTTTAATTCTATTTATATTTAGCTCTATGTTTGCATATCGTAAGTTCCATTGTCTTAGAATAAACTTATAAAATGTAATAGAATGTGTTCTTTAGACATATGACCTGTTGATGATATCATATTTAACTTGTAATTATTATTCAAATATTGGTATACTTTTACATGTAATCTGTGTATAATATGCTAATCAACTCAGCTATCAGCATTGTCTCATGTGTTGAACACTCTGCATCTGTAATGACCTCCAAGACATGTAACTAACCTTGGCACTGAGCAAATATTAGCTCGCAAAGGCATAGTGCTGCCTATTCACTTTAGGGGACTGTTTGTTTCCGTTGCAACAGGTCAATCAGAAACAGTTTGTTTCCATACAACAGTTCAATCAGAAATCAGAGTGGCCCTCTTGTCACTCCAGAGAGTTCACAGTAAGTTTTATTGTCCTCATGGTATTAGTGGCACCTTGATAATTTGAGGACTCTTCATTTTTTTTACTAAAAACTTCAAATAAAGACTATTTGAGAATAGGCACTAAGGTTCCAGACCTACAGCCATAATACATATTCACAGACCAGCACTGTTGCTGAGGAAACTCAGTCCTGCTTGAACTAGAGAATATTCACGATAATTAACCCTGTGGCTTAGCTTGTCCTCTGATTTCTACAGAGTTAGGTTTATGATAAATTTTCTTCCAAATTTATTTTATCTTATTCATTGTGTTAGCATACTTCTTAACATCAAGAACATTGTTTCCATTATTTTTAAGTAATATAATAAAACAAACTAAAATATAAAACTTTTAATATAAATCTATCAGAGACATATTCTAGTGTTTGGTTTCTCATAATTCCAATTATGACATGACTCTCAGATTTGCTTTAATTCATTCTGTAATAGTCTTTCATTGCCAGACATTACTAACCTTCCATGTCTTAGGTTGATAGCTTTTTATTTGAACCTTTCATTGTTTTTCATTATAACCATCAATTGCATCATGTTTACCAGTATCAGTATAGTTCTTTCCATATAAAATTCTATTAAAGTATTATATTTGCTGTCACACTTTTCTTTTAAGCATTCTGTGCTATGTTCTGTTCAGTGTCAGTGTCTTTAGTTCTGATTTTTCAATTTTGTCCCTCTCCTTTTCCTTGACTTGTTAGTCTGATCCAACCTCTTCTACCTCATCTGATGATTATCAATATGTTATGGAAGCTAAACTACAAGAAATGATCTCCATACGTAGGAAGGTAGTCCTACTGGACTTTACTTTCTATTGCTAAATAGAATCCATCTAAGTTTTTCTTTTCATTTCTAAAAGTTATGTTACTTTTATTTATTGATAATCGACCATCTGTGCAGTTCAGTGCTTCAGGAGCTTAAGATTGGACAATGGCAGGTTTGTGTTCAAACCATGCAGTCTGCATGTTACATTTGGCTGATTTCATTGCTCATAAAAGACTCCAATGTTTTGCTGATGCTTGGATGTAACAGGCCTTTGTAGCTGACACATTTCAAGCAATGCTGTTCAGCTGCCTGTTTGAATAAAGTTTATTTTTGGAAAACTACATTTGCGGTTGGTAGTAGCTTGCTTTACATTTTATTTCAATTTATTTAGAGGGAAAGTGTTAACTACATCTTACATTTCAGGAACATTCCTCATATATTTCTAACAGGCTGAAGAGAGACATGGAAACATTGAAGAACGCATGAGACATCTAGAAGGACAACTTGAAGAGAAAAATCAAGAACTTCAAAGAGTATGTATATTAAGAACTGCCCCTTCCAATAATCAATTTACAAATGTATATGCTATATGTAAGAAATGAATGTCTTGATTTTGGATTATATTTAAAATCATATGAATATGTCCTTTATGTGTTAAAGAAAAAAATGTTTCTACCAATTTAATCAAAACAGACAAAAATAAAACAAATTTTGAATGCGAACTCACCTATTTTTTTAAAAGATTTTATGTCAAATTTATATATTTTTTTCTTGAATGCAAGGCTAGGCAAAGAGAGAAAATGAATGAGGAACACAACAAAAGATTGTCTGATACAGTAGACAGACTCCTAACTGAATCCAATGAACGTTTACAGCTGCACTTAAAGGAAAGAATGGCTGCTTTAGAAGAGAAGGTAAAGTGACAGAGGGTAGACCCACCTGAACATCAAGCAGTGTTCTTATGTCATGTTTGTCTCATCCCTGCTGCTACTATTGTATTGGTAAAATGACCCATCCACTTTCCTTAATTAAAAGAAAAAAAAAGCCTGATGAACTCTTAGAAGTGAATAACTATTTCCTTAAAAATGTGAACTGATTGTAATTCCAGAATAAAAGCAAAGGTAGAACCTAATATCCACATAGACAAATCATTTTGAAAATTTAGATTGAAGCCTTTCACTTAACATTTTCCTGTGCTGAATACAGTAAGCCAAAATTGGGAAAATTTTTCAATGAAATATAATTTGATTACTTTTTTCATTTGGCAATCATATAGCATGTTCTCTTCCCATTCAAATGCAGACACACAATCATGATAATTGCTGTACTCTTAGTTTAATTTTCACTCTATAAAGAATGCATTATTTTATATAAGTCTTGCTTCGTAGTACTACATGTATAAAGCTTTTATAACAGAAATATTTTTGTGGAAATATTTCTTAATCTAGCTATATTACAACTTCCACCTCATAACATATATTCTTTTTTATATATTGTCAAATTCATTTTTATTTCTCTAAAAATTTAACTTTTTTGTAATAGAAGGCCATAAGTTGAACTATAAAAAATATGATCTGAATAATTTCTTTTTTATTCACAAAATAAAAATGAGTTCATTTGAATTCTTTATAACACCACTAACTAATGTTTAACTTGTTACTCACTTATTCTCATTTAAAGAGTAACCAATTTATTTCAGATTTTTTAAAAAAGCAAACAAATTACTTGTAAGGAACTATTTATTCCACTTGTCAATCTAATTGTTACAAAGTAGCATTTTCCACTTAAATTAGTTTTTTTTTCCAAAAATGTTAAGGTGACAAATTTCAAAATTAAAACTTGGCTTTCATGGAAACCAAGAATAGATGTACCATGGAAGGAATCAAAAAGTCTTGAGTTATTAAAATGTCAATATACATATTAGTTATTTCTGTGTAATTCATTGTTTTTTTTCCCTGTAGAATGTTTTAATTCAAGAATCAGAAACTTTCAGAAAGAATCTGGAAGAATCTTTACATGATAAGGTATAATGAAAATGTTTATTTTGCCCATTTTTCTATTTTGTATTACATGTTTTATAATAATTTTGATAAAAAATAATTTTAGACAATTTAAAATATAATATTATATATACAGAAAAGTGTATAAGGGAGAGCTTATTGAATTTTTATAAGTGAAACACACTAAAAATCAGTATTCTAGAAGCCACCTTCTTATTAGCATACAATCACAACTCATATACTAAAGGTGCTCACTATCTTGACTTCCAAAAAAAATAGAAAAATTGGCTTGACTTGTCTTTATATGAATGGAATAAAAATGTATGCACTAAGAGCAAAAAAGACAGAAGCAATGCAACCTCACTTTCGTGGGGTATAAAGGAACAAAGACAGTATCTATCAAAAAAAATCAAAAACAAATCCATAGATTATTACAGCAGAAAGTTGGCTAAAGGGGAAGGGGAAGGGACATGTTGGTCCCTTGGAAGATGGTGGATGATAATTCGCGCTTTGGTAGCAAATGTGGTGTGATATATGCATTTGTTGAAGTGTGAAATTGTGCTTTTGGAACTTACAGAAATGTAAACCAATTATAACTCAATGCAAATAAATATATAAATATAATTTAAAAAATTTATATCATATTTGACATGTAATTTTAACAGAAACACCTATAATTTTAAAATTAAATACCCATTTTTCATTAGAATTGTGCTAAGTCACATATTTTCAAACATGATTCTAGTTCCACATAGCTGAAAAATCTGAGGAGAATGAATGCACCTTCCACAAAGTTATGAATTACAGATTAGCACATACCATGTGCTAAATGAGTGATATAGACAGTAAGAGTTCCAGGTAAGAGAAATCACTGTACATCAGTGTTATAAAAAAATTTCAGGTGGGACTTGACTAAAGCTTTAAAGAAACATGAGGTCTATGTTATAAGTTTTTCAAAATATCATGCTTGTGGCAGAATCACAGGTGCTGGGAGAGGGATAATATTAAGGATATAGCAGTTTGGCTGGAATCAGTTATTCCTGTTCTACAGTGGAAGAGGCAGACAGGACAGGATTATGAAATGTTAAGAGCTGTAATTTCTAATATGCCTTTCCTCCAGTGTGGAATTTTTTGTTGACAATTTTGTCTTATTTCATTTTGTTTTGCATAGGCAAGTGATGTAATATGACATTACTTAGATGGGATCTATAAATGTGTAATGAACATTAGAAAGAATGGAAAGGGAGAAAGAGAAAAAAGGGAAAGAAGAAGGATGAAGGGAGAAGAGAAGAAAAATCTGGCAACATATGGAAAGTATTAGAAAAGATGAGAGAATAAAACTAAGAGAGGATAATTGTACATTTATTTAACCCTACTGAAAGTGATGTATTATTATGCTAATTTAAGAGTAACTCAGGATGTACAGTCTCCTGAGACATAGAGCTGGTAAAGTGATACAATATATCAACTGGAAGATGACATCTAATTCTTTTTGAGGTAGATCAGAAAGTCTACATGGTGCGGGGCAGGGGTGGGGGATTTCATGAAGTCCTTGAGGGAAGAAACTCAACAAAGACAAGGGTAGGACTGACGATGGCTCCCATGGCATAAAGAAAACACAAACATGGTTGATTTGCAGAATCACTAAAGGTTTTTCTGTGACTTAACTGGTTGCAGTCTTTAAAAATTACATTGTGACCAGATTGTGAATTTTGAACTTTATTCGGTAATGCAATGCTGTGTTATCCAAAACTCTGTGTGCTCCAGGCAATATTCCTGGAACCCACTCCCCCACCACCTACCCAAGCCTTGTAGGTTCAACAGTCTGCCTAAGCAACCAGTGATACTAACCACTCCATATTTTCCATTCTTGTTAATGTCAGTCGGTAGCTCTCATGGATTTATATATCATCTATACTGTGCACTAACAAATTTAGATCACCTACTAAATAATCTCCTTTGATAAAACTCAAGCATTCAAGAGCCACCTCAGTACCTCTATATGAGCACATAGATCTCAAACTGAAGTCAACCCCCCAAACACTCCTACCACCAAACCTAACCAGTACCAGCAGCATTATCTCAGTAAATCACTTCTTTTTTTTATCAGGTTAAAGACCTTGAAGTTATTCTTGACTCCTTTCTTTATCACACATCCCACATCCCACATTAGCTATTTCTATCAATTCTAGCTTCAAAATATAGGGAAAATCCAGTTATTCTCTACATACCACCATTGTTGTACAAGCCATAATTGTCTTGCTTATGTTTTTGGAAGAACACTAATAGTTTCATTTCTTCCTGCTGCCCAATCCTGTTCAACAATGCATTTCAGTTATCAAATGCTTGTGTTACTTTCTGCTCAAAATTCTCCAGTCATTTCTTATCTCACTTAGAATCAAACTCAACAACATTAAAATGATTTAACAAAAACTTTCAGCAAGAGTAGTCCCTTCCCAAACCATACAGCCACATTTTTCTAAATGTCTCCCCTCCCTATTATTTTCCATACCATCTCCACTCTAGTCACTCTGATTTCCTTGTCCTTGACCTCACCAAATATCGCACTAAGGGGCATGCATACTAACTGATTGTTCTAATTGCTGTAGTTTTTCTTAAGACATTTCCTTTTTTTTTCTAATTTTAATACAAATCACTGTGCCGATTTAAGGTATATTGCATAATGTCAGAACTTATATATGTTGTGGAATAATTACCACAATAAGTTTAATTAAAATCTATTATCTAAATAGAAATGATAAAAGACATAACCTTTTTTAAGTTCTCTCCCTTTCCTTAGGTTTTTACTAAAATACTGCTTTACTGGCAAGTGCTTCCATAGCTCTCTTATCTTCTCCTTCCTCTTACTTTCCTATAGATGCTATTTGTTTATTGTGTTTTCTACTAGATTATAAATTATATGAGGGCAGGGAACATGTTAGTTCACATTGCAATCTTAGAGCCTAGTTGGCAAGAGGTACTCAATGCATAATTGTGAAAATAAACAATAGAACCAATAAATACAGTAAGAAGTTGTTGAATATTTTTAAGCAAATTACTTTTGATCACACTTGTTTTTAAAAATAATACGTCTAATGATGGAATACTATTCAAGCAATCAAAAAAGAAAAACTAGATGCATTCATAGGAACATGGATGGAACTGGAAAGGATTATGCTCAGTGAATTAAGTCAGAAGGCAAAAGGAAAATACCAGGTGGTTCCTCCCCTAGGAGGAATATAAGGGAACCAAATAAGGATCAAGGAAAGGAATAAGAACAACAATAATAATAATAGCAATAAAGACACAAAAACCAAAAATGAAAAAACAAGGACATATTGGGGACACTTGGTGGGGAGAGGGGAGAGGGAGGGTTGAGGGCAGATGGGAACACGGGGGACTGAGGTGATGGTACACTGGTGATATGGTGATGGGGAGTACATGGAGATTACAATTGATGTAAAATATATATAAATTTTTAAAAAATGAAAAAAATCATATCTAGACTGAGAATGTATGGTAAAGAAACTGAGGGAGAGCCACCTCTGTGGAAGCTGGTTATATAATTCAGGGAAAAAAAGGGGTACAGTGGGATGGTAGTAGTAACAGTAACAAAATGTCAAATAGGCCACAATGACAAAATAGTGTGGTGAGAAAAGAAGTATGAGTCAGGTAAAATGTTAAGCATTGGTCAATCAAAGGTGACTTAAAAAAAGCGGCAACAGAAAATCCAGAAGGCTATATTTAGACATTAATAACAAGTAAAAGCTAGTAGCTTTAAAAGAAAATTGAATGCATGCATGACCATTTAAAAACTATAATAACAGTTCCATCTTCATAAATTTAGACATTGAAACTGAGAATACCAATCTGAGAAAATGATCAGATGTACAAATAATTGAACAACCAGCCAGTAATTTGAACTCTTATTAGGGTGTTAACTTTCCTTTATAAAGGTGATTTTTTTTTCTAATACTTTTAGTTCAGTAATCCTTATCCTTCAGTTAGGTGCCCTTTAATGTTTACAGAATAATAGAAATCCTTCACATAAATAATACCATTTTTACTTTTAAAAGCTAAGATTTCTACTCTGTATTGTGAAGCAATGTATATACACATTGCTAGTCATAACTTTAATATCCCTATGTATTTGAAAAAAATTTAGGATTAGTGCTAGGGAACTGAGGTAAATTTGTATTAATTTCAGCTATTCACATTTTGTTTACAGAGGCAAAAATCTACATATATTATTTTCAAGTCTAATAATCTTTAATAAAAATTTAGCCATCAGTTTTTCTTTTTTAAACAATTTACCAAGCTTGGTTTATCATGATTGAGTATTGATAAAATTGGAATATGCATATCCTCTGTGTAATATTTTTTGATTTTTAGGAAAGATTAGCAGAAGAAATTGAAAAGCTGAGATCTGAACTTGACCAAATGAAAATGAGAACTGGCTCTTTAATTGAACCCACAATATCAAGGTAACATTAAAAGTTTATCCGAAGTTCATAAGCAAAATCAATGCATTTCCTTATTGTTTCTTTTTTAAAAAAAATTATTTATTTTTTAAAGATTTATTTATTTATGCATACAAGAGCCGGGGTACAGGCCAGAGGTGTGGGCAGTGAGAGGATCTACCAGAGACAGAGTGGGGAGCAGAACAGGCAGACTGACTGAAACACACTGCTGAGCAGAGCAGCCGGCGTGGCAGGAGAGGTCTGCCGCAACATGTGGGTCCCCTCCCTGACTGGTGGCAGGAATTGAACGTGCGTTGCAGTGACTGAGGTTTGCTTCACAGTGTGTTGCTTAACTCACTGTGCCACCAGGCAGGAGGCCCCCAAAAATTTATTTTTGTATAGAACTGGGTGCAAGCCGGTGCGGTGGGATGAGGAGCTGGTGAGAGGATTTAACAAAGACAGAGGGGAAAGCAGAACACACAGATCTACTGAACTACACTGCTGAGGGGAGCACCCGGCAAGACAGAAGAAGTCTGCTATGCCATATGTGGGTTAGCTCCCTGACCTAGGCAAACAGGGAACCCCTGAATTTCCTTATAATATCATATCTTCTCAGATGAAATAAATAACCCCCATTGCTCAATATTCATTGCCCTATTTTGGCTGTTATTTTTAGTTTCAACATAAACAAATATTCTCTAATTCAGAAATCCTTTTTGCAGATATGCAATAAAAATTAAATTATTACCTTTTATATTCTGCATTTATTCATAAAGACAGGAATATATTAAAAGTATCTTATATTAAAAACAGAATTGTATATAACATTACTTTTCATTACAGCAAGAGGTGTCAGTCCTCTGAATTACATACACAAATGATTTCAATGCTTAATTTTACTGAAGATATATCACTGATTATGAAAGCTTACCATCTACCTATTCTATAAAAATAATCGCATAAATAGGGAACAACAGGTAAATCATGTTAAAAATTTATTTACTTTTACATTTTAAAAGGATAGCCATGTTAGAAACAAGAAAGGGAAAAACATGCACAGACACCATTAGGCAGAAAGAATGCTAAAAAAATTAAATGAATGTATCCTTATTCATCTTCTTCGATTCTATACCTCATCTTAAAAGCAGCTCCAGAAAAATGCTATCTAAATGTTCAATGTGGAATCCATTCATTATCTAAACAGATTTCTATCAAGTGTTTCTTCTGTTACTAATCCCTCCTTGAGCATAAAATGTGATTAAATGTTGATCATCTTTATGAAACTCTGCTGATTAGATTAAGACAGAATTGTCCCACTTATGGATTTGGCCTGGTGGGTTAGATTTTAATATGTGACTAATCCACAATAAAACTAGTTTGCTGCTTGGATCTCAAATTCACTGATGAAAAAAATAATAGTGTCATCTATTTTGGGGATTGTTGGTCTATTTGGCTAAACAAGAACATGCAATATTTAGGTTAATGTCTTCTACTGTGGTGAAAACCTAGAATTCACCTACCTTTCTGTAATCTTGCCAAATTTTGGGAAATGCTTGTTTTTGTTCACAAAACTGCAGGAAAGAGCATAATAGATCCACAGGAGACCCAAGTCCAAGAGAAAAAACAGCTTTAAGCATATTTCCTACTAATGATGGATCATTTTATAGGACAGCATGTTGTCAATGTTATCAACATCATTATTATAGCAATTAATTGAACTTGCTGTAAATCTATATGTAAATGATGTGCTTATAGAAATGTGTTGATTACAGTGTATTTTATTACCATGTTTATTGAAAACCAGTGTAATGATATATTCCAATTGGAATTTACTGTCTTATCTTTAAACAGATTTCAGATTCTGATGTGCCTATCAAAAGCCTTTATATTTGTTTTGGCACTATATACTATTTTATTTAAGAAATAAGATTATTAACCTCAGATAAATCTGATTTTAAATATTTTGTTGATTATCTAAATTGAAAACTGAAGCATTGAGAAATAGATAATTCTGATACTCCAAAATTTTACATATTTATCTATAATGAGGGATATTTAAAATAAACATAGTAATAAATTAGTAATCAATAGGATAATAAAAATAGAATTGCCAGAATTTAAGCAAGTGGATCTTCATTTTCAATTTTAATGTTTTATTGCATTTCAAAATGATAAGTGATAAACAGAAAGACTTTTTAATTTCTAAAAGAAGAAAATCCACTTGATCTTCATGAGTGGACTCAAGGCTGAAATTTCTGACGTAAGTCTCTAAAGAGAGTTCACAGAATAATGATATCATTAATCTTCTTCCTTGATGTTTATTTTCTTTGGAATTTATCCTTTATTGCCAATTAAACAGTGACTAGTAGACTGCTGGCTGATTTAATTTTTGGAATTGGATATACTTCATATTTTCTCTTTTTTCCAGAACTCATCTGGACACCTCCGCTGAGTTACGGTATTCAGTTGGCTCCCTGGCAGACAGCCAGCCTGATTACAGAACAACTAAAGTAATAAGAAGACCACGGAGAGGTCGTATGGGTGTGCGAAGAGATGAGCCAAAGGTTAGTCTTTTTGTTTCAAATTGTTGATGACTCTAAGTAATTACATTATTCCACTGGGGACAGAAGTTTCCCACTGAGACAACTCAAAATCCTAATTTTTTTATTCTTTTCAACCATAGTATCTGACATAATTTAAAATTTGTATTCTATGCATGTTGAATAAGTATGTAGTTATATTTGATAGAGAATTAATACAGTTTCTTTGTGCCCTAATTATAGTTTGTTCACTTCATCTACTTTTGTGTGTTCAAAATACTGTATGACCTACTTGTCCCAATTTACACATAGGTCTTTGACACTTTTTAATTGTACAAATTAATATCATAGTAGGCATTCGGTATATGTGAATAGACAAGTAAATGTAAAGAATGAATTGTCTATCTCAGTTATTTTCTCTTTTTTATGTGATAAACTAGAACTACTTAGTAGTAGAATAGCATAAATATTATTTCAGGTCTTCAACTTTTAAGTAAATACTCAGGACAATATCATGTGTTTCCCATAAAATTATTTTACATCATCACAAATATAAAAACCAATTTTTTTAAAAAAAGAAGAAACTCTAGGACCTCCCTTTTACTCCCAACCCTATCTTACCTTCAGATCATAGCTTGTAAACCACTTGTCTCATACTTACACAAGACTTTCTTTCATATGAGGATTTATGATATTAGTTAAAACAAATATTGTCATGTAATTTAGCATAGCTGGGGTTTAAAACATCAAAGAGGCATTTAAATAACCAGAACATTAGAGATAAAATTAAACACTTTTCAATATTTTAAATAATACTTCATTAGCATCTGTATAAATGAGTGTTAGGAAGAATATTCTTCTATAATTTGTTGTGTGATAATCTTGGTAGCATTAATCATTTAATAGAAAATATAGATAAAATTAATTAGTAGAAGAAATTGGAATGCTTGACTACAAGTGAATAAATAATGTTATATTTGGAAATAACAGAAAATGTAACAAACATAAATACTTCAAAATAATTTTTATCTTGAATTGGGGTTGAAGGAAAGATCACGCTAGATCTTGTCATCCCTGTGTCTATTAAAATCTTGTTATTTATACTAACAGTTACCTAAGATGTCAAAGAACTAGTTTATTAAACTGATAAATTAAATTGTACATAATCTCTTCTTTTCTTGCCAGGTAAACTATAAAAACATGTGTATCTTTTTGTTGTTGAGTCTCCAAATAGTGCTTTGAAAATAAACAATCTGGTAGGTAAACTAATTGTGCATTTGCCATTCAGGTAAAATCTCTTGGGGACCATGAGTGGAATAGAACTCAGCAAATTGGAGTCCTAAGTAGCCACCATTTTGAAAGTGACACAGAAATGTCTGATATTGATGATGATGACAGAGAAACAATTTTTAGCTCAATGGATCTTCTCTCTCCAAGTGGTCATTCTGATGCCCAGACTCTAGCCATGATGCTCCAGGAACAATTGGATGCCATCAATAAAGAAATCAGGTGAGCCCAAATAGTACTGATATTTTTGAAGAAGCAAGGACCTGATACTTGTAACAGTATATAAGCTTTCAGGTTCGCATCATTGAGACTCAACATGTGTATATACTGGATTTCAAGTTCACCACTTCCACTATTTGATGACTATAAATAAAATCACTACAAATATCCATGTGCAGATGGGACTCCCTGGTGGCATAGAGGTCAAGTTTCAGCACTATCACCCCTATGTCCTGAGTTTGATCCCTTGCCAGGGAACTAACCCACGTGGCACAGCAGACCTCTCCTGTCTCACCTGCTGCTTCCCTCCACAGTATTTCAGTAGACTTACCTGTTCTGCTCCCCACTCTGTCTCTGGTCAGTCCTCTTAAACCCACCCCTGGCACTTCTGGCCTTCACCCCAGTTCTTCTACCAAATAGATTAAGTATTTTTTAAAAATCCATGTGCCATATTTTGTGTGCACATAAGTTTTCAACTTCTTTGAATAAACACAGAGAGTGATTAATGAATCATACTGTAAGAGTATGTTTAGTTTCATAAGCAACTGACAAAATGTCTTCCAAAGTAAATATTTAAACAGAAAACTTTGCAGTGAAGTTAAACGTTTTATATGATTGGGAATCATAATTAACCACTTGTAGTTAAGATAAAATATCAGGAGAGATTCAACTTAAATGGTTTCTTTATATAACCCACTAAAACTTTTTATTCATTGTGTCTTTATAATAAAAACAATTTACAGATATTCTTGAAACTTTTCCTCACCTAAAGAAAATGAGTAATAGCTAATGATTTGTCTTCTCAAGAACACTTATAACAAGTTTTTAAAGGTTTTTTTGTACTTTTTAATTTATCTATTGATCCTTACATTATTACACTTCTTGGTGCTTATTTAAGGCAGCTCGACAGGTAGATTATTAATATTAAAAAAGATTCCAAATTATGAATGACCATTTATTGATAATTCTGCCAATTTATGCTTTTTCACTGGGTGTGAGGTAAAATTTATGATTCATTCTATTGGAATCTAATTTCTGAAAAGCTCTTTTTCATGGAAACAAAGCTGGAATGTAAGATTAAGATGAGAGGCAAAAATTAACTAGCAGCAACTTACTGTAGTATACACACCTATTGCTTTTCAATAATGGATACCTGAAATATGTTATAATACAATGTTGCTTCAGTTTAAAAGAAGGAAAAGATATAGGTGAATCTTAAAAGAAGACAGAGACAATATTAAATGGCAACATTTAAAAAATATATGTTAAAAGACTGTTTTAGCCAGTGGTAATATAGAAAAACATCAAATTGAAAATGGGAAGGAAATATATATTATATAAGCAGTCAGGAAGTCACTGAGATTTACAGAAAATTACATTTTCTAGACAAAATAAAAAGATGAAACCAGTTACATTTGGTATAAAATGTTGATAGAGTAGTTTTTATTGTCTTAAGTGAATTCCAATTACCATTCTAGCAGCGTATAAGGGATCAAAAGTAAACTCTGTATTTCAGGTTAATTCAGGAAGAAAAAGAATCTACAGAGCTACGTGCTGAAGAAATTGAGAATAGAGTGGCTAGTGTGAGTCTGGAAGGTTTGAACTTGGCAAGGGTCCACCCAGGTACCTCCATCACTGCCTCAGTTACAGCTTCTTCATTGGCAAGTTCATCTCCCCCCAGTGGACACTCAACGCCAAAGCTCACTCCGAGGAGTCCTGCCAGGGAAATGGACCGGATGGGAGTTATGACACTGGTAAAATTTTGTGTGGGGAGAACTTGGTCCCCATTAGGATTAATAGGTGTCTATTCTAGTCTTTGGACTTTCTGTGTGTTGTATTTTTTTTTTTTTTTTTTGGTTTTCACACAACCCTATGTAGGAGGTTCAATTTTTAATCCCATTATTAGGTAAAGAAATGTAGTCTACATCTGAATAGCTTTTATAAGACTACATAGTAAGTGAATGGGAGAACAAGACTCCAGCTCTCACCTTAGAAATCTGAATGATTAAAGCCATTAACTATGTTTTTACTGATGACATGAATAAATTGGGACTGGATATTTCTTTTTATTACAATAAATTTAAAAAATATAATTGCTTTGCTTTTTGTTTTGTTTTGACAAATTGAATCTTCTTGCACAGTTTTTTATTCGTATCTATATTCTCCAGGGACTATTATTATATTTATTTCTGGATAGCTCTTATTTCAGGCTAGCTCACTCCGTATGTGCATTATTTTCCCTAGGATGCAATAGCTCATATTTTTATGCATGTACACATGGCCCCATCATGAAGACACAAACCCCTCCCTGTTTCTAAAGCAACTACTGAGAGGAATGCCTTTATAATAATTAATAACTAGAAAAGAATAATTTTAAAAATGATAGCCAAGCTATACATACTATTTAAACTTGTAATATAGTCAAATAACAATTATTAACTAGTTCTATTATTATTTTTATTACTGCCAATCACAGCCAAGTGATCTAAGGAAGCATCGGAGAAAGGTATTGTAAATATCTTTTATATGGTTACTAGTTAAACATCATCTTTTTTATATGAAAGAAGTAATATATTATTACCCCTAGTTGAAGTATTTTATTAACATGAAAATATTAAAAATAACTAAGTGTTACTTAATTTGATCTTAAGGGCAAATGCTGGAAGTAAATTTATTTATGATTTCTATAGCAATGATTATTTACTCACATGATTTTTTTTTTTTTTGTAGTGGGTTCAAGTTTCTTAAACTAGAGTATCTTTTAATCAGTTGGGAAATTCATACTCCTGTGTAATGTAAATGTATGTGTAAAAGAATCCATATGCCCTAAGACTTTTGCTTGGTTTTATATTAGAATTACTCAAATAGTCTGACTTTAGTAATTCTATTTCCATCAGTTTCAGTTGAAATTTAAAAAGAATTCATTTGGCTTTTGTTTGTTTGTTTCTTCTAGATTGCAGTGGTGGAAGAAGATGGTAGGGAGGATAAAGCAACAATTAAATGTGAAACATCTCCTCCCCCTACCCCTAGAGCTGTCAGGATGACTCACACACTCCCTTCTTCCTACCACAATGAAGCCCGAAGGTATGACTCTCTTTGTACTCTGCACATTATCTGCTTCCCAAAATATTCTTCTTTTCAGTGTGGTCAAATAAAATGCTTAAAAATTTGTCTGAAAAGTTTTATTCGAACTAGAATTCTTCATTGGGGTATTCTCCTAATCCCTCTGTTCAATATCACTTTTGATAAAAACAAATTTCCATACTAAGATCAAATTTTTAGTTTTAAAATTAATTGTATTTAATTAATTAAATTAAGTAATTGTAACCCAGTATTTGTGTTCTTGTTGCTAGCCAGTACTTATAAGCTGTTTTAATTTTCAGTCTGTATGTCCTGTTAAAAATGGTTTTAACAGGTTAGAAAATGGATTTAATAGGAAGAGTAACAAAAAGCTAAAGTGTTTCTAGGATAAGACTAAAGTTGGTTGAAAGTCTCTAAAGAGTGACCAAGGTCTGAGAAGTCCATGATTGTGCCTCATTTATATAAGGTCAAAAAAACCCAGATAAAACACACCTCCAGAAAGGGTCAAGTGCTGAATCATAGAAGGTTGTTTAACATGCAGTTAATACGCCAACCTAATTTATTGACTAGACAAAAATTAGGTAAAAATTGTCACCTGAAATAGAGTTTTCTGGAGATGTTTTGATAGCCTGAGGACATAAGGCTGAGAAAAACCACACTTCAGTATGTCTTTGAGGAGACATGAGCATAAAGGGAGAAAATAACATTAAATTCTGCTTGCTCCTTCTTTTGTACCTTTAAAATGAAAGCAAATCTTGTGTACCTCGTGGAGGCTGCATCAAAACAGTTTGCCCTCTTTTGTGTTTGCAGTAGTTTATCTGTGACCCTTGAGCCAGAAAGTCTTGGGCTTGGCAGTGCCAACAGCAGCCAAGACTCTCTTCACAAAGCCCCCAAGAAGAAAGGAATCAAGTCTTCAATAGGACGTTTGTTTGGTAAAAAAGAGAAAGCTCGACTCGGGCAGCTCCGTAAGTATGTGTGTTTGACTTTCTACTGCCCCTCATTTTAGTGATTTCTAACTATTCATCTATGGTTCATTTCATTTCTCATCTCCTCACTTCTTTTTCTGGATTGACAAACTTTTAAAAAAAAATTCATAGTACTACAAATTTAGCTAAATAATGCTTGACAAGTTAAAAGGTAAGAATATTGTAAAATATTCAGTTCTTTTGATTTATCTTTTAGTAACAATAGTTAAAATGTATTTAATGCTAATTCTATGTTAGAGAGAAGGACCTAAGGCAAGTGTTACCACTGCCTGTGCTTATTTATCAATGAATAAACAACATCTTGGTAATTTTGTGAACAGATAGAATGATGCGCACCTTGGAACCCCCAACCCTGCCTGCTCTAAATGGGTTTGGCCATCTGTCACATAAAGACAAACATACTCTTACTGCATAACACATTATATAGAGAAGAACTTTAATAGGATTAGTGTGCAATAAAGAATTAGTGTGCAATAGAGAGGAGAAAATATAGTTTAAAAAATTTTCCCCATGAAACCCCCAAAGTTACCCATCCCCTTGAGGGTAAATGGGCAGCCAAACAGGGTTGACCCTAAGCAGGGCTGCTGAGGCCTGAAAACTTGCCACATGTCTAAGGCACCATCTGACTGGGAACTACAGGAAAGGGGTAGAAGGGAGCAAAGACGTCTGGGATAAAGAAGCAAAACTAATATACAAATCAAGACACAGGCTGCCATTGTTAGCCTCCCAAGTGTCTCTCACCCCTGTTACTTCTGAGTGTCTTTTGCACGTCTCCCAAGTCCCTGGTCCAGGTTCCTGGCTTCTTCTTCACATGTCCTTCTGCTCCAAGTACCTTCTCCAAGGCATCTTCTTTCTTTTCCCAGTCTCTTTTTGTTTCCCATCTATGTTCTACCTTTCCTTGGGTGGGCAGGGAACCTGGAACCTCCTCTTTCTATGGAGATTACACAGTTACAATTTGAAGAATTAAGATACTCATCCTAGTGCCAATGTATGAAAAGCAGTTAAAACCATTGCATAATGAATGATGCTTAGTCCATAGATGTAGATAAAACTTTTACTATGTGAATTTGTAACTTGTTTTGTTAAAAAAACTGAGGTCTACAAAAAAATGCAAAGAATTTTGTTAGTCACAATACAGCTTTATGACATATAGACTTAAAAAATAAGAGAGAAGTTTTCTTTGTGTGAAACTTAACAGCTTTTTACTAAAATTCAACAGCATGTATGTGAGGGGATGGAGGAAGGAACAGGGCTTTTGTTAAAATCAGCTTATTTCATTAAATTTAAAGGTTGGCTATTACCTAGTGTTGTGGCAGGAATAAACAAACATATTTTTAAAGATGTGTGAGTAAATTAGTAGAAAGCCATTTCAGAGGACAATGTGGTGTTACTTATCAGTATTTTGAATGCATTAATCACTCTTTACTGCAATTCTAAATCTTTTTTAGTTGAAAATTGCAAATGTTGAAGCACAGATGCATAATGACATTTATTATCACATTATAAAAAATAATTTGGAGCGGCTTAAATGTAAATTGAATACTTACATTACAGAAAATCAGTTCAGTAGTTTGTCATGCAGCAGTCACTGAAAAGAATGAATCTTCATAGTCACAAAGATATCTCCTATAGATTATCATTTGAAAATACAATTTTCACAACTGCAATATCCTCATGATTATAAGTGCATACACTTTATAAAGTAAATATGAAAATGCATACAAAAAGCAGCTTTATTATCAGTGATTAACTGAATAAATATTGATAAATACATTTGAAAGGACTAGGTAAATATATAAACATATATGCTATATAGATTGAGATATATAAATGAATCAGTGGACTAATGAGTATATAGTTTAGTATTTTGGTGAAGCAAAAAGAGTCTCTGAAGCATATTTTCTGAAATGATGATACATACAATTGACTTTTCTGGTGTCTTTCTATATACATCTTTTTTATTTAAAATTTCTTTTAACATCTTTGTTAAAAGATGTTTGCATCTTCTTTTTCTTCCTCTTTTCCTTTTATTAAAACTTAGAACTAGAGATAAATAATTGGGAAAAGATTTACCTTCTCCATTCCGAAAAGAATATTACAAATTTCTTAGTATTTATTTTTGTTTCTCAAATAAAGGGATGATTACCCACGTGTAATGCTTCAATTCCCATGCTTACTTTCCTGCACTGGCACCAAAAGAATTTTTGATAATAATGTTCGTGTTCTCAGATTTACAACAGTGGTATTATTTCAAAATACATTTCCCAACTTCCACAGCTTGAAACCCACACAAAACCTCAGAAGCAATGGGAAATTGATATGCACTCAGCTGTGTGATATAGTGATTTCAGCAGGAGAATTAAATCCTCTTTGGATTTATGTGTCTCAGGAAAAGAATCCCTTAGGCTATAAAACATTTTATTGTATAAGGAAAGAAGATTTTTTTATATTTAAAAAGACTTTACAATTTTCATTTTATTTGACAACTAATTAGAGTCTCACCAAATTATGTGCACCATTTTCAATATATTATAGTGCAATTCATAATAGTATAGAGAGTCATTTTGAAATATTTATTTTGCTAACATAGCAATCACTTTGCATACTCCTATTTCAACATATATTTTCATCTTTAGCTCTATAATTTACTTTTCCCATTTAAAATGTATTTTTTCATTTTTTTAAAATAAAGTTACTTATTTACTTTTAATTGAGGTAATATTTGGATACCCCCATCAGGTATTACCACCAAAGTGCTTTTTAACCCTTTTTGTTCTTATAACACCCATACCCTTTCTCCCCCTTGGTGCCTCACTTCTGAAATCAGCTATCAAGGGTTAGTTTTTCAGTTTACCTTTATCTGCCACTTATTTAGTTATTTTATATTCCACACATTAGTGACACAATCTGGTATTTATCTTTCTTCTGCATACTTAGTTAACTTTATCCCTTCCAGCTTCTATTTTTATTTTATATTCACCTTTGATGAGGAATTATCACTAGCAATTTTATCAACAATATTCTATCAGAAATAAAAGTGTCCAAGATATACAGTTTAGAAAAATATAGCGCATTCTTGAAACTTAACATTTCTTACATATTTTCAGTGACTGTGTGTCTCAATGTCAAAACAGATGAGAATGAAATCAATTACAATTGTGTTCTCATCAATGCCTTCCATGTCAGAAACTAGTAAATGTTAATAGTTGTTATCTCTAACAAATGATAGCTATCAGCTAGTGACATAGACATATAAGAACAGTGTTAGGAAGAACATTATCCAAAATAAACTAAAAATTGGGAAAAACTGCACAGAAAAAGGAAAATGATAAAATCTTCACTTTTTTTACTCAGTAATTTTATAATTTAAAGAAAATGAACAAAGTTATTTACATTATAGGAATAAAAGACAAGTAGAACTAATCAAAATCTCTTTTCTGCCTCTAACTGCTTACTTATATATGACTGCCTCTAACTGTCTTACTTATATATTACTTATATTCTGCCTCTAACTGCTTACTTATATATGACAAAGATTTTACCAAAAAAGGAGAACATTAACAAAAGATCATGGCAGCCCAAAAGAGTTGAGATTTTGAGGAATAAAAAAATGTAGATAATCCAAGGTCATTTATTCCTATTTTGAGGGGGAAACCATTGAAACCAAGGGTAAATACAGAATATTAAAAATCGACTTTAAGAAAATGACTAAAGCTTGTCATCAAGAAGCTTTCAGTTTTGTAAAATACAGAGAACATAAACATATACAAACTTTTATTTAAAACAAAACAAAACTCAGTTTATTTCTAGCTCAGAAAAGTTTTAACTTTGGCATCTTGTCTTGTCAAGACTACTAGGAACAAGGGTCTCAACCCCAAGATCCAGGATTCTGCATTAGTAATTAGAATCCTGACTGGCTTGATTTTTAATTGTATTTTGAAATAAAGCAATTAAGCTGTGTTAAAAATAGCTGTGTCAGACAAAGCTCATTTGTTTCGATAACAAAGTTACTTATTAATAGGACAGGAAAGGCAGTGGGTGAGTCTGACTCTTGAAGTCCCTGTGGACAAGATATCAAAATGGGGCCTGGTGATACAAAAAAAAAGGTGGGCCTTATAAGTGAGTGAATAATGGTCCCATAATAGTGCAAATGAGTAGAGGGATGCCACCTTGTATCAAGGTTTCTAGTGGCATGATTAGGATTCATTTTGTCCTTGGTCACTGTAACCCCCAACCGCCTGGCAATGGATATTTCAATAGCACAAGCATCCATTTGTAGATTACTGATATGGATTGGAATCCCAAATGAAGAGATTAGTCTTATTCCTAAAGACTATATCAAAAGGTAAGAAATGAAGGATTCAAAATTCCCCACTCTAAAAGTACAGGTATTAAGGATTTATTTGCATTTTTTAAATTTTTTTTTTATTGAGGTACCATTGGTTTACAATACTCTGTGTGATTTAGAGATAAAGATCATACCTTTTCAGATAAGGCATATTTTATAAGAAAAATTTAGTTTTATATGATTCTAAAGCCATAAAGTTAATAGATTTATGCCTCATTGATAGATATACGGTATTGAAATAGGAAAGGAAGGCTTTTCTATTCTACTTTGCTGTAGTGCTATAACAATTAGCTAAGAAACTAATCATTTCTGGATGAACACTTTTAGAAGCATATCAGAACCCTGGCGGAAAATTAGAGAGATGAAGGAAATTGATGTAGAGAGTTTAAAACATTTGAAGAGTAGATATGTAAATGGTGTGTTTATTCTCTTTGTTGACTTATCTGAATGACTGATTACAGTATATTTGCAAATGTGTTATGTGGAAGAACTGTTGGTCTTTTCATTGTTGAGTGAGAATACAAAACTGGAAGGAAAGTGTTTAACTTGTAGGAAGATTGACTCTATCTCAATGTAAAAAAGAATACTGGAGTGTCAGAGTAATATACAAAAAAGCTAGCTTGTGAGGTTGTAGAGGGGATCTGAGTCTTGTAAAGGTGGCTGAACTGAATGTTATTTAAGTTCTACTTTAATCCTAGTAATCCCAAATCTGTGAGTCTCTTCCATATAAGTCCTGCATGTAGAAACACTGCTTTTTCCAAAACATATACCATGAATCATTTATTACAGCAATGCATATGTATAACAATGATATAAACTACTGTTAACTCAATAAAAAAAAATTAAATGTATATGTAGTTTCTAAATTATAGACTTACAGAGTATGAAGCTATTTAAAGATCCTGTCATGAACATAGGCTACTTTAAAGCAGCTAAGGTGATTTTACTCACAGCAAAGCAACTGCTTGATAGGAGAGTTGGCACTGGTCCCAGGGCTCACTTTCTGGCCCAGTAAGTCAAGCAATATATTCTTGAGATAATTTCTATCAAAAAATACTTTATTGACTTCTTAGTGCCAGGGAATATGTTTATGAATGACATGAAATTTAAAACACGATAGTTTCTTTTTTGTGTGTTTAGAAAAACATGGTCATTTCAAAGTATTCGTAACTTCTTGAGGCTATGACATGAATGCATGAGAAAATAAAATAAGAAATTCAAGGCAACAGTAAAAAGAATCACTGAATACATTACGAATGTTCTTGTAACAGATACAGGCATGTCAGTCAGGAGTTCAGATCGTGAATTTTCCCGTCCTAGGATGTGTTTGATTCCAGTAGGGAACACCTAAGTGCAGTTTTACTACAGAATTGAAAAGGTGCCAACCCAGTGAAAATGACTTTAATTCACCCACAGAAAGTGAAACTCTGAATCATGAGAATTATCTTTGCATGAAAAATTTTATTCGAGAAGGTCTTCAAGGGAGTTGACATGATAGGCACCCCGAAACAACCAGTTTCCCACATGGCAGGAGTGCTGAGACTTTCTAAGGGAAGAAGAAATATGAGGGAAGAGCAGGGCTTCACATTTCCATATCTGAGTAGGTGACAGGCTGTTCAGGTGACAGGAGTCAAGGTGCTTGACTTCCCCACAGGGTGTTTTCTCAGCCATTAGCAGGTTGAGAAACACAGAGAATGTTATTAAGAATGTAACAAATCTCCAAGAGTGAGGGGATGCAAGTGAAGATAGTCAACAGTTAATCATAAAGAGCAGGTGCAAATCAGTGAATCAAGTTAATCCTAGAAAGGGAATGCAATTTAGTGAGTTAACAGTCTGAAGAAGGAATGCAGTTCAGTGGATAGAGTTTAATTCCAGTTATTCCTAATTTTTAGTCTAAGGGGGTCTAGTGCAGGCATGCACAGGGCAGGCACACTTTTGATTCGCACCGACGGAGAATCTTGGAACCCTCAGTGGATTCTACAGGCTTTTTCTGCCCTCTCAGGTAACCAGGAACACTGGCACACCAGGCAGGGAGGCTGGGCAGGAGTGCTGGGAGGGGAGGCAGGCAACTGAGTCTCTCAGCTGCCCCCACAAATCTCATGCTTTTTCTCTGGTCTCTCTCTGGCAATCATCTGATCATCTCACATCAGAGGGATCCCTCTTGCTGTGCTACCACTGCTAGCTTTACCTCTCTCCTCTAAGCACAGGTATACACATTTACACGTGCACACACCCCATGCTTTCTGGGCCCAGGTGTCCGTAATCAAAGGCATGCGTGCCCCGTACAGACCCATGCCCCTCAGTCTGGGCATCCACATGGTAGGAGAGCATTAAAAAGCTTGATAATCACTTGATTGATCCTACAGAGTTTTTTTTTGTTGTTGTTGCTGAAAATGGAAAGGGTCTGCTATGCTAGAATTTCAAGTAGGACTTATCTCTGAGAAAAGGGTACTGAAGCCACATGAAAGAATAAACTCCAAGAGGAATGTCATAGAAAAAAAGTTGGCTCCCCCCCNTGGGCCCCCCCCCCCCCCCCCCCCCCCGCTGTGGTTCATTAGGAAAAATGTACTGGCTGTGGTCAGGAATGTGAAACCAAATGATCAAACAAAGGAAAAAACTAAACCTGAAGGTCAGCTTACCTAGCTGTGAAAAGACCTAGGAATGCAGAGAGCAGGAGGCAGCAGCTTGAAGCCAAGCTAGAGTTTCAAATAGGAAAGCACACAAATGACATGGTCTAAGTTCCAGGTGAAATATCTAAGCAGAAGCAAAAGTTAGGTGCAGAGTAATAGGGTTCCATGCTACAGAGGCAGCTTACCAGTTTAGGGAACTGGTGACAGAGTGTGGAGAAGCAGGGGTGTTATGAAACATTCACTCCTAGGGGAACTATCTGCTTCATATAATTTTAACGCATCCCTGGCTTTACCGCCTGGAAATCTCTAATTCTCTGGAGAGCCCTAATTATGACTATAGAGAAAAGAACAGAGTAAATGTGGCTAACTGAGCTGATGCTAGCAATAAATGATAAGGATAAATAAGGGACCATTGACACATTACAAGAAAGGAAACAGAATAAAAAGAAAGACATTTCCAAAAAAGAAAACAAAGATTTCCAAGAATGGAAAATGGCTCAAATAGAACTGAATCCAGGAAAGCAGTGGAAAATATAGTAGAAACAGAAAAATATATTAAATGTTGACATATAGAATTCCCATTATATAAAGATGTGTACACATTTGCATACAAAAGTACGTATGTATATTACTGAGTAAAAGAAATAAAAAACTACTGTTATGGATTTTCTTAAATGCATATGGGAAACTGTTTTGAAGAGCATTTTTTTGCCTGCTAAAATGGCAATTTCCCTTTTCCTTATCTACTCTTCTGGGTTGCATTAAAATTGTTTGAAGTCACTGACTTGCTATAATTAGCATAATGAAGATAATTTCAAAGTGACAAAAATAGCATCCGCATTGTATGAAAATTATTTAACAAGTATGTTTCCACACATAAAATTTGGGTGGCTGTGCTGACCTTTACCCAAATATTTGGTTTGTTCCTAGATGCTGTGGAACCAACAGATACAATATGAATTCCACAAAGTATCAATTAATCATGACTCATGCTCTGCACAGCGAAAGGGCTTACTTTGAAGAAAGCAGTATTTAACTTCAATAATGAATGAATTTATTAGGTACCTTTTATGAGCCAGCACTGGCCTAGGTGCATCTTCCAGGGAGATAACAGACATAAAACAATTAAGTAATGATTTATAAATTCAAGTGTGTTCAAATATAAAATGAGTGGCATGGATTAATACTGAAAAGAGGTCAAATTAAAGAAAGATGAAACTACCAATGGGCAGAAGATACTAGTTTTAACCTCTAAAGTTAGAGCCCTTTGCTTTATACACCCACAGGGACTTGTTGAACATGTGGATTTGGGAAAGGATTTCCTACAGACGTACCTGAGAACTGAAAATGAAATAAGTTATTTCTTTTTATTTTGAGCAGTTTTTTAAATTCTATTAATTTTGCATTGGTTTACAACACTGTATATGATTTGGAGGTATAGGTTCATTCCTATTCAGTTAAGATAAATTTTTAGTGGAAATAAATAATTGTAAGTGAAATCTCAAGCTCAGGAAATATGGACTTGCCCTCATAATCCAAATAAAGAGATCAACCAATGCCTTCCACAGATGTGAGCATAGTGTCCTTTCTTGAGTTCCTCAGTCTGAACCATAGGAAGCCTCACCTATGCACTGTCTTGCAGCACCTGTCTTGAAATTCTTAAAGGCATGCTTTCCTCCCCAAAACCCCCAAAACCTAGACCTGCATGGATATGATCATGCAGGCACTGGAATTTTCTGTTACCCTTTAGACCCTGAGATCATTCAAGATGCAATGCCATCTGGGAGCGTGTCTGATTCAACCAAACCATGTGGTCCTAGGTCCATGGTTCTTCTCCTCGGGGTATTCCCTACTCTTCAGCAAATGAATGAGGTTGACCTGATATCTCAGGGAGCCCAGAGACTTTCAACCTATGTGGGTGTTCTGGATTAATGGTCTGACCATTGTTCCAAGAGTGTGTTCCAAAAAATACATCATTCATTCCTGCTAGCTGGAATGGTAAAAAATTAGATCAAGAGATTGTTGTCCTACCGATTTTGATTTGTTTAAAACGTGTTTGTAAATAGAGGAAGCTGGGGGTGGGGGCAGGAAGGGGATGCTTGACTAGGAACCTCACCCTAGGAACATTCCTGACTCCAACACTTTCACTCCTCAAAGACTTGCCAGAGTAAGTGTGCTTGACTGATAGCCCAGAGATCTACACTGAAGGTAAGGATTTGGGTTTAGATTTTGCATGCACAAACACTTAGCACAGACTGATAAGGTGGAAAGAAATTTGTCACATGAGTAATCCACTGAATCATGAGACTCATGCCTTCTATGCCTAAGCACTTTGTATAATGAGAGAGTGGAGTTAATGATACTCTTCTAACCACGCTCCTCATGAACCTTTTGGAGAAAGAGCAATGCTTCGTTTGTAAAAGTCAATGTTTCTCCTTGGGGGCTTTCTTGTCATTTTAAGGAGGATGAGTTAAATGATTCTCTACTCACTGAAGGCTTTTTGGAAAATATATACTCTGTTCAATGTATGTATATTTCCCTTCATAGTTATTGTGATATTTTAAAATGCATCCCCTCTCCCCAACACTATACAAATATTTTCATTTCCTCTGGATTTAAAACTGTTTCCAGTTGAGAACCACTGGTTGATAGATTGCCCAACAGAAATATAAAACAAACCAAAATAAGTCATTTGTAATTTTAAATTTTCTAGTAGCCACAGAGAGAAAAGAGACAGGTGAGATTACTTTTCATATGAATTATTTCTATAAGCCAATGTAACAAAATATTACCATTTCAACATGTCATCAATATAAAATTATTGATTATATTTTCTAAATGAATTTTTAAGTACTTGTGTGTAGTTTTCACTTACAGTCAATAATTTTGACTAGCACATCTCAAGTTCTCATAACTATATGTGATGAGCAAATAGAGTGTTGGTATAGATATTCCAAAAGCCCACTGATTATTGGCAGAATTAGGCTGTCACTAGACTTAGATATTCTTCGAGAACTGTGGTTCTCTTTCAGAGCTTTCGCTTAAAAAAAAAAAAAAGTTCTTTTTTTCCTAATTAAAATGCTTGGTTCTTGAAAAAATTAAAAAATAACTTAGATATTCTTCATTCAGAAGAATATAGGCCTGATTCATCTAACCACGTATTAATTGAAAATGTTTCATTACTTATTTAATGAGTATGCTTCATCAACCTTTATGTAACCCTTTGGAATGACTGAGAATTTTGTAACTTCCAAGTGAATCATTCATTTCCATCTCCATTTCAAGAGAAAAATTTTATTGTTATTTGAAGTTTATGAATAGCAATTTATGTATGTACAGTAAAGCAACTATACAACGATGAGAGGAGTAAAATGAAAATATTCACTCACTGCGCCTAATGAAAAATCCCACACTTAAAAATGACCCCCAATCTATAGTCAGCTAGTGGATGGATGTCCTAATCACACCAAGAATGAAGAATGGAAATATTCCATAATATTAACTTTTTAATATTAACTTTTTAATATTAACTTTTTAATTTAATATTAACTTTTTAATATTCCATAATAAAGAAGTGTTAATTGCACATGTCCATAATCAAGTAAATATGATACTCAAACTCCAGATCCCCGAGTTAAATCTAGAAACAGTATTTTCCTTTTATTTAGTAAAAGAGTTGCTAAGCTATGAGATTAACATATGTATAACAATACTCCAGTATTATTTTTTAAATATACATTAAGATAAATTATGTAAAACTTTAACCAAAAAATCATATCTGGTGCTTTATTAAGATATGTTGTTCTGCCAAATCCTACAAATGTTGAGTAGGGAAATGTCCATTGCAATGACAGTAGAGTAAAAGTTGTCTTTAAGAGGTCTTATGTATTAATATACTGGTGAATATATATTGTGTAGTGTTCTTAAGGGTTAATTTAAAACACATTGAAGCTTTGAGGTTAACCTAATCTTGAGTTTAACTGAAGTTTAAATCTCTTCCATTAAATATATATATCTTAGTTCACTTAAAATAGTGAACATTTTTCATTTACCTTACTTCATGTTTTTTACATATAGCAAATACCAAAGGGAAAGCAGAACTCAGGATTAAGTACTCATTTTTTATTAAGATATACAATTTGGACATTAATTATGTGTTTGGGGATCCTGAATGAAATAATTACATTGTAAAAACATAAAATTCTTTGTGCGATTCCAACATTTTTTTCTTCCTCCTTTCTTTGCAAGGTTTCAGTCACTGTGTGTGTGTGTGTCAAAGTCAATGATACTGGCACTAACCCAAATGTGTAAACCACTTGGTAAAAATATTTTCCCAGATATAATTATGAAATTTAAGAAACAAAATAAAACAAATCCTGCCAAACATAAAAAGATTGAATATAAAGTTTGTGCTCAAGGATGTAGGAATCATCTACATAAGTAGAAAACTCCAAAAACAGTATATGAAAAACTTAGAATTCAGCAAATGTCTCTCCATTTCCTCAAATTGTAATTGTAGGTAAACACCTGAGGTTCTACTCATTGGGTTATCATATATTTCATATTTATTAAATAGTTCAAATTTCTCATCAAAGGAAAAATACATAATGTGGATATTTGCTCTTAATTTTCAAAAGAAAAATAGAAAGCTAGATCGCAAGTCCTGTAGACCTTTAGGTTCGAGTGTTTGTCATTGTACTGGCTACAGGCATTATGTTGCTACTGAGGGCAGTTTAATGGTATTGTAGTAGGTAACCTTTTTTCCTCATTCATTCCACATGTATTTATGTACCTTTTCCACTTACCTATGCTGACTTTCAAAAAATACAAAGACAACTTTCAAAAAAATGTGATACTACACTTGTGCAAAAATATAATTTCAGAATTGATACAGAGTATTCAAGCTAACATGACTAGTTCCTTCTTCACAGGAGGCTTTATGGAGACTGAGGCTGCAGCTCAAGAGTCCCTGGGGTTAGGCAAACTTGGAACTCAAGCTGAAAAGGATAGAAGACTGAAGAAAAAGTAGGTTTGGAGAATTTTTCCTTCTTTTTCTAAGTTTTATTTACTCTTTATCATTGTTTTCTGGGGAACTTAAATCAGGATAGTTGGAATGAAAACAATAGGCATAATAATTTTGTTCTAGAATTCTCTATAACGATTCAGTGCTCAAATTTCCGGGCTATAATGAGCTACAGTTTGAAATGAGCATGAAAGTCTCTGGCTTGTAGTAGAAATAAACAGCTTCTTCTGAGATACCAAAGCATTTATTTCAAATCTCAAGTTTATTTAAAATATTTATGTGTAGCCTTACAAATAATGTCATTCTATTTGATGAAAATTTCAGTACTGTATTGGTGTGATAAAATGAGAGCGTTTACTATCCCAACTTTGTGATTTTCTAACTGCAACTGAAGTATCTCCTCTTAAAATGGAGTATTAAAAGGAGAACATTTCTCTGACTGACTGAATATAAACTTATTTTAGGCTCACAGCAGATTGTTATGCATCTGTCAGGAAACTGATAGTGTATCTTTTCATTCACATATAATATGGAACATTTACATGACTTGAAAAACTGGCAAATTTTGAACCTTAGCAGCTGTTGGAAAGCAAGCAGGTCCATAAATAGTACATTTTTAAAATACATAGTAACATTTTCAGTGATGAAACTGCACCCTTAGAACATGTTCTTTAAAAGCCAATTTCTTCTTATTCCAAAATATATAGGTTATTCCTTTTCCTTTCTCTTAGAAATGTTTTATATTCTGCTTATAATTTTCATGTTCACCTTCTTTCCTATGAAAGAATACCCAGGGCCCTGTCATTAATGTAACACAAGTGCTCACATCACTCAAGGTAATGAATTTGCCTCATATCTGCCTTTTCATTTGCTTTGCAGATATTGTCTAATAGTAAGGAAATATGGAGTTATACATTTCAAGTTCAATCTTAACTCTTTCATTAATTTATAACTTACTGAAAGTAAATATATATCCAAATTCAGTAGCAATACTGTGCAGAAAAAAGAAATGACCATGGGAGCATTAATTTTTAAATACAATGAAATATTCAAATACATCAAATAGTAATAAAAATTTTTCTCATCTGTCAAAAATATATTTAAATATTATCACAAGATGTTTGAAATGTTTTCATTGAATTGACTCCTACCAAAGACGCCTATCAAAATCTTCAACCTCATGACTGCTTATTGAAAAAATTCTTCTAAAAATCTTCCCCTTTGTAAGTTCTTTCAAAATTACTTCAAGCTTAAAGTATGTTCAGTTTTATTTATTTAAAACATTTTCAAGTCTAAATGAGTAAGAATAATCAAAATGCAGCTTAGTTAATGGATTTAGTTTATTTCCTTTAAAACTTATTCCCAATTTTCCTACAGTGAAATATTTACAAATAATGGCAATCTGACCAGCTTCCACATTGCAAATATGGCTGATTACTGAGGTAACATATTGCTTGTTCATTGTTTACAGAACGAAGTCAAATGTCTTTTTAATGACAACTAAAGTTAAACATTCTAAAGACACAACAATTTTAAAAATAACAGAGTTAAAATTCAGCAGTTACTAACTTTACACACTGTTGAGTAGATTTGATATTAATTTTAAGGAATTATTTCTCAAATCCTTAACAATCAGACACTGATTTTAACCTAGACTTAGTTTAAAGATCATACTATGCTGATCTTTTGTATTTTATTTTGTGTATGTTTTAACATAATGTATTTCAAAATATATTAAACAGAATATTTTTATTATGAAGAATAGCAAGAACATTCTATACTACAATAAATGTTAACATTTCTTAGTACAATTATTCCTACTAGAAGAAAAATAGTATTTTTATTAAGATGGAGCCAACAAAGCAAGGTAGACTTAATTAATTGAAGGACAGAAATTTTCCTCATATTGATTGTTCCATAGTAAAAACTATAAACATAAATTTGTTCAGGAGACTTATATAAATAAGTGCTATCACTTATTCAGGACTTGCATGACACTATTCCTTAGGTTCTGGGTTGCCAGTGAATGAAGTGTCTTCATGTCAGCTTTGTAACATAATCACAATAAATTATTATTAAATTACACAGTTTCAAATTTTACTTCTATCTAATTTTGGTATTGTTATTTGATTAAACATTGGTCACTTGTTCTTGAATTACCTGAAGTATTTAAGATTTTATTTAACAATACCCATTCTTCTCTCACTCTCTTTTAAAGATACCATATACTCTTTAAGTAGGCTTCAAGCGATCATATATTTTTCTATGTACAAACTCCATGAATGTGGCTCTTATAAGATGTGAGGAAAATCAAGTATTTTTTATTGAAAAAATATAAAAAGGAAAAATGGGGCAACTTCTTTTGAACACTTCGGTTGCACATATTTAATTGCAGTGACTATAGTTTCTTACCAATACTTTTCCTACACTATTCCCATTCACTAAGTAAAATGATGTTCCCAGGACAAAGTATTAAGCTTAGACTTTTTGTCCCAGAATTCATATCAGATTCATTAGTCTCTCTGAAAATAACCAGCGCTGGGATAAAAGGTCTTTTTTTCAACTTTGCTAAGCTATCAGGTGTCTACAATTGAAAATCTGTGCTTTACATTTAATTAGGAAAAATGTTATCTTAAGAAGTTCATTATGACACATTTTTTAAAGCCATATGGGGGAGATACTTCCAGAGAGCAGCATTCAAGACATTCTAAAATATTGCAAAGTTCAAAAATGTATAATGTCGGCAGTCTCAAACAAAGGTCTAATTTGCAGTTCATGTTACCATTCAGCAAATTAAATACACATAGGTAGGGCAAATTACTAGATCTTCTGTTTCTACTTAATTCTACTTTTACTTTGGTGAGACATTTGTTTTTCTGTATTTCTATCATCTTTGTCCTATGATAAGAAGTAGGAAAACACCCACTTTCCTAGACCATCTTGTCAAGCTTTGCTTTCTTGAGTTGGGTATATCCACACAGGTCCTATTCTTTTATCAGAACTATGTCTTACCTTGGTCAAAAGTAAAGCAATTAGTGTTCTGCTTGGTTCTCCACATTTATGCCTTTGTTGTACTTTCATTTAACTCCAATTCAAAAAATCCCCCAGTGGACTAGTATAAAGTCAACACCTATAACTATTGCATCAAATGGAAACTCATCTAGTAAGCCTTGAGTGTTCACATCACTTTTTCAGATCTTCCTATTAAGGTTTGACACGTTTTTTTTTTTTTAATTTTTAAAATTTTTTACAGCTCTCCTCATATTTAAGAACTGAGGTATTTATTATTCTCCATCAGTGTCTTTATATTGGAATTGTGATTCTCCAAAGATTTCTCAATGTGGGCTCCCTCTGGAGTGTCCCTGCTCTCTAAGATCGTGTTCATCCTTTGTTTCATTTCATTGGACTCCAAGTGCCTTTTCAGTTTAATCAAACTAAGCATCTATCTAATTTCTAAAAGTCACATTTCAAGAAACTAGACCTGAGAACTCCTTCTCACTATACCTTCACCCTAATTTCAGGAACTTATTTTTTTCTTCTTAAACACTGAATTAGTGTTTTAGACTAAACATTAAAGTCAGTTGCTTGGAATGGCCAATTAAAGAAAACCATGCAATAAATATATATATATAACTCCATGGCTCATAGGAGCTCCTGCAAGGTAAAACACTTACATGTCTACTATTTCAAAAATGCACAATTTCTGGATGTCATTTAACCCCCTAAATTTTGTATTGAATCTAAATGTTGGTATTTTAGGACCTAGTAAATAGAAACACTGTTTATGACAAAGTTTAGAATCTATTTTGATAGTAAGGCATTGAAGATCAAAATGTCAGTTTTATCACTATTAAAGCTGTATATGACCAAAAAAGACAGTTTCCAAAAACTGAACCCTTACATTAGATAAGCTTACCTGACACAGAATGATCTGGGTTTCAAGATGCACACATAAAAGACCACCTCTCCTTAAAAAACAAAAACTATAATACTATGATTTAAAAAGATGTCATGCTAGCAACAGGTACTGTGAACTCAAAAGGAAGGAAATAGAATTTTTTTATCATTAGTACCTTTACCTACAAAAGAATTTTTGTTAAATTGTTAAGTATATTTGTATTACCATTTCATCAGATTCCTTACTCTTTTCTTCCTGTAACATAGCTACCCACTTATCTTCCATATCACCATCTCTAGAAATGTGATGATACAGTGTGTGTGTCATACCCCTTAAATTCTTAGAGCCCTGGAGATATATTTAGCCCCTAAAAATAATTGATAATTGACAGAAATGTAGAACTTTTAGTCTAAGATAATTTTCCCCCAAAACTTTGGAGGAACTGCTCTAATTGCTTCTAGTTATATCTATAATCAATTGTCATTCTTTTATATATAACATGTATATAACATGTTTTCCTCTCTCTCTCTGTATTTGAATATTTAAGGTTTTTCTCCTTATCTCTAGGATTCAGAAATGTTACAAGTACATTTTATTCAAATTTTTATGCTTATATTTCTACTTTGTACTTTTAATCTGAAGACTTAAGAATGAACTGTCTTATATGTGTTAATTAACCTGAAGGATTTTCATTTCTAGAATCAACTTTGATTTCAAGAATCTTATTTTTAGAGACTTCTAGGATTAAAGATGAAGTTGTCTGTTTCAATAGAAATATACCTGCCTAATTCTCATGGCAGTCCTATAATCAGTGGGCATGTTGATATTAAAAGAATAAGCACTAAATGGCTACATATCTCCAGAAATATAAATTCTGAAGTCTTGCTCTTAATATTTTTATCTGCTAATGTTTTGCTCCTGCATTTTAACACTACACAATTTTTTAATTAAACCATATATGTGTGCTGAATACTTCTGTATCATGAGGCTTAGATTGATAGATACCATAGGGATAATACACCATTTTATTAATGATTTTCAACATTTAGTTATGATATTAATAATATATTACTTTGTTAGATTTGCTGTATTTTCCTGACTGGATATCACTGCTAAATAAATATGGGTCATATTTGAAGTCAATTTTTCAACATCATTAAAATGAAATTAACATTCCAACACAAGTATAAGCAGCATCCTCCAGAGAAGCAGTTTTATCCTCGGAGCATGGCAGCCAGAGTTAATCACTACCAGTGAATCTTTATGTTAGAACTTCAAAGACATAAAAGTGAAGTGCTATAGATTTAGCTAATTTATTTCCATTGCAATCCTAGGGGTATCCTTCTGTACATATTCTTTAATGTGTTTTGAGACTGAATTTTCAGTCTTTGGCATTTGGAAATTTAGAGTTTGCATATCTCTAAGCAAAATAAATGTCACTGAAAATATCTATAATTAAAGGTATCACAGAAATTGTACAACATTCTTTCATTTAATAAATATTTCTTTATGCCTAGGTGCCGAATTAAACTTGTGAGTTGTATTCCAGAGGTTAATTTTCTTTTTTTTTTTTTAAGATTTATTTATTTATGCATACAAGTACTGGGGTAAAGGCCAGAGGTGTGGGGGATGAGCAGATTCACAACAGATAGAGCAGGGAGCAGAACAGGCAGATCAACAGAAGTACACTGCTGAGGGGAGCAGTGGGCGAGGCAGGAGAGATCTGCTATGCCATGTGGGGCCCCTCCTGGCCGGCAGCAGGGATCAAACTCGTTCTGCAGTGGCTGTGGTTTGCTTCATAGTGCGTTGTTTAACCCACTGTGCCACCAGGGAGGTCCTCTAGAGGTTAATTTTCAAAGTGTGTGTTAGAAGCTTTAAGTATATTTTCCCATCTAAGTAATGCCACTTATATGTAAAGGTCATTGATCCCCCCCCCCCCCACACACACACACACAAAAAAGCACTTTGTAAGCATGCTATAGGAACTGAATCTGGCTAGATAAAGATTTATTGAGATAGTTTATCTCAGAGATTGCAGAAACAAAAGAATGAGAACACCTTCAATATATCAAACAATAAGAGAAGTCTAGAGTATTGTCAAGGTTTCATACTTTTTATTGCACCCTTTTCCACTCCAAGTTCTTAATTTTTAGGCAGAAGCATCTGATTGGCCAATTAGTCATTCCAGGGTTCAGTTAGTACAGAATTAGCTTATGGTGAGCACTTCTCAGCAACCAACTCAAAGAGATTTAGTAATATAGAATATTTCAGAACCTATATCCAACATTCTCAATATAACTTTGGCAAAATATGTCCCATTTTCCTACCTAGAGCTCCAGAACTAGTGTTTTGCACTTGTACTAATCTGGAACTATCCTTGCTTTGTTATCTTATCATGAAATACCCTGCCTAGCTCCAACCATGGAAAATTGTAGGAATTCTTTGAACTTACAAACTAGTAACATTGAAAGGCTTAAAGGTCAAAATGCATAGAAATTTATTAGGAAAAATAAAGCAAAGAAGTCCAAAGCATCTTAAGAGTTAAACTGTTAGATATTATAGTTAGACAGTTAGATATAGATTATTTTTCTGATAGAGACTCACATATATCCAAAGTTTGATATAAGAATAAAAATGATCACTAATAAATAATCTATGTAAGAAATTTAAATGTGTGCTTGAATCAGTCTAGAACTATTCATTCCAATAAAACTTATAAAATCAATGTCTGAAAGCAAGATAAATTCTATTTTTAAAAAATCACCAGTTAATGTATATCTAAGTACAATGCTGACAACTTAATCTGGAAAGAATTCTCCACAAATATAAGATCTTACATTAGTTTAGCTCCATACAATATTTTAATAAGGTCTTAAAAGATGTGCTTTCATCCATAGTTATTTAAAATTAGCCGTTTATGAAGCCAACTTTTCCTACATGTTTCAACATTTCTAAGAAGGGCAGTGATTATCTATATCCTAACCCCAAGATTTTGTAGAATACACTTCCATTCCAAAAGTTTTCCATTAAAAAAAATGCATGTGTATATTTTATGGACATATATACAAACATATAATTAAATGGCTTTCATATTCTACATAATATATATTTTTTAATGTTAAGTTTGACTGGGTTAGGTTTGTTATACAAGTGAATAACATTCTTAGAAGAGTAAAGATTTCTTAACCTCTTTTAAAGAATCTCAAATATTTAGCTACTTGAAGTCAGTATTAACTTTAAAGAAAAATTATTTCTGAAGCAGTGTGATGATGTAGCATACGAAAAACTTCTAAAACCGTCTTCTTTTGTTTATAAGGATGATAGCAAATGTGCTGGCATTTTATTTTATCTGTATCCTATTACCTGTCTTTATCTATAAAAACATTCCTGCCATCACCATGGAGTGCTTTTAGAGCCCTGTGGATTACCAGTCACACCTTAACCTTTAATGTTCACAGCTTTTTCCCTTCCTGTGTAATTCTCTACTTCAGACACTCTCCACGGTCAGATTCTGAATTTTGCCATCAGCTCTAATCTTTCTTATTCCAAAATTTCCAAGTAAATTTTATCTATCCTTTCTAATTATAACCTTCTTCTTTCAGATTTCTTTAACAACTTTTCCCCATCATCTTTTTAATAACTTGTATCTTTTTACCAGTATATTATCCCTTTTCTGTCTTTAGCTTAGATTCCAAGGTCATAATTTCAACACTCTTAACATCCCTAAATCATTACTTCTCTTTAATACGTTTGCAGGCATATGTCATAAACACAGTTACTGATGAATCTTCTCTCTCCATGTCTACCTCCATCCAATGGAGAATATCAAGCAGGGTCATTTGGATCAGCTCTCTTTGGGAATTCAGCACTGCCTGGTAATCTCTTATTTTTCACTCACCAGTCTTCTTTCTCGTCACTACAGCTTTTGTTGGAGGCCTCCAACAATTTCAAGTCTGCATCCTCTGCAGATGAGCTCACATTCTAGTTTGCAGGACAAGAAAGAAGATGCCATCATAGGACTCTGATTATTTGCCACCCAATTCACACGTTCCCCTACCCTGTCTTATTACTGAAAGACAGGGCACTCTTTTTACTTAATGGCCATCACTTCTCATTTCCCAGTCAAGCTGTGCTAATTTCCCACTTCTTATATTTTAAAATACTGGTATTTTCTTCATTTTGACCATCAACAATTAAATATTTTCAGATTTCACCTACTATAAGAAATTCTTTCTTCATTCAACATTTCCACTCCAGTTGCCAACTTTTCACTCCCCAATCTGGTGTTAATAACTGATTTAAAAATATTTCTGAGTCACCAACATGAACTTTAAAAAGAGACAACTATATTCCATCTGTGAAATGCATACCGTGAAATATTTCATGTGAAGGTTTACATTCAGAGTTGGCTAGTTTATGAACAGAAGGTCCAGTCTTTTCACAGGGGATCTGGAAGTTTAGAGTGAGACAATTAAGAAGTTTAAGGTTCCTGTGTTAGAATATAAGGCTTATGTCAAACATAATGTCTTTTTGCTGTGTCTGGATATATGCTGATGTCACCACAGAAAACATTATGCCAATAATTGAATTTGATGTAATTAATTACATGATAACTTAAAAACTGTTCTTTTTTATACTTGTCAGTATCTCTGTTGCTTTTATCATCATCTTTACAATCTAGAGTAGAGAGAAAAATAATAATGAGGCTATCTGTTACTATTAAAAATTGCTTGTAGGAAAGAATAATAATAATTTGTATAAGAGAAATTAAGCACTTCACCATACAAAAAGCCTCACAACAACAAACCCAATTCTACAAAATATGTTACCCCTAATATATTTATAATATATTACCACAAAAATCTGAGACTATAGGACTATAGCTTATTGTAATTGTAAAAAACATATTTTGAAATTCATGAATTAATGTACTTAATATTCTAAAGTGAGATACCTGGTCAGTATTGCTCCTACTTTAATGGATTATGGAGAAAAAAAATCATTCATAAAAACACTAAGAAATTAAGCAACTTATGCAAATTGTTAACAGATATATTAGAACTTCAAGCAATACTTTTTGAGAAATATTTTATGGGTGTGTTTCCTGCTTATTTTCATAATTTTTCTTGTGTTTTATATTTGGTTTTTTATTAGTACATGTTTTGTATTTTTAAAATGCTAAGTGAAGATATGTGGGATATCAGTATTCCAGTGTGTAGATTTAATCAACTTGATTTGTTGAAGAACAATTTTTAGATAGCTCATAGGCTGAGGGCAATTATTTTGTCCATGGTAATAACTAATCCTAAATACATCTAGCAATTTGCTTGGAAAGCTCAGAAATTGCCTTTACTTCAGAGCTCTTCAAAGAGCTCACAGGTTTGTGAAATAGAAAACCATTGTAATGAACTAAAAGCTATCTCTTTTGGGTCTTAATTGATGGTGTGTACTAGGTACAAAAAAAAAAAAAGCCAGACCTGCCTTAGGATATTATACTGCCAATATATATGGATAATATTGATATGAATAATATGTTTCTGTTTATATGAAAATTTAAGGAACTTGCCACAGTTATTCTGAAGTTAAGGTCAAAGAATATGCATTTCTCAAAAATGACCATTTAGTAACTTAAGACATGGTTTCTCTGAATGAATGCATTTGGAGGAGGCCTGTGCAGGGTGTTCCATTGCTTGTCTAACTTTTCTTTATAATGATTGTGCAATAAAAAAAAGAAATTCTAACTTGCCAAATTTCTGAAATAGGAATTTCTGCTTCATATTTTGTTATGTTGAATATATTTTTATGAGTTAAAAGTTTCATTTTTCTAATAACTAGTCTATAATGCTTGTATGGAGAATTTAAAATAATATTCCATGGCTTTTTGTTGAATTATTTAAATTCCATATTTTCCCATTACCTCCACTATATCCAGGGATCAAGTGGGGTACTTCAAAAGCTACATTGAAGTCAGTGTCATTTTAGTGATAATTTCTAGTAATGTTAGTGATGACTCTATTTTTTCTCCTTGGAGTGGCATTCATGAGCATCTGTCCAAATAAATAAGATTTTCTGTTGAAGAGAATTGACTGGCACTGAGTCAATATTATTGACTCAATATTATATATAACTGAATATTATTTTGTCAGTTGAAATGGAAGAGGACATTATGTGGCAAGGGAAGAAGTGTGATAGAATTCCTTTATACTTTCTCCTGGTCTGATTACTGATCCTCACATATTTAGGTAAATCTCTTTTTATGGTACTTGTTAGAATAATGAACCTAGAATGTTCAAACTTATTAATTAAATTGAAGAAATTAAAAATCAGAACCTGCTAGTAACCTTAACCAAACCATGTATAGAACTAGAATCCAGATATTCTGACCTTAAGCCAGTGCTTTATTCAAGTTACTGCCTCTCCAGAGGTCCACTGTACTTCTTCTTGAGCTTTCACAGTAGATTTATGAGATTGTGTAAGACTCTGAGTGCTATTTCTAAGTTATTGCTTCCATTTGTAAAATAACCTGGGAGTGGCCTAAGGTAAAAACTGTTCTTTAATGAGGTGCCTGACTTCCTCCTGGGGTATACTGGAGGCTGGGAAAAATGCGGTCGTGCATGTTTCAGAGTGGCTCATTTTCAAGAGACAGACTTGCTGGTCAACTATTAGAACTGCCCTCAGCCTGATCATGCTTTTGGATACAGTGAGTATGTGTGTCATGGGGGAAGAAAAAGACACCATGTCTTTCTCATATCTGAGCTTTCACACATCTGAAATGATGCTCTTGTTTTATTCCATGGCTTTCTTTGGATTGAAATGTATCCATTAACATTTGTGTGCTTTTCTTTTCCATCCACCCTTCTCCATCTCATGAAAAGCACATCTGGGTAAGTTGAATCACAATGGCTGCTGAACATGTTTATTTTCAGCACCATCCTCTTTTTTTTTTTTTTCCTCGTTAGTACTTCTCTTTTCAGTTGTAACACAAGCTGCACTGCCTCTGGTCTAAAATGAAAATGAAGTATATTCATTTCCACACCATAAAAAGAATCATTGGTTCAGAGAAATGTTGACATTCAAATTAATTATGTTGGTGTTTCATGCACTTCTGTTTCTTTGGTTCTGTTTGACACATGTCGGGGGACATTCCAGAATTCACTCCCCCTAGTTCTTCAGGTCATTTTCTGGGGTTTAGGGTAGCACTCAATGAGACTTAAGTCATAGTTGTAAATCCTTTGGGTCATTTGGACTGTGCTGCATGCCTGAATCTGCCTGTGTCCCTAAATGCTTTGGGGTTTCCACCAGCATTGTATTCATGAGACAGAACTATTTGTCAATTACTAGAACTTAGATGAAGCGTTTTTAAAACTGGCTTTACTCCATCAGGACTTTGGCACTTAGATTCCAAAGTTTGGTTTGGACTGAAGTCTTTAGGTTTGTGAGTTCTTTCCACTGTTCCCTCTACTGCTGATTAATTTTTAAATTAAAATACTAAATCTAACATAATCATGTTATAGTTTCAATTTTAAATTCTTTTTTAACTAAGATTAGAATGTATTATCTATTCTTAACTTAGACTCAAAAAGGCATTATATATAACGTTTTAAAAAATGTAGTATTTAACATAAAACAACATTTTTTGGTTAAATACAATGCATTCAAATGAAATACAATTATTATGAAAGTTATGAAGAGTGTCACTGGCTACAGGAAAATTTCATATGCCAGTATAAAATATGACCTTTGTATTATTAGTTCATTAGTATGATTTATACTTGCTATATATTTTTCTACTCTAATGTAGTTATACTTGCTATTACTAATTATTCAACAATGCAGTATTTGCCTAAGCTAGCATAACTTATGATATTAAGTAAAACTCAGTAAGCTTCTTAAAAATGCAATGCAAGTTGTGGTTAGAATATCTTTTCAATCATGCTGTCAAAATTACTTTTTAAAAATAAAATTATTATAAGCATTGGAGTTTTAAAGGATTTTCAAGCCATCATATAAGATTGGTCTTATGTACTCTGATGATTTTTAAGTTTCACAAAGAATTTAAAACCAAGAAATAAAATTTGATTTGCCCATTCTTCTTTAATGAAACACTGAAAAATATGTGTATGATGCACTGTCATTATAAGCTATAAGATGCTATTATAATTGCCTTAATTTTAAAATTTGTTTTTCTACTACTATAGCTTACACATTTTAGGAACTCAAAATAATTTCCCTTGTACAATAGGAGAAGGCTATTGTATCAGAAGATAGTGCAAACACAGTTGAGGACATGGGAAAGCTAGAGGTGGAAAGAACATTGAGTTAGGAGTCAAGACAAGAATTTAAGTCTGAATTTTCCCATTTGTTTGTTGAGTACCCTTAAGTGATTGAATTCTATCACTTAAGATAGAATTTATTTATCTGTATGTACAAATATTACTATCAACTCCCTAATTCTCACAAGAATATGAGAAAATATAACCACAGAAACATGGAAACTCTAAACTTCAAATCTGAGTTAAAGTGGGCTCAAAATTAGATAAAGCACAGAGTAATCTGGTCTAAATGGTATCCAAGCAATATGAAAAACTACCACTGTTACTTCAATAAGTCCCCAGTTTGATATCAAGAAGTGACTTGGGCGAGCAGGCCACAGTGCCTTACAAAAATAGGATTGCTTAATGGAAAGTAATACAAGCCCCTCTAGTTTTCAGTAAACAGCATGAATAATTGTATTGCTCCATCACATTTGTTTGTGTATGCATGTGTTTTTACCCTTTTAATGGTTTTGAAGGTGATTAAATTCAAAATGAGGTAAGGAAGTAAATTAAATCCCAACTCAAATTCACAAATAAATTATATTTCTTTCTTGAGACTATGCCCTCCATTTCAGTACAGCTTGGAAAGATAGAGGTTTCAATGTAAGTGAACTTAGTTTTTAATGCAATCAAGTTATTTCAGTTCTAAACAACCTAGCATGTGTTCTTATACTTTAAATAAAAGACTACTTAAATGTGTAATGGATTTTTATATGCTCGGCATGTGAAAATGTGCCGCAGTAAGATTCACAAACATACTTACACTCAAACTTGCACACAGATAAAATCATCATCTTCTGTGCTTTAAAAATCAAGACAACCTTGTTAGTGATATGTTTGAAACTCTTTATGGAGCTAAATATATATATTTAAGTAATCAATGTTCTGAAGCAGCTGATTAGGATTTGTGACATATTTCTGTTAGAATAATTATGTTAATTAAGATACACATTTTAAGTTTGCACATGTCAAAAAAATTGGGTGGCATTATATTTTATTCACATTTGCTGGCCAGAATTTCAAACAGTTTTCAAATATGATATTTTTATTTTTATAGAATTTATCAACAAGTATAGATTTCTAAATTATAGTGTTGTGGCCAATTAGCTGTTTGAAATTTGAGATCATAGGCTACCTACCCTTCTGACTATTGAATTTTAATGGAACAAGATAAATTTTACAATTAATAATGGTGTGAAGTCTAACTAAATTGCAATTAGCATTATGCAGGAAATTTTTTTTCTGTGTTGCACTGTAAAGAAATAGATTCAACTGTCAATTTACTTTGACTTATATTTTACTCTCGGTTGATATTTACAAGAGTATTTACTCTTGGTTGATATGAAGTTACACATTTTCTCTTCTGGATATCTCAATAATTGAGTAATAGCCATGTTCCATCATAAGTAAATAAGCCATAAAGATACATTTTCCAGCCAGAGAATTACTCTATTACAATTGTACAATTAAATTGAAATGAATTACACAAATTCAACTTTTCCAGCCTGATTAGATAAACGAAACTAACCTCCTTCCTCTGGACAAGATGCAGAATTTGATATTAATGGGAGTAACAAAAGAAAAAAAAGAGAGAGAGAGAGAAGATTAAAATGTGACAATTAGGGGACAAAGACTATATTTTAGCTGGGTAGGGGGTCAAATATATATATTCCACTTCTAAATAAAAATGAGCCCAAGAAAATAGTTAAAAATGGGAGTCTACCTTTTCATCAAATATTATCAGTAAAGTGGGTGCTATTATTCTCCTTTCTCAACGATGAAACATTTAGAGAGGTTAACTAGAACAGTGTTGGGTTATAAAAGCTGACTGTGTCACCAGGTTCTAAAAGTTATAGTATTTTTGTAGAAGAGAAATTTAATTCTTCCTGAGAGAAGTCATGGATCCAACAGGATGGTTAAACATGTGCTGTGTCAAAGGCTAAGTATGAGTTTGCCTTGATTATGTTGCAAAGAGAGTTGTTCCATGGAGACAGATGAGTCAAATAGGCAGAAGAAAAAGGCATTTCAAAGTCATGGAGAGTAAAATAGAATGGAGTGTTTGGAGGCTAGCAAGTGTTTCAGTATTGGCTGAACAAAGGAGTGAGAAGCAGCAAGAAAGACAATTGGGTCAGATCACTAAGAGTATTTCTAATTGTGCTAAGATATTTGACCTTTATTTTTTGGGCAATGGAAAGGTTTTTAATCAGGCAAGTCATACAAAAAAATATTTGCAGTTAAGAACCTCTTGCCAGAAGTTGGGAAAGGACTGAGGGAGGTGTTAGAAAAGGAGAGACAAATTCCAGGAGTATCACATGATGAGTATTTGAACAACGCTTTGAACAAATTATTTTCTTTCATATGAGAGAGTGCACTTTATTTTTTCTACCCAACTAGGGTAACTACTAAGCAAAATTCATATTTTTATTAGAGTGCAATAAATAGTTTTATGTTAACAAAACATGTAATTCACTTGTGAAAATGCTATGTGCTTCCTGGGTGTTGAGTGCATATTTATTGGCTTTTTACTAAATGTAGCAGAAGCTAGTAATAAATGCATATTTGCTTCTTTCCCTTGAAATTAACTCCCCTGTAGCTGGAAATGTTCTTTTCCCTCGTGGATGTTGCGTACAACTCTTAGTAATGCTCAATAGCTCTGTGGAGGCCTCAATTTTCTTGCACATATCCCATGAGTAATCCTGCCTCTTCACCTCCTCCCTTATGCTTATCCTGCTTGGAATGCAGTCCCTTTTCCTTCCTACCTGCTCTTCATAACCAGCTTGATTGCTATAGAACCTTTACCAGTTGTTTCCATTGTGATTAACCCCTTTCCAAATCCTCACAATCATGTGTATCTGCAAGTTTCAGTATCAATTTGTGCATCATGCTTCGTTTTTGGGTAGTTTCACATGTTTGCATTTTTCTCTCTAACCTGGAAACTTTGGCCCATATCTGTTTGCATATCGAGTACAAGTCTCAGCTCGTCACAGATGCTTGATAAGTACCTGATGGTAGGTTTCTGGACCCTTTAGCCCATTTCTATTAATGTATGTGTCAAAGTGGTACTAGGATGCTTGAATCTGATTTTTGATGAAGGAATGCCATTTGGGAAGCCCAAGGGAATAGGTGATGGAAGAACAATCCAGGTGAGGAAGTTCTAGTTTTTCAGGCATTAGTGTCGCTGTTCCTTTTCCCTGGTGCTGAATAGCTTACATGCAGAACTCACCTCGCTTTCCTTCATAGGCCCTCAAATGGAACAGCAGTTGATTTATGTGTCTCTTCAGCTGATACAAGTTCAATTTGGTTTTACATCCTTGCTCCTTGCTTTTGCCCCCACCCTATTGTATTTCTGCTGGTAACAACCATTGCAAACAAGTGAAACTCTTGCCTTGAAAAGCATTTTTATTACATATTTTGTTATATATAATGTTTTTACTTATTATATATTTGTATCATATGTATATGCTTAATTACCACAGTAATTAAATAACTGAATGATAGTAGGGAATAATCATTATTCATTTTGGAGTTCATCTATGATATTAATGATAGATTCCTAAGCTAAAAGACACATTCAAAGTAAAGCAATTAATATATAACTACATTTCATATTGTTCATGTATAAAACAAAAGAATACTAAACAGAAGATATATTTTACAATATATTCTGGATAGATATTCATCACTTTTACTTTCAATGAAAATACATATTTTCTGTTTCAATGATGAATGATCATAATTTGGCTTGTAAATGAGTGTTAGTTCTAAAGACTCAGTAGTCAGGACAATGATTAAAGATTCATTTGTCAAGGCTCTTTACATCTTTTTGTTATCAGAAGCAACCATTTGTTGTCATCGATTGTTTCACTTTCATTAAAATCAGTAGTGATTATAAATGAAATAAATACACTATTGAATTTTGCACTCTACATTGCTTTGTAATGGTGAAAGTCAATTTACCTTGGAGTTCTCTTCACATGAGAAGTAATTTTGTAGTCTAAACAAGGTACTAAATTTCTAAGGCAGCCTAGCCATCTGGACCTAAAAAGAGCAAATTTATCTTCTGCCTTCATAGAAAGGAATTTTTCTATGATTGAGATGGTGAGGGGAAGTCATGAAGGCAGAGCAAACCAGATTTAGATCCCCCATAATGGCGTCTTGACTATACATATGTGAACATTTTATTATTAAAGGTATAATATAATTGCTGATAATAAAATTCATCTTCTTAGTTAATTAATGTTTAATGTTTGAATTCTGTTGAATATATGGTGGACAAAATTATTTTTAAATACCAGCAGTTCACTCCTCTTAAAATCAATGAATGACTTTGTGTGTTTCACTCAAAGGAAGGAGTTCTGATACTTTGTATTATCTCATAAAAATCTTATAAGGAAATATTTTAAATACTGTCATTGAAAATAATAATTATCCATATTAGCTGACTATAATCTTTGCTGTACACTTCAGGCATGAACTTCTAGAAGAAGCTCGGAGAAAGGGATTACCTTTTGCCCAGTGGGATGGACCCACTGTGGTTGCCTGGCTAGAGGTAAGAGAACTAAATTTGAAGGCTCTTATATAAATCAAGACTAATTGGCTAATTTTGTTTAAGAGCAAGTAAAGACTTCAGCTTTCCAAAATCATAGCTTTCCAGTACCATGGAATAGATCTTAAAAAGAGTAATTGCTTTATTTAGGGATCAGTGACATTGCTGTGATTTTACTTTGATTGTGGCATAAGGAATCATTCAGCAGGATAAAAAGAAGTATCACTAAATTCTACCTTCTTCATAGCTAGAGCAAGAGGAAAAGCAACTATTGAGCCACATTTCTATTGTTTCAAGAAAACATCTTTCCTGGTACTATAGTGTAGGTTGCAAAGAAGAATCACCTGTTTAGCAATTGTGTTATCGAAGACATTACTGCCACCCAGTTGCCTGGAAAGCCATTCCTGAATCCATTTCCTTAAACCTAGGTGTCCATTAAATTTAGGTACTTGGAATAAAGTAGTAGAAGTCCGTTTACTTCTCTAAGATGAATGTTTTTAATGAAATAATAACTGCATTCATCATTTCATACAAAACATAGGGGCTGGGAAAATAACAGCAGTTTCTGAGACGGGGGAAAGCCGTGGAGAAATTCCGTGGAGAGACAGGAAAGGGTATACAAAATTGGTCACAAAAAACCTCATCATGCCACTTATCAGGCGTGTTCTCTGTTCCTTCCATTTAGTTCCCTACTGTGGGCTGTTGACAATGACTGTGCTATGCCAGTGTCAGAACAAAGACGAAACCAGTCTTTTCTTGCCTTACAAAAGCGATTAAAACCCACTTTTAAGTTGTTTGGGAATATGAAATCTCCCACTTTTGTTACTATATCCAGAGCGAATGAAAAAAAATCAATGAGTAAAATTAAAAATCCATTTTAGTTTGAGAAGTAGTCTTCTATAGATAGGTAAAATCATACATTTTCAGACTTATTGGACTGAGTAAACTGACTACATCTTATTGCATTTTATTCTCTCATATAAATCAGGAATTTTTAGAATCTTAGTGATCTGAGATTATTCTTTCAAAGATGTCTTTAAAATTACTATTATCTAAAAATCAATTATAAGACAAAACTGCTAAGAAAACACACCTCAAAATTAATAGCAGTTCCTCCTTCAGTTTCACTACAATAACATGAGCTGCATTTTGACAGAGCATTAGCCGCTATTTTGGCAAGTGATGAACAAATCTTTTCGATTAAAAAAAGCTAATTTACTGACAGTAAAGGGCTAGGAAATGACAGGCAGAGAAGTTTGTGCTAATTAAACCTATCCTGAGCACACAGAAATTGCTCATAATGTGCTTCCTAAAGTGACTCAAATTATAAAATGGAATAAACAAGATGAATGAGCTGGGTGATCCAGTGAGTAAGAGCTCTTACCTTTCACCTCCTTTGGCACCTCCCTGAGTGCACAGTTGGCTGAGGACTATATGTAGAAGTAAGTCTGATGCTTCCCACACCTTTTATTCATATCAAAAACTTTAAAAGTCTTGTGAGGAATGTCATCAGTAGCTGTACTGACAAGCATTTGGATCATATTAGCCATTGTGGAAATCCAGCATCTTAGAAGGGAGGGAGTGGAGGTAAATTTAAGAGATATGAGCAACTTGAGTTTCTGAACTAAGAACTCAAGTCCACTTCCTTCCTACCTAATCTTACCTGTCAAGATACAGTCAATCCCCGTGCCTTCTCTGCTGTAGGATTTGGATTCCCCTCTCTTCCCTCTTGTCTCATCACAGTGCAAGCCACATTTGACTTTTTGCTTGTTTGGGTTTTTCCTCTATGGAGGCAAGTTGCCTTTTAATATGGCAGATTTTTTAAAATAAAAGGATATTTACACTAATTATCAATTATGTAACAAATTGTCCCAAACTCCACATTTATTATTTCTGGCTTCTGTGAGTCAGGAATCTGAACTTGGCTTAGCTCCTTCTCTGTTCCAAGTTTTTCACAAGGCTGCAGTAAGGTATTAGTCAGAATGACAGTCATCTTGAGGCCCGACTCAGAGAGAATCCACTTCCCAACTGACTGGTGCTTCCAGGTCATGATTCAGTCCCTTAATTGCTCTTGGCCAGAAACATCTGTCACTTGCCATTGGGCCTCTCAACTAAACTCCCCAGGATATGGCTGCTACTGACTTCCTCTAGATCCAGAGCTCAGAGAGGAGAGAGAGGGAGAGGACTCTTAAGAATGAATTACAGTCTTTGTAGTTTAATCTGGAAAGTGACAGCACATCAACTTTATCATAGCCTATGCAACAGATACAAGTCACTCTGTCCAGTCCAAAGGAAAAAAAAAAAAAAAGGAGCAGTACACCAGGAGAGGGATGTCTAAAAGCAGAGATCATTGGAAATCATCTTAGAAACTGCCTAACACAATGCCTTGCAAATAAAATTTAATCCCTTCACTTTACAAATGAGAAAATATGGTTGAGATTTAGAGATGTTACATGACTTGTCAATGACAGGGAGGGAATTAGAGCCTAGACCTTATAGTCCAGAATTCTCAACATTGTATTTTACTAATTTATCACTTTCCTACTTCCTCTTGTTCACTTTTTCTCATTCTCACACCTTCTCTTCTTTGCTCAATCTGTTCATAGCAACAAATCAAACAATCCCTAAACCTTTATTTTGGACATTTACAAACCAAAATTATACTGTTGATACTGTTCTGCTTCTTACACATACATATAATGCTGGGGTGAAAGTGCAGAGAAATATGTACACTGTGGGCATGATTCAGATGTTGTAATAGTGCCTGAGAGCTGGCATATCGCTCAGTGCCTACTGTGCTTGCCAGACACTGTGCAGTGCTCATTGCATTACTGACTCAAATGTTTTCACAGCAGTCACAAAATTAAAATGCCTAATTTCTTTTTTTTTAAAGGTTTATTTATTTATGCATACAAAAGCTGGGGTACAGGCAAGAGTCGTGGGAGGTGAGAGGATTCACCAGACAGAGTGGAGAACAGAACTGGCAGACTGACTAAAGTACACTGCCAAGGGCAGCAGTGGGCGAGGCAGGAGAGGTCTGCTGCACCATGTGGGTTCCCTCCCTGGCCAGCAGCAGGGATCGAACTCATGCTGCATTGGCTGAGGTCTGCTTCATAGTGCGTTGTTTAACCCACTGCGCCACCAGGGAGGCCTGAAATGCCTAATTTCCAATGCACTGCTCATTTTGTTGTTCTCTTTAGCTAAAGCTTCCCCATATGTGTACAAATTTAGTCTCTTCCATCAGCACATCATTTCACTCTGCAAAGAGAGTATTCATATAGTTCAGACAGCTGTCACATGGTGCAGAGATGTGTGAAATGTGGCTTAGCTACACTGCATACTTTGATCAAAATCACATGACTGGAGATGGTAGAACTGTTTCTGTGACAAAATTCAAAGGAGAATTACACTTAAAACCACTCATTAGGGCCTCCCTGGTGGTGCAAGGGGTTGAACACCGCACTGTGGGGCTTCCGCAGCCACTGCAGGGTGACTTGGAACCTCGGCCAGGGAGGGGACCCACATGGCACAGCAGACCTCTCCTGCCTCGCCCACTGCTCCCTCAGCAGTGTATTTTGGTCGATCCGCATGTTCTGCTCCCTGTTGTGTCTCTAGTGAATCCTCTCACCTCCCACTCCTCTGACCTGTACCCCAGCTTTTGTATGCATAAATACAAAAAAAAAACACTCATTAAACAAATATTGAATGAGTCTTTACCTAATCCAAGTTGTGGAAATGCTTCTTGTTCTTAAATCCAAAAAGGACGTGGGAACTTGGTGCTAGGCAGCAATTATTTCTAAGCATAGTAATATATATTAGTTACTAAACTGAACATTTTAAAGACTTGATCTCATATGTTTATTTCCCTCACTGCTTAGATAATATTTTTTAATAAACCGCATAATATCTCTATATATGTATCTTCTGAGAAAAATAATAGTATCTCTCTCATGGGATGGTGGTAATTAATGAGTTCATAAATACAGGACTCTTAGAATAATGTCTAGCACATAAGGGACACTAAAATGTTAATAATTATGATAATATCTGTGTATATTGCTCCCCCCCCCCAATCCAACAGCTCTGGCTGGGGATGCCCGCTTGGTACGTGGCAGCTTGCAGAGCCAACGTGAAGAGTGGTGCCATCATGTCTGCATTGTCGGACACTGAGATCCAGAGAGAAATTGGAATCAGCAACCCTCTCCATCGCTTGAAACTCCGATTAGCAATCCAGGAGATGGTGTCGCTAACAAGTCCTTCAGCTCCTCCAACTTCCAGGACCGTGAGTCTATTTGTGCTCGTTCCCTCTCACAGTGCTGACAAAATAGCAGCACATCTAATTCCACAGATCAGAATTGTGGCAGCACATATTTCAGTGTCAGCACCAATTATTCTGAAGGGACTTGGCTTGCTCTTCATTCACTTTGCTGCTACTTTTAATAGGTTTCTACTGAAACCTATTCATATCAGACTTGAAGACTGCAAATAACAGACTTGAATTGGCCTCTAAAATTTAGGGGATTTCCCCCCAAGCAAAAAAACCCCAGTTCCTTCTTTTTCAGGATGTTCCATTCATTTGTTTTATCGCAGGAGGTAAGCTGCAGGCATTACTGCTTTCTGAAGATGCAGTGGTTAATTCTTTACTTTTTTAGCAATTTTCACAATTATGAAAGTACACCAACACTTGATATTTTATAAATACCAAGTATCTGTTTCTCAATGAAAAATCTTAGTACTGTCATAATTTTGTCCCTATCTTAATTTTAGGAAAGGACAAAAACAAAATGTCAAATGACAAATTCAAACACTAAGAAAAAAATGCCAAAAGACTATTTCATTCTCTCTTTAGTTCATAGCTGAATTATATCTGTCACTGTAAAGGAAATAATTTCTGATGCTAATGGGATCTCTGATCTATGTTTTTACAGCATAATAACATATGGGAGAATGAGATAAATTTGAGTAGTGGGGAAAAGATAAGTGCTATTACTTTATTGTAGTTTTCAAGTACAAAAGTAAACTTATATATGACTTTTTCTATGTGGTCTTAAGTGGTTTTAGTTATTTTGCTTCATTTTTGTTGTATCCACATTATAATGCTTTCCTATAAACTGAATTTTAATACTAGAAATGCAAGGTCAAACTTTATTTTTATTTTTACATAATTCATTTTAATTTCTACCTGAAAAAGCATGCAGGGAAAATACACAACTTAACAAAATCTTATGTATGGTATTATTTTCAATTTATATAAACTTCTGCTATAGGTTAAAAAATTCAAACTATGTTACAATAAAAACTGAACAGCCTGTTTAGGCAATTATTATGAACTGATTTTAAATCTGAAAATGAGTTTCCTAAACAATTTCCAGCTCAGAAGTATCAGGGTCAGTTTATAACAACCTTTTCCTCCCAAGAACAAATACAAATCATCATATTAAAACTTCCTAACTTTGCAAAACTGTCTCAACTTTGAGGTGAAAAATAGACCATTTTTTATTATTTCTACTTACCCTACTAATTCATTTCTTAGTGAAACAGAATATTCAAACTCTTTTTTTTCTAGAAATGTATAAGAAAATTGAAGAAACTTAAACACCAAATTATTAAATATGAGAGTATGATCAATTGTTGAAAAAATAGTCTAATGTAAAGAAAGCTTATGAGATTCTTCATCATCTAATCTCAGCTCACCCCAAGGTTTCATTTCCTTAGGTCAGGATCACAACAAGAACTTCAATTCCTAAGCTTTTATGCTTATGGTTGATTATGAACTTTTGGAGTTGCTCTTTCCTGTGAGTCCAACATTCTTTCAACTCAAGGGTCCCTCCCCATGCATCCTTCATCTCTTGATTCCTTGAATGTCCTCCCTCTGAAAAGCTTTTGCTAAATATCTAATCTGGATGTGTTTGTTCCCTTCCCGAGTTTCACTCTGTGCAGTTAAAAACCATTTACAATAATTTCTTTTATTTATCCCACAGTAGGTCAAGAAGAATATTATAAGGCTTCCTGTAGTCCCCAGGCTTCAACTCAGTACTTGGAGATTTCAATTTCTTTTCCTGTCTTCAAGAAAGCTATAACTCAGTGACAATGTTCTTTAAAATTTGCCTTAATCTGGTCTTTCCAAATAATTCAACTTATTGGTTATGAATAAATTTAATTTATTTTTTATGTTGCCTAATTAAAAAATAGTACTTTGGAAATACATAGGTATGGGAACCTATATATAATTCAGCAACATTGAGCAGAAATGTAAGAAATAAGATAGGTGTCCATGATCGCAGTGAACAGGGAGATAGCATTTATTTAGCAAAAAAACTTGTTTGGGTGAAAATAGTTTAACAAAATTTATAATGAAATTGTAGGAATAGCCTACATCCCTGGAGTAGCTCCTAAATGGGAGGACACGTTCTAGGTATTTACATGTACCGATTCATTTTAGTCTCACAACACTATGAGATTGGTACTTTTATTTTATCTAATATGTAAGTGGGAAAATCTGATGAACAGAGAAATTAGATAGTTTGTCCAAAGTCACATGCCCTTCTGGTTTTGCCCTAGTCTCTGCTCCAAGTACAGTCTCATACTTCCTAAATTCTACTAGTGTTCCGTCTCTCTTGCAACATTCTTTCATTCTTCTTTGGTTCTACTTTTTATTCTGCCTAACTTTACATAGCTTCATTTTTAAAGTTAGGTATAAGTGAATAAATCCTAATATTATTATTATAAGAAATATTTCTCTACCTGTAAAAAGAGACAGAACTTAAACAGAAAGTGTGTGGCTCTAGATCATTTTGATTGTGAAAAGAAAAATTCAAATTAACTGACTTTGTAATTCAAGTACAAATTATAATTATTTTGTATACAATCATAAAGTAAAAAATACCTCAAAATGACATTAGAACTATTTAAAGTTACAGCTAAATAAAGTTTAAGATTATGCTGAGGTTTGATTGCTTTACTTATTGTATATTTAGGACAAGAAGAGAATTATTTTCCCACCATTATTTTTCATGATATTGCCTATATTCATTTTAACATTTATTTTTATGTTATAATGCTATACTGAATGATTTATTTAAGCGTTTTAACCCTTAGCAACCTTAGGAATTTTTCTCTTAGTTCTCATTTGATAATCCTTTAAATATCCTTCTCCATCTGGACTAAGGTAAGGCAAGTGTAATACCTCATGCAGAACATTTAAGGTGACACTCATTGTCAAGTGATCTACTTGCACTTGTGTGACCCTGAAAGTATATGTTTCCTTAAATTCACAGAATATATTATATAATATTATAATTTAAGCTTTTCAGTAGTTTTTCATGTGTAAAGAATATGGCTTAGTCCACTTACCAGATGTCAAATCTAAAATTTAGAGAGATTCATGAAATGTCCTAGAATAGTTACTAAGAAGTAGCTCTGCTAGAACTCAAGCCTCTTGATAATAATTTGTTAAATTTCCAGATAGTTGAAATTTTATAAATGGTCTGTTAGACTCAGAGATTAGGCACTTGTTTGCTGTCTCCAGTTCAGAAATTGGGGATTGCACCATGGAGAACCAAGAGCAGCGAGCAGATGGTTTTCAGTGGTTATAAGAGCACCACAAGCAAGTTGAGACTAGTCCTTTAGGGCTGGCCTACCTATTGATACCTCTTGTATTCTTTATCCTTTGATACAAAGCATCAAGGACTTATCTCTTTTAGATGTTCAAAGCCTCCCACTCAAGCTATTCTCTTAAGATAAACTCTACCTTGAGGCTCTCCTATTCTAAATCACCCTTCATTACTTACACAGAGGAAAGTTGTCCTTTAAAGTGGTGGTAGAAAGAAATAAATATGAAGTTAGCTTACTACATAAGGGTTTGCTTAGAAAATAAACTTATTAAAACCTTGACTAATGTTTAATGGATTGGGTTGTATCTAAAGATTTTATGGGTTATTTTATGAGATTCTAGAGCAAGTAGTGTTCCTCATAAGTAAAAGTGCAGATTAAGGGTGAACTACTAACAGACAACTTTGGAAAGTTTGAAAACTATACTTCAGAAAGTTGTACTGAGTATGAACCTGTCTTGATTATAAAAATGCAGAACAATAACATAGTTTTAGCATCTTGCCCATCCCAGAATATGGTGATAGACTGGCAAATATAGCTATTAGATCCTTTGAAAGAAATTTTATATATATATATGTGTATATGTATTTCAGTATGAGATAATACTAGTCACATTTGCATAGAAGAAGGGAAATAGTATTTCCAGTCACAATCATAGAGAAGTTACAGAAATCATTACAAAACAAGAGTGGCTTCAATGAATTTCCTCACAAGTAACCATTACTGAAGTACAACCATTTGGCAAAGCACTGTGTTCACTAGGTATAAAGAGAAAGTGGCAACTAAGTGTAAAGTTATGTTAAGCATAGTGCACACCTCAAAAAAAAACAATAAAAGAAATACCTTCCAAATACTCTGACAACTCCTATATTCATATGCAACTTTCTCTTTAAAATAAGCATTACTCCTCAAAGCTAATAGAGAGGAGGGTTTTTTAATGAAATGGATGGCTCCTATATTCTAAATATATTTTTACAAGTATAGAGATTTTTATTTATAGGGAAAAATTCAAATATACTCTAGAAAGAATGAGACATCCATACATATATATGATACTATCTTTTGGGGTTTTTGTGCCCATATGATTTACTTGTATAAATATTTACTATCCAATTTCTTACATTGCTCAACTGAATATATGTTAATTTTCTTACATATTACATTTTCCTTTTTGCATTAATCAGTTTAGTCTGTAAAGTTACTTTTAAAAGTATTTTAAATTGCATTATTTATAATGGAAGAAAAGTCAGACATGGTACTATGTGAATGGTGCAAGAGGCCTGAAAGAATTAAGGTCATGACTTATGTTAGGGTATCAACTTTGCTAAATTCAGTTCTTTCAAACTAAACTTCTAAAGCAAGTTGCAAATAATATATAAGACATAGATTCCATTTTAACTACAGGATTGATGTATTTGGACAATCTTGCAATTTTCATAAAGGTTTCCCAGTGAAATGTCAGAATTTGATGGGAAGTGGTTCCCAGAAGCCATCACCATCAACAGTAGGTCTGATTTTCACATTACTAAGTAGATTTTGGTTTAGAAATTGTACATTAACCATTGTATAGGAGAAATATCATGGGTTTTTTATTTAGATAGCAAATGAGAATTCCTAAAATAATAGTGCGAGCTACAGGGACAATTTATTTTTATATCATCTACTTCTTTAAAGTGGTATGATGTATTGCTGAAAAATTAGGAAAACCTGGTCTCTGAAATTTTCAACAGTATTTAGGAGACTGGAAGAATATCTTATATAAAATCAAAAATAGTGTTTTGTTTCATTCTCTGTTATAAGAATACAGGAAACAACATGTTTGTTGATTCTAAAAAGAAGACATCCTTTGAGAAAATTTGATATTGGTTTCCAGAGAGATTATGACAGTGTTTTGAGCTTTGTATTGTCAGCCAGTTTTCCTATAAGGACATCGAAGGGTCAAAATTGTGTGACTGAAATTTTGGTAATACACAATATACATGTGCCTTTTTTTTCCAAAGGGAAAAAAAAAGATATTTTTCTCAGATTAAATTTACTCTGGTATCCATGACTATATACATATATATGTATGTATATATATTATACACACATAAAATTTATATATATATTAAATGTGTCTAATAGTCACGTACCTCTGAAGGACAAATTCTGATATTTTGCATGATTTATAATCACAGAAGTATCATTTTAAGTCTATCCCATCATACCTCTTTCCATGTAATCTTTTTAAGTGGTAGAAAAAGGGAGCTCTGGGCCACCCACCCATGCTGTCTCTCTGGTGCACGCTGTTTGGAGCCCAGAGCCTGTTGTGTTGCTGTGGTGCTGTTAACTTACGGTGGTGCTGCCTTTCTTCTTTACTACTGCTTCCCTCTTATGGATCCTCTGCTTTCCCTCTGGGCCGCCTCACTAGCCTTCAGGCAACGTTTGGGTGACCCATGAAGAAATGGAAAATCTCGCAGCTCCAGCAAAAACGGTTAGTCTCTATGTCCTTTTTGAACACAAAAAAAAGTTATTTGACTGCTATTTTCTTTATACTAAATCAGAATAGTGGTGTCTGTTTACATAATGATATACAGTGCTAGGTTGTCATCCTGTGGTTAATAGAATAAGTGTTTACCACATGCACATAATCAAGAATTTGATCAAACTTATTCATTTTGCAACAATGGAAATTTTTAGTAATAAATATCACTGTAATAGGCATAGTCACAATACAGTTTACTCAACCCAATTAAACTTAATAGAAAAGTTGGGCTCAACCATTCATTTTTAGTATACTTGTTTGTTTTTGTTGTACTTTACCACTTCAGGTACAGAGCATTATCAAAAAGAAAAATGCTGTCTTGATTTGGTTTTAAAAGCTCTGTGTTTAAAAACCTCTATCCATTGCTAATTGTCAACCTTTTAAAATATAATCTACTTTATAATCATTTTTCATGGAAACTAACAAAGTTGGGCATGCCATTCATTTTATTCTAAGCAATATCTTTTTAATTTAATGATCTTTGTTTTATCCCTGTTTGAAATATTGATTACTTAGAAATTTAAGATGGATAAAAATGCCAGTGTTGACTACTAGTGACATTTCTAGCTTAGTTTTGTTGTATTTGGTTTTTGTCTTGTTTAGTTTTGGATTTTGTTGTCTGTTGTTGAAACAAAACATATTTTTGATTTGTTTGATTACCAGGATATTTGATTACCAGAAAGCTTTATTAGAGGACTATAAATCCTTTTTATACTTCACTAACTTACTTTATATAAGATTTCTACATTGTATATCAATGTGTACACATATTTGTGAATATGGGTATTTATATCTATATATTCAGAATTTCTTATTAAACTCGCTACGTTAAGGAAATTGCCCACTAAAAAATTGAAAAGCATTTGGAATGACAAGAGCAGTCGTATAATGAAAAGATGTCATATGTGTATGTGTTTCATAGAATTAATTAGGAACAGTGTAGTTGCCCTTAAACTCCTGACTTGATTATTGTCCATTGAAATAAGAATCTGTGTCTTAATCTATCAATGTCATAACTAATATTTCAATAACAATTTTGCCTCTGTTAGAAAAATTTTACTGTATTCAGTTGAGATTAATTTATATTTATCTGCTTTATTAATCATTCCCTGATGCTAACACAGAAAGAATCTGAGGAAGGAAGCTGGGCCCAGGTAGGAAACCCATATGCTTTAAGACTCTCATTTAGTAGGTTATGAGGATAGATAATAAGAAGGTTCTTGTATGTCATATTAGAAATTTTCACTTAGTTTAAGATTAGGCTGAAATAAACATAAATGTATTATGCTTAATACTGTGTGTGTATTTTGAATCACCATATTTTGCAAATGAGATGATTATCATTTTATATTTGGTCTCTTTTGAAAATCATTTCCTTTCTTTTTCAAAAGAATGTATTACAACTTAAATTTCTCTAGAATTACCGCTGATTATTTTTAATCAGGTATTTCTGATGTTGGATATAAGGGGGGATGAGGATAAAAAAATTGTTTGGAATCACAGCTGTTTTAAAGTATGATGCATAGTGTAGGAGTTTTGGAGTTTGGAGGGACATGTGGCAGCCCTGTGAGTACGAGTCAGAAGTACAAGTCCCATTTGTTGACATACATAATGAGACTGATAAACACCTGTATTTTGAACAAACATGTTTGTGAGGAAGCTGTGCAATTTCCAGCATTTTTGCATTTTTTGTACCAAAAAAAAATGTGTGTTTACTTGATGTGGGTCAAACCTTTGACTCTAAGGAAAATTTTAGTATTATAATAAAATAATTATAAAATAAATGTAATATGCAAGATAAAATAAAATATAAAATAAATATGAAATATAATAAGTAGAATGTTTAAATGTTTAAACAGTAAAAGATTAGGTTTGCATCATTTCAGTAAGAATTTTAACATTTTTAAGAACATATAAAGAAGGAGAACATCCAGATTTTCACTACAAATACAGTTTAGTTAGAATTAGGAACTTGTCATTTGAAAAGGAACTTAGGGCCTCCCTGGTGGCGCAAGGGATTAAGCACCACATTATAGAGCATCCACAACCACTGCAGCAAGAGTTTGATCGCCTGCCAGGTAGTTAACCCACATAGCACAGAAGATCTCTCCTGCCTCCCCCACTACTCCCCTCAGCAGTATATTTCAGTCAATACTCCTGTTCTGTTCCCACTCTGTCTCTGGTGAAAAATCTCACCCCCCACACCTCTGGCATGTACCCCAGTTCTTATATGCATAAATAAATAAATCTTTTTTTAAAAAGAAAAGGAATTTAATAGAAAACATTAATATTAATATAAGTGGTCTTTGTAATAATTATTTTAGAGATGATGGTTAATTTGATTTTCCTTTTGGCTATGAACAATATTTGGTAGGATTATTTCATATAGTCATATTAAAGTGTACTAATTTTTTTAATCATGCCCTGCTTCTTTAAATACAGAGTTTATGTTGACTGATTTCTAAAAAAGAACTATTCTTCCCAGTGATTTTATGGAATGCTGGCTGCAGACCTTACTAGGTTACAAAAATATCCATATAAAGTTTCAATTTCTCTATTTGTTTACTGAGATATTCATTTTACAGTCAAGATTACTGTAGCAATGGTAATAGTGGCATTAAAGAAGGAAATGGTGGATTTTAATTTACATTAAATTGTCTGTGGATACTCTTTAGACACAGCAATGATAGTATACCATTAATTCTAATTCTTTAATAAAAATGCCTATTTGTGTAAAAGTTTCTTTTATGCAAAGTCTGGTTTTTGAGACTATAAAGCAAATATAATCATTTTTATTGGCAAATATCTTGAACCTTGTATCCAGTGTTTCATCATTGTATACCAAAGTAAATGAAATCCCAAAGACTAAATATTTTTTTTCTGTTTCCTTCATCATTGTGATTAAATATCAGTTATATCATGGGCATTTATAATATCCTCCAATTACAATCTCATTTTATTGGCTAAGAAACTTGACTGCTATAAAACAATTCTAGTGTCCGGTTTTTCTACAGACCCTGGCATATGGAGATATGAACCATGAATGGATTGGAAATGAATGGCTTCCTAGCCTGGGGTTACCTCAATACAGAAGTTATTTTATGGAGTGCTTGGTAGATGCAAGGATGTTAGATCATCTGACAAAAAAAGATCTCCGTGTGCATTTAAAAATGGTGGATAGCTTCCATCGGTAGGTTTTTTTCGAAATAATTAAAGTGAAACAATAAATAATGTATATTACTAAAACAAAAATATATGTTAAGTAAATAGACCAAATGTGCTATTTGAAACATCTTTGTACATCTACTTTACAAAATATTTTTTATGCAGGAAATGCAGGAACTAAGATAAATTTTTGTACAATACCATGTGACTAAAGCTTTAAAAACACATATGCATAAAATTCTCCTCACACAACATAAATTTTTGCTGTACCTTCAAAAAATTCCATATTTGCAATTTAGATTTTTTTATATTAGAAAACTTTTTAGTAATAAAATTAAGTCAATTTTAGCTCTACAGATACATGTGGTTATGAATTAAAAATTTTTAAATATGGGGCCTCCCTGGTGGCGCAGTGGGTTAAGCAACGCACTATGAAACAAACCGCAGCCACTGCAGCACAAGTTCGATCCCTGCTGCCGGCCAGGGAGGGGACCCACATGGTGCAGCAGACCTCTCCTGCTGTGCCTGCTGCTCCCCTCAGCAGTGTACTTCCATTGATCTGCCTGTTCTGCTCCCTGTTCTCTGTGGTGAATCCTCTCACCCCCCCCCCTACACCTCTGGCCTGTACCCCAGTGCTTGTATGCATAAATAAATAAATCTTTAAAAAAAATTTAAATATGGAAAATATTTTGAGAACGAGCTCCTCTGAAGAATATTTTTTGTACTTTTTGTTTTTATATAAATCTTTTAGTGCTTTCGCTTATTTGTGTATTTTAATTTTCAGGAAAAAAATTATGAATGGGTATGACAAAGTTGTAAGGATACAGATGATTAAAATGCAACCATTTTCTTTCATGTAGCAAAATATCTTTGTAGGTTACATAAAAAATGTCATTTGGGTTACTGTTATTTCATATGTAGTTGATTTTGATGATAAATGAATATATATATGTCTCATCACTTGAGAAGCTATTTGTTTATATCTTGTCATGAAATGGTATAAAAATAGATATGTTGATGACATGTAGCAAAGATAAATAATAATTGTACTCTTCAATTAAATTTATGGAGATATTTTTAATCTTAATACTATAGATATACGCCTAGATTCAATTTAGTAGGGATAAATATAACAGTTTTTTAAAAAGCATTAAAATACTGGTTTGGCAATCCATGATTTAAAATTATTCAGGTAAAGATGGTTCGTTACTTATAGTTGACACCAAAATATCAATTTTTGTTAACGGATTGACAGTGCATATTTACATTGTATTTATTGGCAGGGACCATTAAAGTCCTAGTCTATGGTGAGATGACAATAAATTATTAATTTATATATAGTAAATTGTTATTAATAAAATGATAAAAATGGTGAGAAGATGAAGAAATTAAAGACATCTGTCTTGGATAAGAGAAGTTATAGGTGTTCTCTTATGTTTTAATATTGTTATATAATACAAAAATAACATTTGCCTTATTAAATGTGCATTTTTCTCATTCAGATAGGAACAGATACTAGGGTAAATGATTTCTCTTCAACATGAAAAAAAAAAACAGCTTCATGTCATTCTCTGGAGCATATACTTGTGGAGTAGAGAGTTTCCTGTTGCTGAACACTTAGACTCTCAAACATTGTGTGGTTGCATTACACACTGAAATACTAGAATATTTGATGACCTGATTTTAATATTAATTCCTGATTCCCATTCACTAGGTTGACTTTTAATTGCTTCGTTATTTTAGTAGAAATGATTAATACAATAAACAAGTTTTCCTTTTTAAAAAATTGCTTAACTATCAGGACTCTCACTTGTTCTGGGATGTATATAAGCTCTGTCTTAGGTTATGCCTAGCTCTCACTTAAACAGGTAGTACCTGTCTGTATATTATATTCCATTGTATTTTCAGCCCAGTTTTCCAAATCACATATATTGAAATAAATATACCCTCTTTATAACACAATCTGATTTTATATATTAAAACTTGGCAAAAATTAACCAAGAACTATTGATTTCATCCCAATATGCTTTATGTCTATGATTTTTTTTTAATCAGAATAACTGATGTCCCACTGAATTAACTTCTTGGGACAGTCATAAAATATTACAAACTGGATGTCTTATAAAACTAAAATTTATTTTCTCCCAGTTGTTGAATTTAACAATTTCAGGATTGAGATGTTAGCAGGATTGGATTCTTCTCCTTGGATTTCTGACGGTACCCTCGCTGTAGGCACACATGCTTTTTCTCCTCTGTGTGCATGTCAGTGACCTCTGTGTGTCAATTTCCTCTTCCAAGGACACCACTCAGGTTGATTAAGGATACCCTAATGCCTTATTTTAATACAAGTACCTCCTTTCAGACACTATCTCCAAGTACAGCACTTTCTGAAGCATTTGGAATTATACCCTCAACATATAAATCTTGGGAAACAAAATTCAGCCCATACATAACACCCTCTTAAATGTAGATTATTTTCAAATTTCCTCTGAATCTGAAACATTGACCTCAACAGTGTTTTCTTAAAAATGCAGTTTAGAAAAGCAGCTAACATTTCTGTGTCCAGAGTCTATATATAGCTTTGTCTATATTTCTAAGCTCTTAAAATGTCACTGATTATTAATATTCTGTACTCATGACATCTAGATACTCTTTTGTCTTATAACACTTTTCCACATCCTTTACTTTATATCTCATATCGCCAAGTGTTCTCATTTATGGATGTCTCTGATATCTGGGTTTTCCTTTCATGCTCATGCTAGTTGTCCTTACTGTAATCCTTATTTTGGCAGTATTGATCCCTTAATTAGTTTTCTTGTTCCCTAAGATTACCTATTTCCACATGTCCTATTTGGGTACCAAGTTATGCTTTCTTAAGCAGAAACTTTTAATTTCTTTCTCCTGTGTGTCCAGTAATGATCACCTTCATGTATTCGCATGTAGACTGAGTAAGAGGCTTTCCTTAACAAAATGCAAGCCTTCATTTGTAATCATATTTCTCTTTACTGTCTAGTCTGAATTTTCAGCTCTGTATGTACATTTCACTATCACCACACTGTTAAAAGTTAATTTGCAATCTTATGTTTCTGATACTCCATTTTCTTTAATGTACTTTTTTTTTTTTTTTTGCTAAATTATCCTTTGAAGATCCTTTTTCTGCTCTTCCACAATGTCCTTTCCACACAAGTCTACTGACTTGTTCCTTTCAGATACTTCCTTATTTTAGAGGCATTGGGTATTCATTATAGTATTTAGTTATCTTCTTACTTAACTAATTCAAACCTTTAAGTTATTTGTCTTCTAAACTTAGGAAAAATACAACAATTTCTCCCTGTATTCTTAATTGCAACTCTGTAGGATCTTTTCAAATGAGTAAAATATTCAATGTCTGAAAAAAATATATAGAAATAGCCTAATGGTATACTAAGGTATATGGCCGCATAACATAATTCATGATTATTCTCAACACTATGGCTCTCTCATATTAAAAATAGCTTTTTCCTACTCTCTAGAGCAGTATATGCTTAGAATAACTATGATTCTATTTCTCATCAGTATTTAAAGATTAAATTTCAAAAATAATTTATTTACCTTTTATCCTAAGAAGTTGTGCATAGTGTTGACTATACTTTATCAAAAACATTCATCTGCTAAGTAAATTCAATGTGTGTTCTTCTTTTAAATATATAATGACAGAACAAGTTTACAGTATGGAATTATGTGCTTAAAAAGGTTGAATTATGACAGAAAAGAACTAGAAAGAAGACGAGAAGCAAGCCAACATGAAATAAAAGGTAATGTCTCTTTCATATGAAATGCTTTTCTCTGGGGGTTTTAGCTTTCACTGTTATGAAACTAAAATGTTACAGAGGTCATTAAATAACAAAGTATTCAAGTAGAATAGTGTCATCATTATTTTGTTTTCATTAACTTTCTGATTGAAACACAGAAGTATATCATTGCATGATTAGATGACTATCTCAGGGCATTTTCTTGAAGATTCTTTGAATTGGTATTTATTTCTTGAAACCTTTTAATTATACATTCAGCTTTTCATAAAGATGCCTCTATGTAGATATTTCTGTCAAACTTTTAATAGAAATTCTCATTATGACTCAGAGGAACATGCTATATAATTTATTTTTAGCAGTTTCTCTTTGGTTTATATCATTTGAATTTTATTTCTGTACCCAGAAATTTTATTTTTGTAATTTACTTATAGAAATTGTGTAGATATTATGTAGGGTTTTTCTCTATAAGTGAGACTAATATATTATTAATTTTAGCTAGAAATGATTTTAGAAGCATTGTTAATTGCTGCAACTGTGATTTAAATGACAAGCAAACATGCACTGGTACTGATGTATTAGGAAAGTACTATACTTAGCGATTTATCAACTAAATGCTGAGGTATATCTTAATAATATAGAGGGAAAATGTTTAAAAAATAATTGTTAGATCCTTTATTTTTGTTATTGTTGCGGAAGGAAATTTTAATTGATATTTTAAGAGAAAATTTAATGGGGTATAATGTATCTACAAACCTTTTTGTAAAAATCATTAGCTAATTTATGGTCATATATTTTGTATTTTTATTGAGGTAATGTCACAATATAACATTGTATATGATTTAGAGGTTTAAGTTCACACTCCACAGTGTGAACTTACTGTTGTCACAGTATGCCCACAAATTATATTTTTCAAAGCGAAAAAATAATTATCAAGGGAAAATTATTAAAGTAAGGAACATTCGAATACATACAAAATAAACTATCAATTATATTTCTATTTTCTGTTATATAAGAGCTTGTTGGTTTAAGTATTTCATCAAATTTAATAGTTTTTTTAATATTCTAATTATTCAAAGTTAGGCACAAGTCTAACGTTTTCACGTTCACTTCCTTTGGAGGTTACTTTATGCAAGTAACATATAGTACATATTACTATTACCCCCCCATATTAATGTTTAGCTTCAGTTTATTCCTTATTTGAATTAGCTGTTTAGCTTCTATACTTTTAGTATGTGTTAAATAATCAGAAATTACATTTATCTTTTACAGTTCTTAGACATTGCATTAGTTCTAATATATTGAACTTGAATGCATGTGAAGGTGTTTAGTCAAAAATATTTTTCTAAATATGGTTCATTGAAGAGTAGACACTATGGATTTTGTATAACACTTCATTTGAATTGTTTAGGATCAGGAGAGATTTCCATTATCAAAATTGCATTGTTTGATTTTACTTCATTTTTGAGCCATAGGGAATTTCAAATTCTTTACAGTGCATTGTTGTTTGGTTGAATTAAAATTTGGAAAATAATTGCCAAAGAGATCTGTGCTTGACCTAAAAATCTACCCATTTCCCCATGGGATACCACTTTCTAGTTTTCTGTCCAAAGTATTTTTCTCCAATCAGATTTTATTTTGCCTGGTCTGGTCTGGCCACATAGAATTCTTCATATACAGAGAGATGAGATGTAAAGGTGAGGAATTTCACATTTGACCCTACAGCAAATGTGATAATATTTGGCAGTTGCTGGTTAGAGTGTAGTCCTGTTGGGGGTAGGAGGGGGACTGCCATTGTGCACTTTGATTATATCTAAGACAACTCCAAATGATAAGAAGGTGTGGGAGATGACCTGTTTCCTATCAAACTGATGACATTTACAGGAATAACTTGACTATGACTAGGGGTATCTGTTATTATCTGAAGTGTTAATTAACTGACCTTAATAAATGGCTTTCTAAAATGAAGAGACTATGTGAATATCAAGAACATATTAGCATTTAATATGTTGCTAGGAAACAATCAACATTGAGCTCTAATCATTTATCATTTGGGTCAAGAGGATCTCAACCAAGCTCTTAAGTCAGGGTATAAATTAGGCTTGTAAATAGATTTTTAGAATGGGATCTGACTTACGAAATTGAAAAAAAAGGTATGGTGCTGTTCTGAAGAAGAAAAATTTCGATTAGTGCCTTATTTACTTTCACCCTAAAAATAAATTAATTTTATATTTACGATTGTATACATTTGACAGCGTCTTGCCTATGGGTGTGACAATGGAAAATCTGATGGCTCTATATATATATATATATATATATATGTGCAGAAATACAGTGATTATGTAATAGGTTTTTGACTATCAAAACATAAACCCAGGGCGTCCCTGATAGTGCAAGGGATAGTAAAGCATCCACAGCCACTGCAGCACGAGTTTGATCCCTCATCAGGGAGGTGACCCACATGGCTCAGCAGACCTCTCCTGCCTTGCCCACTTATCCCTCAGTAGTGTACTTTAGTTAATCTGACTGTTCTGTTCTCTGTCTCTGGTGAATCCTCTCACCCCCCACACCTCTGACCTGTACCCCAGCTCTTGTATGCATAAATAAATAAATATTTTTTAAAAAATAGACTTAAAAAATATAAACCCAACTTCCTATTTATGAATCCATTTAGTGTTTAAAAAAAAAAAAGAGGTTTGGTTTTGTTTTTGTTTTTTTTTTTTTCCATCACAGTAACATTAGTTTACAACACTGTATGGGGTTAACATGTACTGTTTCTCACCTCAGCAGGTATATATTTCACACCCACTATCAAATGTTTAATTACCATTCACCAAAAGCTAGTCTCTCTGAAAATCGCCATTTCGTTATCCAAGTTTAATGATTTAGAACTATTGTTTTTGAGGATACTGTTTCCCATTTCTTAAAATGTAGCATTTAATGAAATTTAAGTCTGGAAAACTGTTTCTGTCAGCCATGTATACCTACCCAGCTTTTGAAGTGCAAGTCTGGTGTAATCAGTAGTAAAACTAATCTTTTATTATCAACAGTAAGTGACTGATATAACCAAAATGTTCTGAAGTCTGATATCTCAATGTAAGAAACTAATGAAAATTCAGAGGAAAATAAACACTTAAAGATTGATCCAGGGTATTTATATTTTAAATATAATATGAAATTTTCATATATGGTAATAATCATTAAGGAAATCCTCTGCCTTGTTGAAGACATAGAGAAAGAAAGAACCAAAACTCTGAGGGAGACAATAAACATTCTACTTCCTGAGGAAATTCATTCTACTTTGGAGCAGAAAATAGTAACAAGAATGAAAAATATGTAGTGCTCCTCACTGACAAAATGCAGAGACTTAAGATTTTGAAACGAGATTTTGAAGGCAAAAAACAGGAGTTAAGTAGAGTGCTATAATGTAGAGATAGCGTCCACATTCCACATTCATATACAAATTTTTATCAGCATTGTGGCTCCACAGAGACAGAATACAAACTAATCTGAGGAACATCCACTTCTGCCTATAATGGTGTATATTGAATCGGATCAGTCTTCGATTAAGATCAAATAGAAAAGCTAGTTGAATCAATAAGTTGTTTTTGAAGGCAAAAGAACACAACTGAAATGCATAGACTTAAGAGGCTAAGATCCTGGATAAAAGATAAATGTGTTGCAGTAAGCCTGTCTCTAGCTACTGCTTTCTCTGACTCACAGAACAGGGAAGTGAAAACTATAATTTAGAGGGGCCAAAGCTGCTAGGTCTTGAGAAATCAAGATCCTTGAGAAAAAGGGAATGACTAAACTGACAGTTTATGCAACTTTCCTCTTGAGACATTTGTGGACTCCCAAGAAACATGGAGTAAGAAGCTATAAAATTAGACAGAAAACAGAAGCCAAAGAGTAAGGAACCTGAGCAGAACCCTTGGAAACCTCATCATGATACAGTAAAAATTCTGAAATCAGAATCACTTAAATAAGCTTTCTTTAGAGATCTTTGAAGGAACACACCCTATAACCAAGGGCATATTTATGTAGACCAGTTTTTATTTTGAAAGTAAAACTCAGCCTGTGCTTGGTATAACCACATTTGGATCGAGTTAATCTGCCCTTATGCTTAGGTCCTAAGAAAATAAAAGTAAATTCTCTCAAGAGAACGTGAACATCACCATAGTCTATAGTGGGATCCAGTCAAATGTTCACCAACAGTAGAGAGTAAATTTTGCTATATTAATAACTAATCCACTGGAATATTATATAACAATGAAAATAAAGCTATTGCTCTTTGCATGATATGCATAAACTCCATCCAGGCTATCACTTTAGTGCTTTAAAGCTATGATCCAAAAAAATCTTACTTGATTATACATGAATAAATTAGGACAAATTAGTAATAATTTTAGAAAGTTAAAACAATATATGAAGTCTCCTTCCTTTCCTCTCCTGCAAACCCCCAAATACTATTCTAATCTTTGCACATAGAGAAAAATAAACAGCTAAAGTTAAAGAATATTAATCAAAATACCTTTATTTTTTAAAAAAACATTTAATTTCATTCAGAAAAGAGAAAAGATAACTAGAAAACTTACATTCATGGTGGTAGTCCACTATGGTTTAATTTTCCTTTCTACAAAATTAGAAAAAAGCCATTCTTAAGTTCCAAAGAATTCTCTCTTCTCTAGTAATCATTGTAGTCCTTCTGACAATTTTACTTTTTTTTCCCTATAGTATTCTCTCAACTCAATAGAAAGAAATGAGGAAAATTTATTTTAAAAGGCATATATAGAATTTTCCCCTAAAGGTTTTTTTTTACAAAATAAAATTCATAGTTTTTTTTGTATATCAATAAAATGCTACTTCAACCTAAAAGGAGAAACAACTTGTGACTTTTGACAGAGAGCTTGAATTTTCATTAGTATGTGATTAAAAAGTAATGAATTGACAAGCTAGTAGAATCTACTGATCTACTGAATCTACTCTACTGAGTCCCAGATCTAGCTTACTGTTCTGTTCTCTTATTATTGGTTCTGGTGAAAAAAAATCTTTTCTAGATGCTCTGCAATATTTAAGCAGTGGTTAGTAAATACTTGTGATAAAAACCATGTTATGTTCTTATTTTGCTGAAAAAGCTCTGTATCAAGACAAGTAAGGAATGTCCCCCTCTGGTGGTAGAAACACTAAACTTCAGACAGAAGTGAGAGCTCTTGAATGAAAACAAAAAACATAAGCATTGTGTTCCATGAGATGAAAGTGCTTTCATTACAGTGCTAACAAACACTCTTTAAATAACTTTTTTTTCCTAGACTAAAAGTAGAAAATAGTATTTATTAGAACAGCAAATGCATGTAACACAAGGGGAGCAGGTGCATACATGCTGACCTGACCAGACACCCAGGGCTCATCTCAGCCAGTAGTTTTGTTTATTTAACCAAAATATCACAGCCTAAAATAATGCACCTCTTTTCCTAGATGTGTTGGTGTGGAGCAATGATCGAGTTATTCGTTGGATACAAGCAATTGGACTTCGAGAATATGCAAATAATATTCTTGAGAGTGGTGTACATGGCTCCCTTATAGCCCTGGATGAGAACTTTGACTACAGCAGCTTAGCTTTATTATTACAGATTCCAACACAGAACACCCAGGCAAGCCCCTTTGTGCTGTGGTTGCACTGTGTCCTGGTTTATGCAATGACAAACTAAATTTCCAGGGAATGAAAAACGTGGTTGTGTAGACACGATTCCTAAGGACAGTTAGCTGAACATTTGAAATATATCACTGGGACTTCAATTTCATGCTACTGATTTCTAGTCAAAACAAAATAAAAAATTTAGCAGGAAGGGATTTAGAGATTTTGTGGTACTCTCCCATCTGAATGCCAGATTCTCTCAAACAATATCCCTGACAGATGGCCTTCAGTCTCTGCCTCTCTGAAAGGCAGTCATTTTTCTTTCCCTGTCTGAATTGTATAGACAATTAGCATTGGGAATACAGTGATTCCCAAACTTAGATCATTATTTGAATCAACAGAGTTATTTCAAAATGCAAAATAAAACCTGCAGACTGTATTGCACATCTAAGAAATCAGATATCAAGAAATAGGGTACAAAAAATCCTGACTATCTAAAATTTCTCCAGATGGTGACCACTGGCCATATTTGAGAACTACCTGTAAAGAATTGATAAAATAATTAGCACTCACCTTCACACATATTTATACATATTTCAAAGTTTATATAAAATATTCAATTGGAATAGACACAAAATAAGATCAAAACTCAACTCCTTGACTTCAGACAGTACGTAAGGGTTTCTCCATAGTGTTCACAAAGAAAATTGCCCTGCCATGCATTTTTGTATTTATAGCTAAAATCTGTAATGGCTTATAGAGATGAAGGAATAAAAACTTAAAATAATCCCATAAATTAAATAAGGCTTGAATGTTTTCATAAGTATATATGTGTGTGATTTTTCTTTAAATAAAATGTGCTTTGGAATAGTAACTTCAATTTCATGTCTATAGGCAAGACAGATTCTTGAAAGGGAATACAATAACCTGCTGGCTCTGGGAACTGAAAGACGGCTGGATGAAGTAAGTTCTTATCTATGATTTAAAGGAGATCTTAGAGAATATAAGTAAAAGACTCTCAAGTAATAGTACTCAGAAATTAATCACATGCTTTTTCTGTGGATAAGATCTAGAATTTTCCCCAGCATTATTCTTAAATATTGAATTTTATTACCTATTTTATTTTGAAAAGAATTTTATGAATTCATAAATATCCTATCAGCAGTTAGAAGTACTGAAGAGTCAGGAGCTGTGACTGCAAAATAATGTTGAGCAGCAGGTTTTTGAAAAATTGTAAGCATTGATAACACTCATGCTGATACATTCAGCTTTTTATTAAAGAATGTGCTTATTTCTTATATATCAGCATATCTTAACAGGAAATTTTAAGATATTAAAATGAAGAGAAAACTTACTTTAAAAAAGTGAAAGATTCTCATTATTTCAGATATCTATATTAAGTTTTCATTAAAAACAGATGAATAATATCTTAATAGCCATAGGATTTAAAATACATATTAAGAATTCCAATTCCTATTAGAGACTTTTTCATAACTTGGAAAATAACAAGCATGTACATAGCCCTTGAGATGAAGGGATATAATGGGAATTTGCAATCCCTGTGCACTGAATAGACAATATAGACTTTAATAGAGCTTCTGGGCTTATTACAGGGTCTTTTTGGAAAAAGTACCTAGGAAACTTGAGCATGATGTGGAAAATGCTAAGATACATAATTCTGTGTTGCAAAATGCAGGTGTTCATTGGCTACAAAAGACAAATTAATTTAAATGGTTTTATAGATGAACCCACCAAATCTGAAATGATGCAATATTTCCACATTCTAATAAGCAGAGAATATCTTGTTATGTTTTTTGAGAATTATAGACAGATAAACTCAATAATCTTTTTGTTTACATTTAAAAGAAGAGTCGTATTAGGAAAAGGAAAAAGAAAATAAAAGGCACCTGCATAGTCACAGGAGGACAGGAGAAAACTCTGCAGTCTTGACCTCCTCAGCTAACTTCCTATAAACACATACTCTTGTCTAATCACAGAAAGATTAATATTTTATAAAAACAGTTCATACTTAATTGAGTTATAATTTATCTTCTTAATTTTTCATAGTTGTTAAATCATTAAGATAATTTGCATAAGCTCATACATAGGTTTAAATATAATTATTCATCTTGCTTAAAAGTTGCAAAGGGAATTTTAATAAAATTATCAAAGGTCTACCAAATTCATACATTTTAAACTCTAGGAACTGTCCAGATAAAGAGACTAGTTTGTGTGGATTAAGTGTTGCTTTCTGAAAGTAGCAAACAGAAAGCTGAAAATGGGATGAGATTATTTGTCTTCTTTTAATTATTATTAAAGGCATAGCACATGTATCATTTATTTCATCTAGTCTTGTCTCTGGTCTCTTTTGCCTAACTTTTGTTGTTGTTGTTTCATTTGTTTTTGTTTCTTTGCTTTCCTTTTTTAGTGTTTTTGTTTTGTTTCTTGAGTAACTTAACAATTGTCCAAGCCTAGTACACTTGATTCATTCAGATTCCACTGAAATAATTTGAGAAAGGCCATTGTGCTTCTAAAGACATTGATTTGAATTCAGAGAATCTCTTTTTATCTGATCTCATGGAAACTTTCCCCTGATGCTGTTGCTTGAAGTCTCTATTAACATTTTGAAGTGACATTATCTTATAAGACCAAAGTAAGGAAGGAATCAAGACTTAAACTCTACATACTGGTCTATTTTTGAGTCCTCAGCCTATGCAGTATACTTGTATATTCCCACAATGTAATGCAGTGGCATATAGAACTGGAGACTATTTTCATTCATAGAGCATCTTCAAAAATCAAGAATTTAGAGTTCCCAACTAACTAGAACATTCTGTTTCCTTTCTACATTTCTAAACATATGGGGATCTAGGCCAATGTAAAACCTAGCTATTGAAAAGAGGAATAGCAGACATCTCTTAAACTATAAAGAAGTTACCAAGTCTACAAAAAATTTAGTTATTGATGATAAAAACTCTAACAGATCAACAGAATTATGTGATTACATAAATGTCTCTGTTTCCCAAAATTCACTTTGAATGTCAATTAATTAAATTAGCATTCTTTGATAAGGAATATCTTATAATGTTATTTATAATGATAATTTTAGCTGAATTGTGGGCCCTGCCTGGTGGCTCAGTGGGTTAAGCAATGCACTATGAAGCAAACCTCAGCCACTGTAGCACGAGTTCGATCCCTGCTGCCAGCCGGGGAGGGGACAACATGGTGTAGCAGACCTCTCCTGCCTTGCCTGCTGCTCCCCTCGGCAGTGTGTTTCAGTCAGTCTGCCTGTTTTGTTCCCCACTCTGTGTCTGGTGAATCCTCTCACCTCTCTGGACTCTGGCCTGTACCCCAGCTCTGAAATGCATAAATAAATAAATCTTTAAAAAAATTAGCTGAATTGTGATATATTATTTTATATGCCAAAACGATGTCACCTATGCTAGAAAAAATATTCCGTAACAGAACAGATAGTCCTTCCTTAGACAAGAAATGTAGTAGTATGAGAAGGTAAGATCTATGTGGAATTATTAATATTATCCATAGAATTATACATAAAGAATAACATTGATTAAACACTAAACTACATATTGCTCCTTGCCAATTTAAAGAAAATAAGTGTATTTGTGCAGGTACTTTGGGTATGTATCATTAAGGTTTAACATGGACAATCAGAATTACATTTATGAAACAACAGTTAGTTACATTATGATTTTTAGTGGCATCTAAAGAGCATTTGTTTTAATTTTAAAAACTGTGTCCAGGTTACATGGGTTTGTCAACAAATCACAAGCTAATTCAGTATTAGCTGAAATGTAACATGGCTTTAGTGTTTCTCACACAGATTGTGGGTAATAGTCTCATATAGGAGACAGGCTGTGTCACACATAAATTTCCCAAATCATAACTCCTTGTATTTATAAAAGTTGAATAAATTGTTGAGTAAATCATTTCACTAATTTTGCTAAGTAAATCGTCTCATTCTATAAATTCAATTAACATGAAGTGTAATCAAGAATATCCACTGCTCTTTTTAGAGGAAACTTTTAAAGATGTTTACTGTTATAGCTGGCAATGCATAGGTTTGCTTTTATTTTAGTTTTTATAGAAACATTTGTTTTATGTCTCCTGCAAGCAATAGAACTTTTAATACAAAGCATAATGTTCCATACATATACTTTATAGACAATTTAAATTATTAGTGTTACATGCTTCTAAGTGTGCAGTAGTAAGCACTTGTGTGTAAGCACAACTAACCTGTTTTTATTACATGAAATTATAACTTTATTCTGGCAGAATGATGACAAGAATTTCAGGCGTGGATCAACCTGGAGAAGGCAGTTTCCTCCCCGTGAAGTGCACGGAATCAGCATGATGCCTGGGTCTTCAGAAACATTACCAGCTGGGTTTAGATTAACCACCACATCTGGGCAGTCAAGGAAAATGACACCGGATGGTACAGTAAATTTGCCTTATTGCTTATGGAATAAAAGGCTTGTTTAGCAAAGACTAGTATCATTCTCTGACCTTGCACAACTTTCTGGTATTTATTCTTCAGTTGGTTTGCTCTGCTTGAAGTTTACTTTGCTAACATCAAAATCTAGACTCTTGTAGCTTGCTATGCATGAATTCATAGCATTTTATTCACATTAAAAAAGTAATTTATCCTAAAAAGGAAAATTTTGGCTAATGTCCACATCTAGAAGAACAATAAACATCTGCATGATTTGTGCTTCTTCACTCTTCTATTTCCAAAGAAGAGTTCTTTAGTGAGAGGTTGGATTTGGGTGAAATTTCCATAGTAAATGAAAATTATCTTTACTGTCTCCTTACATGTTTGAATATTACAGGTTTTATATTTTATATTAGAATCTCAGACTCATCAGATAGTTTCACCTGTGACCAAGGCAGAAGGCCTTAAATAAACAAGCACAACCATGAGAAGAGACTTAAACACAAAACCAACCGTGATTTCCCAATTAGCATCTCCTTCTGTGGACATTAGTCTGTGTCACATACTTCACAAAGGAAATCAGTCATATTTGCAGAGAGACAACTTTCAAGTAGTTAGTTACAATGTTATTTCTACTTGGTAGGCATTGAAAACCAAATAGCCCCACTATTTTATTAAGACAGTCACCTAGAATCATTCATTCTATTCAAGGATCTAGCTATCATGGTCCTTAAAATTGCTTCCAATGTAAACCATGAACTTTGACTGACATGTCTTCTAATTTGTTGATATTATGGAACACACTAGTAAAATTCGTGAGGAATATAATATGATTAAAATTAATGTAAATAAAAAATTAGTGTAGAAGTTCTTTAATCCTTGGAGGGGAAAAACTCACCATACTGAATTCTTTAAGAGCAAGCTTTCTTTCAAAAACACCACAATGCTGGGAAGCTGCTCTTGTTACAGATTCCCTCTAAGGAGGAGTACACAATTCAAATGCTCTCCTGGACACACTGGAATACACATTCATTAGTAACTTGGTCTAGAGAAAAAGAATGTGAGTGACTTCTAGCTGAGAGAAAGAAGGTCTACTAACACGTCAGGATCCCTTCAGGCAGGAAACGAAACCTTTCTCATCTGAAATGCTGTACTCCATCATCCAAGTCGCTCTAAAGCCCTTTTCTCATTTGCAGTTGCCTCATCAAGACTGCAGAGGTTAGACAACTCCACTGTTCGCACATACTCATGCTGACAAGCCACTCAAAGGAGTCAGCACTGACTTGCTGTGAGTAGTTTTCCTTGGCTGACAAAAACAAGTCTCCAAAAAATGGAACCTTCATAGATTAGTAAACCTCCACCATACTCTGGTGTGACCTAGCAGTAGAAAGTGAGATGACCCCTTTGAGTTGTTAGCGGGTGGAAAAGGAATCTTCATACTGTAACTCTAGGAAGTCCTGTCACTGTCTGTGCTGTGGTTTAAGGTCTGTCCATTGGAGGCCTGTTGTTATCTTCTTACACATTAGTGGGTTGCTAGCACACTGTCTTTTACCTTCTAGCAGCATTTTGTATTGATGCACATCAGCATATATTAAGGAGAATTGGATTTTAGGGAATAGTACACTTATAAGTGAATATTTTTTTATAGAGGGAGCTAATGTAGTGATTTTAGTAGGTACACAGAGTCAAATGGTGGCAGACAGGAAGATGATTTGAGGCTTCATTTTAACAGCAAATCTATAACTGAAAGAATTGACTTCTAATATATTGTTTTTCATCAGTGTGACATATCTTTGTTGAAAACAAATATGAATTTTGAGTGTCTGGGGCTTATATCATAGGACCAAAATGAAAATACTTTGTAAGAATGGTGGTAAGACCAATGTTAAGCCCTGACATATAATAAGTTACAAGGCATTTGTATTTAGAGAAATACTAACTGTTGGACTCTACTTCCAAAGCCATATAAAAATGGAATCTTATTTTAAAAGCCTTAATAGTAAAGCTGTGGCTTGCTAGATTATAAATGTCAAGTGCATATAAAATGTCTTTTTCACCTAAAACTGTACTTTACCAAAATTACCATTTAAAATGAATTTATATCTTAGAAAAAGACTTTTAAGAGCAACATTTAGAACTAAATGTGTGCACAGGATGGGGAGAGGAAGCAGTTATAAGTGGAGGAACAGCTCATCTTGTGCTGTTTATTCATTGCCTTGAACCAAAAGCTCTATGCAATGTATTGTTGGTCTGTGGGGCCTAATCTGAGTGTTAGTTGCCTGATTTGAGTCACTATTTGAAGCTGTTGCTGCTAAAACAAAAAGCTTTCAGATAAGAGATTTAATTTCAGAATGTAAATCCCCAACATTAGAAATGTAATTACGGTGTACAATTTGGCATCTAATTAGGCATGATCGAAAGTATAAAATGATTTGGCTAAATAAGAGGCTTTCCAAAATACTGTTTGTAATAGCTTCAACATGTAACATAATTTCCCAGCAACTGAATACTTCGCTAATTTACAAATGACTATTTAATATGTTGAGTAGTGCTTGCTTCTTAGCTCTTGACTGATGGGTGGAATTACTCTGTAACTATTTGCAGTCTCTATTTTGTGCATGGCATTTTAGTTCATGTTTCCTAATTTTCACCATTAAATTGGATACAGGTCTTTATTCACAATAAATTCATCTAGGACAACCAATTTCTATCTTAATGGAACCTTAACAGTTTATTAAAATAAATCAGAACATATTCTTTACTCTTTTGTGTCAGGGATAGTAAGTGTGAGCTTTTCCTAAGTATATTATGACTGGAAAAAGTCAGTGATTTCATATCACAGATTTGTTCAGATAAGTTATTATTATTATTTGTTTGTGACAACCGAACAGAGGTATCTTTTTAAGAGCTCTGAAAGATTGGAACTAAAATACAAATCTATTCCACAGAAAAGGTCAATTCAAATCAATTTATAACTGAACAAGTTGTAAATGTTTCAGGACTACTGACATTTTCTGTGAATACCTTTGTTTGTATTACTGCTATCCTTTCCACAAAGTTGAGCAAATCTTATTATATACTAAGCTCACCTACACAAAATTGAAGAAGAGCAAATGTTAATTGCAAACAGCTATTGGTTAGATCCTAGATGACGTGCTATTCATTATCTCTTAGGGCAGAACAGGCAGGCTGCATGGACTGCACCAGCAGCAGCAAGGGGGATTTTCTGGCCCGAGATCTTTCAGTGAACTAACACTGTCCATTAAATATTTTAGATGTCGTCTTTACAGTCTACTCTACCTAAAGTGCACTACCATCTAAGAAGACGAGCAGTGAAAACCTTTGTGAAGACTGAATTCTAAGAAAAAAAACCACAAGTAATGATTTACTAAGCTGAAAATGGCATTTTGGGGGGAGTCAGATATTATGTTTGATTAGTTTACTACAATTGTAAGAAAATGCTTAAGTCCTTTGAATAAGCATCATCCACATCATAAATTCTGTACAATCGGATGCTTTTATGAAATGGAGCCACTTGTTTTCTCATGTTTTACTGTAATATACTAGGCATTTATGTATTATTGTGTATGTATTTCTTTTTAAATGTGTAAGTCTTATGTAAATGGATATAAATATGATTTTTTAAAAAATAAAATATATGGTTCATGGAGTCTCAAGTGCAAACATTTGACAATCCCAAGTACTATTTGTATTTTACCATCTCACCATTTTTACAGTTTTTGAATTGTAGCAGTCAAATCGATATGTTTCCTGGAAGCACGTTTCATGCTTCTACATGTTTCTCCTTCAAGTCTGTCAACACTTAAAGCTGAAAACCTGCCTCTGATCATGTAAAAAAAAAAAAAAAAAAAAAAGAATGATTTAACCTGGAACTGGAGCCAAAAATAGACCTTTAAAGGCAATCAGGGATGTCCATACCTTCAGAAATAGCACTGTGATGGCTCAATCTCCTTTTCAATACAAAACACAGCCAAACTGTTTACAAGAGTCTAAAGCAATTGTTTAAAAAAAAGTTTATAAAGAAAAAAAAACATTATCTTCTCCTGTTACCTGTGGACCAAGAAAAGAAAAAGAAAAAAAAAAACTTCTTTACTAAGAACCACATGTTCATTCAGATAGCTTGAACTGCCAGTCAGCCCTGTTCAGTGAATGTTAACCACTGCAGAGTCTGAGGCTCATTTCCACCGGAAACAAACAAAATCCCAGAAACCCTTCCCTTTTGTCGATGTAACCGGGCATTACCCAGACTCATGTCTAATGTTATAAGCTTTTAGCCGAGATGGCCTTGCTGTGACTTCCCTGAAGTCAGTCTTATCAGAGGAACTAAATGAAAGACAGAATGATGAACATATATAGTGTATAAAAGTATAGAAGAGTAATCTCTTCCCTGTGGCTTTTTTTGGTGGTGTTACTGTTGTTTAATCTTTGTTTATATGGGAGATTTCAGAGTAAAACCTATTTACTAATACCATTTATCTAACTGCTGATTTTCTGCTGCTTGATCTTATTAAGCGCAAGACCTGTCATTAGTAATTTCTTTTTGTATTTCATTTGCTATGTTTGCACGTACATTACATTTGTTTTGATGTCTATTTTTGTTTAACAGATTCAGTCAAAAGATAATGGTAACAGAAACCCTCTCCATTGTCAATAAAAAAAAATACTTCCAGTTCTCTGTTTAAGCTTTGTTTTCTAGTTCCATAAAGTTTAATAATTAACCTAGACTTCAATGAAAATAACTATTTTAGTAACTCTCAATGTATTATTTAACAGCAAAAGTGAGTCTGCCACAAGAGGGAGTACTAGACTTGCTTATGGAAGTGATGGAGAAGCTTTGCCAGTTCATTTGAACATGGTTATCTTGATTTAGGGAATGTAATCTTACATAGAAACTTTGATATTATAATAACACAAACTAGATTTGTATTTACTCTTACACACAGCTTAATCAATAGTCAGTTTCTTCTCTTTAGCAGAAAGAGATAAGAAACATTTTTAATAGATTCTAACATCTAAAGATTAAAAAGTTCCAAATACTTGACTTTAAAACAACTTCCCAATTTATAATTTCTGCCATATTCTAAAAATCCATTTAATAGATTAAGTTTAGAATCTCAAATGTTCTTCCTCTCACCCATCTATGAATTTTCACATTTTTAATGACTACAATTTTATATAAATAAAAGTCTCATTTGCATGTATTTAATACATTTTCATGAACAAAAATCACTCAATTAATTGAAAAACTCTTCTATAGAATTTTAGCAATATTTTATATTTTAACTTTCCAATTTCTTAACAGTAAAAAAAAATACACAAATACCAAAATAACATGATGCACAATTTATTTCAGCATGTTTAAGTATGACTGCATTTTTAGTAACATTGCTATTTTTAAAGATACATTTAATTCAACATATTTTAGGTATTGCAAGTCAAGTGCTTTCTGGTAAGTAGTAAAATAGGAAATTCCTTTTTTTCTTTCTAAGCTATAAGTTATCGGATGACAGAAGCATATCTCTTTTTTGCCCCAAATTCATTTATATGAAAATAATAGTACTTTTTCTGACCTTGCAAAAAAGATAAATTTCAGCCAGAGTCAAGAAAAAGCCATGTCCCCAGTTTTGTGCACTGTTTCTAATCCCATTCAACTCAAAAATAACTAGGCCTGTTTGCTTAAGTTTCCCCTCAGATTTGATTACCAGGAAAAATGTGCAAGAGAACCAAATATAAAAACTTAGCATAGTTCTTGGATCTGCCTGAGTCTATGCCTAGCTAATGATATACTTCCAGCTATAGAATTTGCCATTTCAAAATTAACTAAATCTTACATGAAAAATAAGGTAAACAATGTTAATGCTAAGGTGTTAAAAATGGATTGTTAAAAATAGAATTGTAATAATGGATAAATAACCAATAGAAGCAACAGTTTAAGGAATTCAAGAGTTTCAAATTGTAATTGAATGTCTATATAGTTGTTTTAATTCAGACTACTGAAACAAAGGGAATGACTAGATAAATTTATTAATTGTAACAAGAAGTCAATTTAAGCAAATAAATGTTTACTTAGAGAAGCCTTTTATTTTATACTCTGTTAAAAAAAAAAAAGATAACATTTTCAGGATGTTTTCCTACAGGTAATAAGCATTTTTTAATAAATAAACAAGTAAATCTTTACCTATTATCTCTCACACGTATGTTAGGACAAGTGCCCTTGAAAATGATGTTCCAGATGGTGTGACAGGTTAAGGAATGCTTTGAGAACCATCAAGATCCATTAGGTATGGTATATTTTGTGTTGAAATGTAATCTTGGGTAAATGATATCATGTAGGTCTCAAACGAAGTACTTAATTATTTATATCTACTCTGATTAATTGCTGTTTAACAATAATCTTATTAACAAAGAGTCATGTTCATTTATTTTTTAGATTACTCAATAATTTTATAGAAGTTTAAATGAAAAGATGGTTTGGTTTTCACAGTATTTATTATTATTGTTGTTATAGTCATATACCCAATATAGTTACTATTTGAAAGTTAGAAATTTCACATAAAAATCAGAACTTTTGGTTTCTCTTAAAACTTTTCTTGGTCTTTAGCATAATGTAAAAACTTTTTTTATTTCTCCCTTAAGAACTTCCCTGGCTATCTATTTCATTTCCTTTTCTCCATAGGAAGCTGGAATCATTAAGAAGTACTTAGTCAACTAAGAACCTGAGCCAGAAGGAGGGGCTCCAAAGAGCCTTCATCTCCATGACAAATAGATTGGAATAAATGACCTCTAGGCTTTTTGCCAGCAGATGATTTCCCTAGACTAAGAACAAATGACATGAAGATATTGCTGTACTTGATATTCAGCCTCCCTTCAGCAAATGTACACTAAGACAGTTCCCTCTACCTAGAAAATGTTCAGTTCAGATGATACCTGTAACTTCCCATTTCACCCATTTCATTTAAAATGACATTAGCATGTCAAGAATATTAGAAAATATTCCTAATCTTTATATAGAAAAATATAATTATTTTTTAATTTCAACTTGAGTTTCAGTTTTGTGTCAAAGCTGCATATTCCTAATTTGAGACATTGGCTTTAATTTAATAGCACTTTGACTAAATGTTTTGGAGGAAAGGTACAATTTTTGAAAATCATATATTAGCTATATTTTTCTTTTTTTAAAAGATTTATTTATGCATACAAAAACTGGGGCACAGGCTAGAGATGAGGGCGGTGAGAGTATTCACCAGAGACAAAGTGGGGAACAGAACAAGCAGATTGACTGAAGCACACTGCTGAGGGAAGCAGCAGGGTGAGGCAGGAGGGGTCTGCTGCACCATGTGGGTCACCTCCCTGGCCAGGGATCAAATTGGTACTGCAGTGGCTGTGGATGCTTCATAGTGTGGTGCTTACCCCCTTGCACCACCAGGGAGGCCCCTAGCTATATTTTTCTTAAAGAGCTAGAAAGATACATTGAGTCATGTTACAGGCAATTGATAAGAATACCAATTGAATTTAATCAAACAGAAGGCACAGTCTTTCACTAGTCTTCACATAATTTTAAAGAACAGGTTCTACCATTCACATTTCAGTTTGCAAATAATTTCTACTTAAATATTTATTTCTGGAAAAACTTGAATCCAATTAGAGAACTGACTCAAAAAAAGTCATGATGTCTGCTTCATCACTTCCTCTATGTGACCAAAAATGCTGGGGTCTTCAATTGTAGGTGTGATCTAGAAAGAAAACTAGAGTCAGAGAAATGCTTTCCTTGAAAACCTTTCATTCTTTTTAACTAAACAAATATATGCAATGTGATCTTCCCATTAGTTTATAACACTCATACATTCATACAGAAATGTTGGAAAATAGTTATCTTTGAACCTACTATTTTAAAATTTATAATCGTCCAGATAAATAAACTGCTCCATAACTAAATTGTTCAAATTAGCAAAACTGTGGGTTACAGATGGTACTTTCACTTATGGGTTTTTCTGTGTGCCCTGTATAGTCTCTGTCCCCGAGGAATGGGCTCTTTGCCCTCAAGGGAAAGAATAAAGCAATGAGCAGTAGGTGCTGAACCGGGCAAAGCTTTATTAAACTCATCTATGAGGGAACCAGTGCCTGGAAGGAGAATTTAACCTGTCTCCTGGAAAGGAATTAGGAGGAGATTTTTGAAAGGTAGGTCATTGGTGGGGATGAGGAGGGGAGAACACAGCATCATAGCTTGTTCTTGGAGGGGCTTTGTGGGGTATGTGCAGGTGGGTCACACTCCAACTGTGTGTGTGGGTGCTCAGCATTCTGCCTCCAGGAAATTATGAGACAATCATCAGAAGGATCTAATGCTTTTTTCATGGTGTGTAATGGTCAGTGTGGTGGATCAAATTGTTTGGTCTTACCAGACTATGCTTTAGTTCACCTGCTCCAACAGGTCTTGGGACTAGAACATGTTCTACTGACACACAAGTTCTTTAACTTGGGGTGTCCCACCTCTCCAGAAAGAAAGAATTTTTTTCTTCAGTTGCATTATGTTTTATAGGATCTTACTGATTAAAAATATATGTATGCATGTTTAATGTGTACACATATTAAAAATATGTATGTTTGAATCAGTCTAAAATTTCCTATAATAATATAGGAAAACTAAAACAGGAGAGTTAATTAGTATAAATACAAATTAGAACTTTAAAAAACATACAGCCAGTCTCAATTGCTTGCTTTCTTATTCACTAATAGCCATTAGTGACTGCCAGGAAGAGGAATTAAGCTTTCATTTAATAAGATGGAGCTTACACAAGTTTGTTTAACTGACGTATTTATTTACTAATAGTAAAAAAATACTTGTGCACACTGTTCTTGTAATCAAAGCATATGGCATTAATTAATCTGGATTTCTCTCCAAACCCCTCAATCTTACAGAGAGAATGATGATGCAATTTCTCCTTAATATTGAAAAAACAAGCACTACTGTGTGTGTATTTTGGGGGATACATTTGTGCTTCACATTTAAGGATTTCATTGATGCCAAAGAAATGGGGGGAAAACATTTCAAAACCCAGCACTGGACATCCTGGATAACTTACCTTGTACGGTTTACCATTGACAAGTGCAGAGAGTGCTGATCGGGGAATTTTGCCGGATCTGGTTTTGGGTAATTGCTTAACAAACACTACTTTTCGAAAAGCAGCCACAGGGCCAATGGTCTGTCTAACATGCTTCACAATTTCTTCCAGAAGTTGTTCCTCTGTTGTATTTATATCTAGAGAAAAAGTTCAGATGTTAAGTACGACATTAACCTCAACCATCACGGGTTCAAAGAGTCAAGGAGAACAAAGATGCCCCGCTCACCTTTTTTCAACACACAGAGTGCTAAGGGGACATGACCTTTCAAAGGATCTTCTTTGCCAACAACAGCGCAGTCGACCACAGTACCATGGGAAAGGACAGACTGTAACATGGAAAAACATTCATTTAAAATACAGATACACATAGATCTGAATAATTTTAATGGGGAAAAAAAATGTCAGGCAACTTAAAAAACCATAGCTGCCTGTGTGAAATTTACTGCCAGTTCATAATTCACATTATTACCACTGGGGTGAATGGATAGGATTCCCATGGCAGTCATCCATTAAAAGCTGACAGTAATTAAGAAAATTACTAGCTTATCCAGAAAGTAAGGGAATTGTTCCTTCCTCTCAATTGCTTACTAAATGAAGCCAGGAAAAATATGGACTTGTGAATAACACAGGTAGATAAATTGCCTAGGACTCTGAAAACAGAAGACCTCATAATAATTTGGTTTCAGTGCTGAGTACCACGTGCACACATCCAGAGAACTCTAAGGCAGTCCCATGACTAAATACTGATTTTATTTCTATGTCTGTTACTGAACAATGAACAGAGCATTTATTTTTGCGAGTGATCACACATCCAGACAGTTTTTCACGACTTGAAAGAAGCAGCTGGATGGGGAGTGAATTCCTCACATCAAATAATCTTTGCTGTTCAGAAACCATTTTCACACTGCTCCACCCTGATCTCTAAAAGTCTTGAAACACACGTAGCTACTTATTTGCAATCACAAGAACCTACAGAGTTGAGTAACATGAAATGCAGAAGCTTTGAATTAAAAAAAATTCTTAATTTACGTGGCTTTTATAAATGAATGTTCAATGTTCAGAGGTGAGCAGGAGAGCTGCCTGAGAAGTCTTCCACTAGAAAATAACAATGAGCTCAATTCTAAGTGATGAGTAGACATTAATTAGACAGAGGAATACTGGGGCAAAAACATGAAAGGACTGAGCAGGCCCCATTTAAATTTAATAAACCAGAGTGACTGGAGAGTTAAGGCAACAATGAAAATGGAAAAGGATGAAGTTGCAGAGTACAGAGGAGTATGGTAGCAGCATTGGGAAGGTGATAAAGTATTTTCAGGAGATGAGGAGATGCAATGTTAGAACGGACTTTAAAATAAAGCTTTTTTTGTTTTTGTTTTTTTTTAAGCAGTCTCAGATTCATAGCAAATTTAAGCAGAAAGTGGTTCCATACATCTCCTGTCCCCCAATTATCACAGCTTCCTCCACTATCAGAATCCCTCACCAGAATGGCACAGTTGTTACAATTGATGGGAGCTGTGCATTGCATGGGGGTATGCAATATATATTGCATATATATATAGTTTTACTTCCCTAAATATCCCCTGTGTTCTGCCTATTCATCCCACACTTCCTGCCAACTCTTGGTAATCACTGATCCTTTTACTATCTCCAAAGTCCTCTTCTAGAATGTCATAATATTATTATATAGAATGTTTGTATCTTTTTCAGATTGACTTCTTTTACCTTAGAGTGGATTTTGAAAAACACAAAATTACTTTGGTTTAATTGAGGAGAATAGAGGATTGTTGAAGGTGAGTATCACTGTTAATACAAGGAAATCACATGACTTGTTATCTTAGACTAAATTTATGGTAGTAGGTATGAAGAGTCTGGAGTTTCCTTAGAGGAAAAATGGACACAATTTGATGGTGTTAGGTATGGAGCAAGAAGAAGCAAAATGTTTAAGGATAACTATGGGTTTTGGCTTGAGCTACTAGTCAGTCAGTGGCAAATTCTCTAAACCAGAAAATGCTAGTGAGGGTTAAGCTTAGAAGGAAAGGTCATGTATTAATTCTTGGAGATATTCCATCACAGTTGCTTTCAGAGAGCTGAGTTGAGGTGGTTGAATCTGAGGAGTATTTTAAGGGGGAAATATGCTTTTGAATATCATGAATGTACGGTATTGAAACCTATGGGCATGAATGATGTTATTTAGGGAGAACATAATGAGAAGAGAGTGAAGGCCTTAAGGAACTTGGATATCTGATGGTTATTTGAAAAATAAAAACTTGGCAAAAACACTAAAAAGGAACATCAGAGGGGTAGGAAAAAAACAGAATCTGGGAAATGATGCATTTAAGTCATGTCTTTTCCGTGAAGAATTTTTTTTGTAAATTAAGCTAACCTGGAAATGAGTTTTCCATTCGCTGAACTTGAAGACTCAAAGAATTATTAGGATATGTGTGTGCTATTTCATACTGGCCTTACTTAAACATACAAATCAACATTTTTCGATATCCGATTGTTAGCATCTGTTTTGAAGTATTGGGTTGGAAATGCTGCCATTTACAGTTTTTGACTCATACAATTTGGAAGACAGTGCATGCCAAGTAAATGATTTTTTTTATTATATCTTTTCAATATTAACTTCATTGCTGAGGTAAAGATGATCAGACCACCTTTCCATTAGCCGAGCCTAATTGAAAAGTTTCTGTGAAACATACCACATAAACTTTTCAACATCATATTTTCCAACTGCTTCAACCTCAATTCTCAAAATGTTTCCAATTCTTTTCCCACTTGCTAAGATCTTATTTTCTTTTTAGGTCCTTATGTTAAATATAGAAATTAATTTTAATGCCAAAGATTTGTTTCAGTAGTTAATATGCTCCCCTCAGCAATGTATTTCAGTAGATCCGCCTGTTCTGCTCCCCACTCTGTCACTGGTGAATCCTCTCACTCCCTGCACTTCTGGCCTTATTTGCATTTAAAAACAAAAACAAAATAATGGCCTAGTTTGCCATTATTTCACCTTGTTGTTTTAATTTGGCCATGTTTATACACTTAGTCTTAATGTCTTTAGGAAAATGACTCCTTTTTATAAAAGGAGGTAATAATTAAAATCAGAAGCAATGCATAATCGATTCCCTACTTTTCTCATATTTTGCAAACCTTACTAAATTCTTAAAAGTCTGTGAGAAACAATCATTTTCCAGAATTCTGTATCATCTCTAAATGAAGTTCATTATTACTGTGGATGAAATATTACATTAATCCATCAGTGTTAAAAAGATGCCATAAAGGAAGTGAAGCAGTTTTTTATGTTGGCCGCACAGACAATATTTGGATGCCAAATAATGATTTCAGCAGCTAAATCATTAAAAAGGAAAGCTTCAAAATATGTCTTGGCAACAACCAAGGGAGAGAAAACAATCAAATATCATCTATGGGGAAAAATAATCAAAAGATATTAATATATTTCCTCCATATAAAATCCATGAAGCATCTGTTTTATGGACTGGCATTTAAGTATCAAAATAGCGATGTAACTAATAAAAGGTAATTATCTTACCAAAATAGAGTATATAATATTATGATAACAGGGCTGGCATATACCTGTGATTCATTGTTTCTGGAGTATTGCCATTTTTGTGTAAATTTTTATAGATTAAAAAGGCTTTGTGGCCTTAGTGGTCTAAATTACAAAATTTCTCAATTGTTTTTTAAGTATTTTAATTTTAGAAATGTTAGTTAATATCAAGAACCATTATACAATTGCAAGGAGTCATTTCAGAGAGGGAGCTTGTCTCTGCAGTGGGAAGAAAAATGTTTTTTACATTTCCTCTGACTTTGAAATCATCTAGAAAACAGTTAGATCCTACATTTTCATCAATATTCATATTAGTACTAGAGAAAATATCCAGCAATTTTACTACTATTTAAACCCAGTAGTCATTTAATGCTGGATGGAATCAAAATTGATTGGCATCTTTGTTGAAGACACAGTTTATGGAAATATATTCAATGTTAAAGAAATCATTGCTAAAAATAGCAAACAAAATGGCTAACTTGGAAAACAAAGTGACATTTGAGTCAGAATAATCTTCAAAAAGACAAATCATATGTCAACGCTGCCCTCAAATTTAATTCACTGTTTTAACACCATAGGTACAAGTTCCTAAGGATACTAGCAGAGATATTTCACAAGCTGTACCTAAAGCCACCATTGAAAGAATAAAATCTGTGGGCTCAATTTGTCCCTGTGAGATGCCTTTGCATGAAAGGTCCTACCCACAGCAGAAAAGAAAACTTGGGTCCTTGTAATTTTTGCTCATAAGGCCTGAACTAATGATTTTTACACCCAATTTTCTCAAGAACTCCTTGGATTTCAATCAAATTTTCCCAAGTATCTAACTGGATGCTAAACTTTCAAAGATGAATCACTGTTCATATAAATTTCATTAGTACACTTAACAGTTACAGAAGGCCCTCACATTTTTGGGATCCACAAGGATAATGTCTTCTTAAACTTATAAATAATTATTCAGATACTCTTCTGTTCTTATGACAGGAACAGAAAAGAATCTCAAGTTTCTGAAATGTTTTTGATATAGTAATTTTAAAAGAATTTCTGCTTGATTTATTCTTATATAAGGCAATAATCTCGTCAAATCTTAGGGAAACTAGAAAAGCAAGATACTTTCATTATACATTAAAAATATAGCCTAGTTTAATTTTCTACAATGAGATTTCCAGTGGATTAGAAACCTCAACAATTATTGTAAAAAGTAAAAATGAAACTAAAATTCACTACTGAGAATCCTGAAAAAACATTTAAATACAAAGTTTAGGGCACATTAACAAACACTGTCTACATCATCACTATAAACATTCTATACAGGTATTAGTGCTAGGTATGGTCAAGCAAATTTGCTAAGAATTGGGGAAAAACAAGTAAAAGTTTTGGTTTGTAATTATTTATTTGATTCCATATAAGACAACCTGATAAGAATTGAGATATTAATTTCATTATTAGGCATGATGATGTAAGAAAAGCTAATCATTTCATTCTTATAATGGAAAATGTTCACTTAAAGAAGGCTGACAGGTGTCTTGTTATGCGCCATAAGGACTCCAACACAGGTGACTATGGTAGTAATTGCCTATAACAAATTAAAAGTCCATGCAGTCAGAACCACCTTTTGTGAACACACCAGAATATAAGAAGCATAACTTTCAATTCCAAGTTATCACAAAATACAGTCTGTTAAAAACAAGTTAACTTAAAAATAACACTCAACTTCACATTCCAAACTAGTTTGAAAACTATTTCATTTTACTCAATATCGTATTGACTGTCACAAAAAATGTCAACAACAAAGAAAGTCCAACATATCTGTTGGGCTACAGATAAGTACAAACTTTATAGAATGAGAACATCTTTACATTAGAAGTAAAGGAACTCTGATTCTGCATATTCTGGTTCCTCTGAAATCATCAATGATATTACACTGAAGATTTTCTTTTATTTAAACTGCAATTGACTCAAATCATTTAACAACTATTCTTGGACTGGTTCTGGAAAAGATGAAGCAATGCTTTCCATTTTTACCTTCACTAATTGCAGTAAAAAGAAACTCTGAGCTAAAACATATGTCTCAAGACTTTATCAGGGCAACCTGATTTAAGAGACAATCTGGTTGGGGTTTAGTTTTGTTTTATCACATTTTAAAAGGACACATTTATTAGGAAAAAGGAGAAAAAGAGAGACACCCGCATAGTCACAGGTGGGCAGGAAAGTTGCCGCTAGAGTTTTGAAAAAAAAAAAAAAAAAAGTTTGTGAAAGGTTTAAAAAACATTAGGTTGGTGAAACACCTGCATATCACAGGTGGAAGGGAAAGCTGCTGGAGGTTTTTTATTTTGTTGCTGTTATAGCTTGTTTGTGTTTGTTTAGTTTGCCTCCTAATATTCTAATCTGGGAACTATTATTAACCCCAAACATGTAACTGCCAATGAAAATATAGAGAAAAATCCCCAAGAAATGCCTTTCTAGTATTATCTTTCCTACCCCTGATAAACACCAAAAAGAAGCAGTAATCTCCACATCCTACACCAACTGAGTATAATGCTGTGTCCCTTCCCTTCTTCATTAATCTAAATAGGGGTTATAACTATATAAAAGTTCATTTTAAAATATATATGGAAAAGGAAAGGAGATAGAGTATTCAAAAAAAGCTTGAAAAAGAGCAAATGTGGATGTTACTACGATAGCTAGAATGTAAAGACAAAATAGTATCGGTGAAAAGATAAATATATGAATCAAAGAAACAAAATATATTTTAGCTTTAGGCCCTCTCAAATACTGTCATCTGATCTTTGACAAAAGGTACAATAACAGTTCATTGGAAAGAGGGCAATCTTTTCAAAAATGATTCCTGGGTCAATCGATATCCATATTTTATAAAGTAACCCATAACCTATATCTTCCAACATAATTAAAGAATAACTAATAGTGTAAATATATGATGATACAAAATGTAAAATAATAAAAGTAAAACTATTAAGTGAAAATAAAGAAGAAAACACTTGTGACTTTGGGGATAGGTAAGAGTTCTTAGACCACAAAAATGATGCTCTCTGAAAGAAATCAGTCTTCATCAATATGAAAAATACCTTTGTACTTTTACAAACACTTTTAAGAAACTAAACAGATCATCCATAAATTGGAAGAAAATATTGGCAAATCACATATCAGACAAAGAACCTGTATTCAGGAGATCTAAAAAAAAATGCTCTCAAAATAAACAACTCATTCAAAAAAATATGGGTAGATGGTTTTAACAGCTATTTCACACACAAAAAATACAAAGATGGCAAATATACATGGGATAAGATACCCAACATCATTAGCCACTTCCAAAAAATAAAAACACTACATATCTATTAGAATGATTTAAATAAAGAATAAGTAAATTTAAATAAAGAATGATAATCTTGAGTACTAATAATAGAAAACTCAAACCCTGCTGATATGAATGTAAAATGTCACAATCACTCTGGAAAACATTTTGGTATTTCTTATAAACTTATATATACACTCACTATATTAATTAGCTATCTTGCTATAGGTATTTGTCCTAGAGAAGTGAAAACTAATTTTGCACAATAACCTCAACTTGAATGTATATAACAACATGGTTAGGGACTAAAAGCATAAGAATGCAAAGGTGATATGATGACGGAACACTTGGTGATGTTGAAATTTTCTGTATTCTGCCTGTGGTGATGGTTATAAGAGTGTATGCAATTATAAAAACTCAGTATTATAAGAGAAAAAAAATGGATTTTACTCTATATAAAAATTTAATCTGTGAAAAATTTAAATAATTTAAAAACTCTTCTGGAGACTTTGTGTAACTTACAGTGGAAAATAATTCTCAGGATTTAAGAGTTGATAAAATGTTTTAATCTCACACCCCTTAAAGACTGTATGCAAACCTGATTATCAAGCAAGAGATGATGGCGAAGCTAGAAGCAATCATGAGAAAGTAGAAAGAAGCATATGGCTCTCCAGTAAATAGCAGATATATGGAAATAAAATTACACACTCTACCCAGGCAGGGGTGAGGGGTAGGAATATGTAGAATACATGAAAGGAATTGAGGAGAGAGAGGCATAATCTAGTCTCTGATTCAGATGAAGAACACAGTAATTTTCCAAGTTTCCATCTGACTTAACCTCATTATTGATTTCAGTTCTGCTCTGTTCCTAAATACTACTTGTAAAAGAGGCCCAATATTTATCAATACCTCTTCAATGGCACCAGCAGAAATTCTGTGACCTGCAACATTTATCACATCGTCAACTCGAGACATAACATACAAATACCCTTCTTCATCCATGTAACCAGCATCCATGGTGTCATAGTATCCCTGAAAATAAGAATGAAAAAAATCTAATTAGCATGTTGTTAGATAATATAATCTTTTGTAAACTTGGTAAAATATAAAATCTGGTAGAAATGGATTTACCCTATGCATTTGACTTTTTTTCATTAACTAAGACTATGGGATTAAATTACTTTTGCTTTTGAAAGTTTAATAGAAACTGTTCCTTTAGCAGTCAGAAATAATTTAAAGTTTTCATATATATGTGCAAGTTAAGTGTTTGAGCTTAGAATTATAAAGTCTATGAACTCAATTTCTTTTTTATCATGAATAGCTCAATATTTCCAATAAACTTGTATATTGTAATCTTCTGATAGCTTTCTTCTTTAATTGTGTTAATTTTATAAAGCTATAAAGCTTCTATCAATAATTATAAAATATAGCACTAAATTAGTCACATTAACTTGGACTGGAGCTTCAATGAAATATAATAGTAAGTATGAAATTTAATTTGTAATCAACTCAAAACAGCAGCACATCTTCATTGGCCCAGAAGTCACAAAAGTGATGGATCAAGAATAAAAAGAAACAAATATTACTTCCCATAATACTACTTATGCTTTTAACTTCTTATTTTTAACTTCCTTAACATTTTAGTTATTTTGATACCTATGTTAATGAGCATGAAATTTAACTCAGGTGTGTTACTATTTGTATTGCTTAATCTTTATGAAAATCAGTTTGCTCATTTATTAAATAGGTAATAGCTACCTAATAAGGCAAATGAGAAGTATAAATTAATTGTAAGAAAGAAAAGAGGGATGACCCTATAAGATCATCAGCCCATAACAGTAAACAGCTTTTACTATAATTACTACTTGAAGTACTACTATGCAGTCTTGAAGAACAATGGAGACTGGGACCAAATATGTGGTCAGATAATAGTTCTGTCACTTCTAAGGTATGGGCAAGTGACTTAACCCTTCTCTGCTGTTCTTAAGAACAGCCTTTGTCTTAGAGGAGAGGCTGGAGGCCATAGTAACAAAACATTGTATAAACTCACTTCATATTGATTAACCATAAACTTGGGCTTTGGAAGTGATCATGTTAAATGCTGAATGTGCTCAATTTAAAATCACACACACATATTCACCATTGTCAAGTTACTATTAATCCTGTCAGTTCTTTGGTGATTTAACTGTGGACCATCAGGCAACAGATTGGGATGACTGGAAACAACCACACTGACAAATCTTCCTTTCCACAGTCCCTCAGGGGCATGTTTAATCTTGGCTTCTAAAGCCATTTAACTATAGATCTTTCTGTAGGAAGCTACCTTGAGCTTGTTATTTGTCTGGTTGATTCAGCTGGCTTTTCTTCACTCACAAAAAATATAGAATGTTACTTACACTTATATTTGGTTTTCTTTCTTTTTAAAAAAAGATTTATTTTTATTTATTTATGCATACAAAAACTGGAGTGTAGATCAGAGGTGTGAGAAGGGGAGATGAGAGGCTTCACCAGGGGCAGAGTGGGGAGTAGAACAGGTTGATCTACTGAAATACACTTCTGAGGGGAGCAAGACAGGAGGGACTGCTGTGCCATGTGGGTTAGCTCCTTGGCCAGGGACTGAACTCAGGCCACAGTGGCCTTTGATAGCTTGGATAGTGCTGAGACTTTAACCCCTGTGCCACCAGGGAAACCCAAACTAGAAGTTTTTGTGTTCAATTTAATTAAAAAAATAGTCACACTGGTTAGGTTATAAAATATCTAGAGGACATTTTTTACAGTGATTTGGAAAGATACCTTGGCATTTTACAAACACAGGTATAGACGTATACGACACCAGTGAACCTTTTATTACATGTTTTTTAGTAATTAAAACTCTGGTTAGCCAATGAAAGTTTTCACCTACTTATTGAGAAAATAGCTTGATAGTGCTGAGACTTAACCCATTATGCCATGCGGACCTATTTTAGTTTTTCTTTGAAATTCTGATTACTCATTCTTTTTTTACACAGTACATAAAGAGACCAGCTATCTCTCAGGGACAGGAGTTAAAAGATGGCAAAGGATGATGTTGGGATTCTGTCCTGCCTGATCAAGAAATTGCTGTTGCAAACAAAACACAGGACCTCGTTACAGAGTAATGGGAAAATGACAGAACAGAAAACCGGAAGATACTTCATTATCCAGGGTACCGGAGGGAGGGTTTTAAAAGCACTGGCTCCATTCTGTATCTGTATTTTAACATGATCTATTAAGTTACAGAGTTCAGAGAACAATCAGGAAAGAATGTTAAAAATAAAGGGTTAGATCATAGGAAATAAAATAGAAACTTCTGGGCAAGTCAAATGAATTTTGTTCACAAAACCAGGAGTAGATGAGGCTAGAGGCTAAGGGACCCAATGAAAGTGGCCAGTTCTGATCAGGTGCTCAGTCTGTGCAAAAGAATCCAAAAGATGAAATTACATAGAAATCCCCCAAAAGTTTTAACTTAGCAAAATACTTCATATCAAGACTTTTCAGTTCCAGAAAAAGCTTCTAAAAAATTAAGAAATTTCCATGCCCAGAGACTGATAAAAATAAACATAAAATGATTTATTTAGATAATTACAATTTAGGCATTCCTGAAATCTGAAAACTAGTCCAGATAATATTTAGAAGTGACTTGTGATCTATGACTGAAGGAGCAAGCTGTTCAGTTTAATAGGCAAGAAATACAGAGAAGTACATAACAAGGTAAAGAAAGTATAATAAAATTCTTACAGGAAATTTTTCAAAGTATAAGTGCTTGAATGCTTCCTGATTCTTCCAGAGTCCTGAAAAAGCCCCAGGTGGTAATGGCAACCTTGAAAAACAGAGCAGTTAGAATCACAATGAAAATGGTAATGAAAATAAATTGATTAGAACTAATAATTGTCCAGGGTGATGGATTATTATAATTGAAATCCCACATTGAAGCATAGTCCAAATCTGTTAGACAGATCGTGTTTAACTGAGGGTGAAGCAGTTGACCATGACATAGAAAAGTCATTGAGGAAAGCTCTAAAGTACCATTGTGGCATTCAAATAGTTAGTAGCTCTTGAAGGGAAAGTTTTTATACACAGCAGAAGTGAGGACCTGCTGGAAAAGGTGTGTATGTTTGCCCCTAGTCAATTTGGAGATGCCCACAAAAACAACTTCATTATTCCAAAATCTAACTGAGGATCAGACTGGAGAACAAAATATGAAATTGCAATGGGTAATTCATCCAGTAAAATAGGGAAATGCTATATATCTGCTCTTCATAACAAAGTCTACTATCTTTAAAAATTTACAGATTTTTATATAAATATTAAAAAGGGCCCCTAAAGAGGGATCCCTGAATGATGCAAAGGGAAAAAAAAGCAGAAAAGGTCCTATGAAAAAGCAGAAGATAAATTATCATGGAATTGGAAGTCTGTGATAAAATATATATAAGTGTAGTAAAGGAAGTGGAAAGAAAAGCACTAAGCTCCAGCCAGAAGTTAGGTGCATATGAGCTAGAGCAGAATTATTTTTTTTGCAGTATTCCAAATTAAACTTTTCTTCTTGATGTTATCTTTAATGATTATTCCACATTAAAGGGAGATCTTACTGTGCACCTGGGCTCTCTTTCTGAAGTTATAGAAAAAGATACATTTTTTTGAAGTTTCAATAATATAAAAATGCATTGGACTGGCAGAAGGAAAAGATATTAAAATACAAGAAATGTGCCTGCTAATATCTATATTCATGCTTTAAATCCAAGATCAAATACACCCTCGGATACTCTCCCTAATTCTTCCAAGCAGAGTGAAAAAGAGAGGTTTACTATAATTCACTTCTTTGTGAAGTAGGAGTCTCTCTTAGGGAATGTCTTTTCCAAAAAGATTGCTCTTTTCTTTCCAAAGATGTTGATCACAGTTTCATGTAGAATAGTAAGATTTGAAAACAAACTATATATATAATGGTAGAATTTAAGTACGCAGTAATTAATGCTAATAGATTTGATTTTTTAGGAATGTTTTGTTTTGAAAATGCATCACAAAGTAGTACATGCAAAAATTCCAAGCTTTCTTAAGGGCAGAGAAGAGCAACAAAGGCAGAAATGATACTGAAGTCAGGGGGAGAGGGTAAGGGATGGTAAGGGAGGCATGGGGGAGCTGAGAAATTCTTAAGTAGCTAGGGAAGAAGAAAGATAATATCTATTGCTGGAAAGTGGCCAATTCCTGGCCAATCTGAAATGTAAACTCCTAGATTCTTCTAGTGCCAGATGAAGAGAGGTCTGTATTCACTACTTTATCAGGAATCTCTATGGAAACAAAAATAAATTGAAATCATAATTCTTGTTCCATAGAGAAAATTCTGGAGTTAGATGCCCTAGCTTTGCATTCCCTCTATTTCACAAGGTCTTTAAAGCTTTACTTGAGATTTCTGTGTGAAGCCATTGTTTTATCTCATCCAAAGTGACTGCCTAGGTCACCATTTCTCTCTCTCAGAACAGACAAAAGCCTGGGTAAGAACTGTGAGTTCGGCTATGTAGCTATACTGAGACTGATGTTTAGATTCCTGTGTCTATAGTTTCTGTCCTGCTGCTTAACTCACAGTGTTGCTGAAAGTTCAATAAAAGATCAGAATAAAATCTGCATAAGATATTTAGAAAGGAATGGGATTGCAATTATGTGGCATCCTTGGTTTTATTCAGAAGATATAATAATAAAAAGAAAGATGTCCTGATTCTCCCCTAAAACACAACAGTGACTGAATCTTGCCTGTGAAGCTGTAAAAATCTGAGCAAAAATCAGCAAGTTCAATATCTGGAGCCTGAGAACTCAACAGGCACACGTAAAAACCACTTGGAAACATCATATGGCTCTCTCACACCCCATCACCGGCTGGGGGGCACAGGCCTCAGGACCCAGCAAGAAATGGATAAGTCACACAGCAGGTAGCAACAGTGAATCTGGTCAAAGAAAAATATATGCCCAGGAGAGAGGAAGAGGCAGAGACCTATGGCTTTAATAACAGTGAGCTCTGTGGTACTGTGGAAAGCAACAACAGCTAAAATTTTCTTTCTTGCTTTCTACTGTGATGCTTGGAAATCCATGACTCACAGTTTTAATTCTACACTTTGGAACTCTGGATGCAATTCAGAAGCACCTTCTAAAATGCATGAATATTTTGTATTCATAGCAATTTCAGATACTATGACTTTCTTGCTAAATTAAATGCCTGGAGTGTGCTTCAAAATCAGAGAAATGTTCAAATTCCAGAGGGACATGTAGTTTCTAGAGAGGTAAATCCTATTAATACAAGTATTCTATGAAAACTGCAGGATCCGTGTTTATTATGTACTAGGATCTACAATAGTTTAGGAATCACTAAAATGCCTGCCTTCTAGTTGAGTAATCCCAAGAGAACAAGGCAGTAATTTCTAGAGTCTTAAAAAGGAGGTGGAAAAAACAAAATGGAATGAGATTCCCCCCCACCCCCCGTATTGCTGTCTGTGATTTAAGGGTGAGTGATCTTGAATCATGACAATTGGTACCTTGTGCAAACATGATCAGAGCTCAGATTTTAAAGAATCTTCTAGAGAAAGAGAGTTTCCAATGTTATATTATTCATAGCAGATTTTTAGTGAAGCAATAAGCTATAACAAAGCAAGCAAATTTGGGATTAAAGCAATGAGTCATTATTTTTTATTGATCTACTTTGACATTGTTTGAGCCCCATACATTTTAAATATTTCATTACGATTTTTCCCTCTATTCTTTATAATCACTACAAGTATAATTAATGAACGTAAATAGCATTAGGGAATAGTGCTCTTTCAAAGAATAATCCACTTAATTACTACAGAAAGTAATAAAGAAATGTCTGGGCATGAATAATTGAAAAGAATGGATATTTATCTCTAACTGATGATCATTCTCTTGGGTGACTTTGGATGCCAGCTCAGTTTTCAGTGCCTCATGGACCCTATCATTCTTATTACTGGTGGCCTCACTTCATATCTATGATAAAACCTAGAGTACACTATATAAGCTAGAACATTTTCTGAAAAAGGAATGATGAATGTTTTGCTTTTGAAATGATTTGGCAAGACATCACACCTTTAGTTTACCTTCCTTCTTGTTTCCTACCAATCGTTACACATATTCAGTAATCATGGGAAAAGAAAAAATAAGACCTAGCACTTGCTTGCAAAGAAAATGAAAAATTTACAAAAAACTAAATTGAAAATGTAGTTGTTTCCATGTTAAATCACAGAAAAATTTAATTAAACGTGCTCTTTTGATTATAGCGCTCTCAAATTTGGGAGTCAACACAGTCCTTAAAATTTTAAATTTCAGATAATTTAGACATTCTGGATTCCATACATAAAACCCAAATGCACACCTTTCACAGGCCATCAAGTTGTTCTGGAGGCCAACCTAGTTAGTCTGTGGAAAGGAGCCTGTTTTCAGATTGTATATTTGCTTTAGAAAGTGGTCTACATGGAAAGAATGGATATCTCTCAAATTACATTTTTATTTTTTAAAAAAATCACAATAATTTTATTAAGTTAAAGCATGCTTTTTCTTTTTCCATGATTTGATTGGCCATATAATTATTTTACACTCTTAAAGAGTTTTCACCATTTTCCATTCTGGATAAATGATGTATACCCTCAAGGAATACAGAATAACCACAGATTGACATAAATAATTCTTGAGAGATGTAAAGCATGAAAACATCCTATGTATATTCTAGGCAGTCATTGGGATACAGGAGTAATTTTCAGGTTGCTGAGTTAGTGGAATGACAACAGGACATGCATTTTCAAAAGGAAATCCTTGCTCTCACAGGTAAAAAAGAATTCCTGAAATAAGTTTCCCAGAACTGCTAAATTAAAAACAAAGGGGATCTTGGTGATTCTTTTTTCCTGATTATTTCTATTTCACCTGTTGAATATAATATATAAAATATTTTCAAGTATCTTCTCTAACTACTAGCTTAAGGGAGGTGTTGCAGGGTCATAATATTTTGTATGTTCAAATAATTTATAATGAACTAACACAATCTTCAATCTGTACGATGAAATTCCCAATGGAAGAATACGGAAGGAAGAAAAAATCCAATTGGTAACAATCTAAATACGAAATGCTTTGAAGAAAAGTTGTGCTGCTTTTAAGTACTTGAAGTAACACTAATGGCTACAAGAACAAATCATAGTTTATGTAAGCTATTGCTATATTTTGTTATTTTGGAATGGATGCGAGACAAAACCACCCATAATTAGACTGACAGAATGTATAAGGGATTTAAAACTATGCTGGCATCAAATGCTACCTCTGGGAACTCGTAATAATCACTTTATGAAACAGATGACTCACTTAAAAAGATAGCAGATTTTTAAAAAAATATATGTTGCTGGAGTGCTTTTAAAAGCTTTCAAAAAACATGTGCTTCCCTGAACAATCTAAACACCCGCCCACAATCTTCTTCAGATTATCAGTTTCTTTGACAAATCCTTCCCCCATTCCAACCACTTTCCCCTTACAGATCAGATTCTAAACAGTGTTCTGTAAAATCAATTCTGATTTAGAAAAATCAAAATTATGCATACATAATTATGCATCAAAATTATTCTTCCATGTTACCCACAAAACATCATAAAATTTAAACTTAAAGAAAAAGTAGTGTTTCCATGTTTATAGATAATGTAAGTATCTGGGAAGAATTACATCAAATTGTATCATTTATCTTGTTAGTTTTCTGTAAGACTTATATAATTCTACCTAAAGAAATACATACTACTTTACTACAATTTTTTATATATATTCACAGAATTTTAAAACATATTCTTAACCTGGGAAAATCTTATTAACATTCAGAATGACAAGTAATAAGAAACCTCTTAAATAAATGAGAAAATAATTTTTTTAAAGACTTGACATACAATGTTCTTTAGAGTAGCTCATTCTGAAAATTCTACTACTTAAAGCATAACAGTAACCAGATGACAATATCATGCTAATAAAAGTCTTTAAATAAACCTGTACTAATCATTAAAATGTATAATACATGTTTCCCAAATCAATCAACTTCCATTTCAGCTTCTACTAGGATAGCAATTTTTAAAGTGTTGATTTAATAAAAGATATTCAAATATTTTCACTTCAAATGTTAGCACATTTTTCCCACCCACTGGACAATTATAAAAAAATGTAAAGAGGAATTAGGTATTTTGTGAGGGATTTTATGTTACCTAAAGTCATGTCAAAAAGAAAAAGAATATATATATATTGCAAAGTTAATGTAAAACTTGGAATATAGAAATTCTGTGTATTTAAAACACCGTCTACATGTTCGTAAGATTAGAAAAAGTCATTTAAAAGTACAAGATTTATCTTTTTAAAAATTGTGTCTAAATTTGTTCTACTTTATGGGCTGTTATGTTTAAATTGCCAAGAGTTGGCACTGTGGATTTTCTATCAGTAAGTAATCTTATTCTATACCTTTACTAGTAATATCACTGTAATTACTCCATTTTTTTCTTTTACTTATATATCAAATATTGCTCTTTTAAACAGTTTTACTTACTTTACTACAATATTTCCTAGACACTGTGCCTTCAGTTTTTGCATGTTGTCATCCAAAATCATTACTGTAAAAGAAAAACATAAAAAAAAATAAAAATTTGAGCAAAATGCGTAATCTTAAAGCTTAAATATTTTCATGTTTTATATTCAACATCCAAAACATTAGCATTAAAAGGCACCTTTTAATTATTTTGAGACAATGAACATTTACAAACATGCAAATATATCTGACAAAATCTATAAAAACTACATGTTTTTGATTCCCAAAAGGATCATTAAATTTCCTTTAGAATATCTTTTTTAAAAAGACATTGTAGGGCCTCCCTGATGGCGCAGTGGGTTGAGTAGCGCACTATGAAGCAAACCACAGCCACTGCAGAACGAGTTTGATCCCTGCTGCCGGCCAGGCCAGGGAGGGGACCCACATGGCCTGGCAGACCTCTCCTGCTGTGCCCACTGCTCCCCTCAGCAGTGTGCTTCTGCTGATCTGCCTGTTCTGCTCCCCGCTCTCTGTGGTGAATCCTCTCACTCCCCACACTTCTGGCCTGTATCGCAGTGCTTGTATGCATAAATAAATAAATCTTTAAAAAATAATAAAAAGACATTGTATTTCAAACATGTCAATAATTTCATAATATATCTTCATTTCTATCATGTCTATCTATGTATTCTAACAAGAACATTGAACATTTTAAGCTGTCAAAACTTAAAAGAGATAAGTAGTTTTAAACTATTTCAAGTAATAAAAATAATTTAAAGTCAAGGAAACTTCTGATTTAAGTTTTCCTATCCATTTATAAGCCTTAAAGGCCAATTTAACTTTCCCATATCTTATCCCATTGTTTTTGAAGCTATACAGTTAAAATCGTCCAGAGCTCATGTATCCACATTCAGTAACCTTTAGTGAAAAATGAAAATGAGGATATATCATCACCTCTTAAGCTTTAACAGATCCTTTACATGGCTTCCTCCATCTAGGTCATTGTACAGCTATGAGAAAAGGATATTGTCTCTAGAAACTAACTGCTGCCTTCTCTGTGTTCCCAGAGCACTTTGTTACAAAAGTCTATTCTGACACTTAATAGCTGTGTAGATAGATACCTGTCTCTGACTAGATTGTGAGTTTATAAAGGGCAGTGACAATGACTAATTCATCTTTGTCTTTTCAAATCCCAATACTGTGGGCAGTTTACTATGTGCCTGTGAAAATTCCATTATCCCTTCAATTTCCTTATTTAAAAAGTGGGAGCAATTCCTTTCTCATAGTACTTGGAGAAGAATTCCTTAAAAGATAAAAAAAAAAAAAGTAACCAGCTACTCAATGAATGTGAAATTAAGTGTTACACTGATTGTTTTTCACAGAATAGTTTCCATTTTACTTTTGAATCTCTGAGTGATCACAAAACATAAAAATCATGAGTCATAAAATTATGACTTCTTTGGTTATAAATACATTAGTTCTAATGTTTAACCTGCTGTGTCTGTAAGCCAGTGACTTTCAAACAATAAGAAACTTCTCTTCTGAAATTCCATGAAGTATCAAAAGTTAACTCTTTCTTACAACTGGATATAAAAATGGTTCTGAGATACCGAAAGAGGAATGTGTTTAACATCTTTCAGGATCGTCAGCCCCTAAAAATACATCAGGACGAAAGCAATTTCTCTGATAAAAAGGAGCAGGGATGACAGAACTGTTCAAATGGAGGATTTTACTAAAGCTGGGTTCACCTTTCCATGCCTGAAAAAGCCACAGAGTGCACAGAGTATCTAAATCTGCACTTTAAAAAAATGCTTGTGTCTTTTTATAAATGTATCTGCTAGGCTAAATCAAATGGTCCATGATTCCTTAACTTATCATTGTTCTAGATGGAAAATAGATTATTTTTATGTTAGAAATACAAAAGTAAAATCTCTAAATATTGGAATTTATATGCAAGTAGAAAACAACCCATATACAATTAAATGGAAATTATATTCTGTCCCCAAACTGGATTTTTGTCATAAATCTAATAAGCTAAATAGAATCACCTTGTAACTCAAATAACATCTATGCTTTTTTGCCCTTGTCTGTTAGATGTATGTATAGGTCTAATACAAGTTGATATATCAATAGCTACTAACTAAAGCTTAGTTTAGCTTTTAATACTAACAGGTGTTTGTAAAAGTTTCACTGGGTTACATCACAATGCAGCAACCCTATCAATCGCATAGAATTGTATTTTAAAAAGGAAAATGAATATCCAAAAGGTTAGATGACTTATATAAGTTATACAGTTAGAGAGTGGAATACAGGAAAATACCAAAATACCATAATCACTACCAAAACTTAAAAACACTGAGAAATTGAAAGGACATTGTGTCTCATTGTCACATACCATACGCATGGATGAAATAATTTTTAGAATCTTTACTCTTTCTTTTTGTCAACAAGGATCAAAAGTCTAAATCAAAGGGTAACATACATAATGAAAAACAATTGTAGATTTTGTAATAAAATAAGTAAATAAATAAAACACAAGGGATTTTACTGTCTTCAAGATCTAACCAGTTATGTTACCTTAGGAAAGTTATTTTCTCTTGGCACCAGTTAACTTACCTATAAAAAGGTGATACAGTATCTGAATGAAATATACTTCACCATGAAATGGAATGAAGTCTGCAAAGTACAGAGCACCCAGCAGGTATTCCATACATATTAGTTCCATATCTGCATTTGCAAAGTAACTTATAAATAATAATATTTTTTCAGTCATGACAGTCACTTAAAATATGTCCTTCAAATCTACGATTTAACTTTCGATCAGGCATTTAAAAAAAAAAACACATATTAAGTACCCAGTATATTTCTTGCAAATGTTTCACATTAGATGCAAAAATATGGCAAATGTATTATTACATATTTCAAATAATTATAGCCATTTCTCACCATTGTAACCTGGGACACTTTTTCCTGCTTGCCCTGGAGGAGGTGTCTTAGAATTACCTAATCCAATGCATGATGCTGTAATTGGAGATCCAGTCTCTGGAGAAAAAAAAATATTATTTATAATTTAATGTTTCAACGTGAGATCACTGTTTTTTTCATGAATGAACTGCCTCCCCTAAGTATGTCACAGTATTTAATTGTCTTAGGAATATATAAATATTTCTATGCATATTATTTAAAAGAAAAAAGTACCAGTAATTTATACCATAAGGTCATTTATAAAATTTAAGCCTACATATTTAGAATATTTTATATAGTTGTTATAGTTGTGTTTTTTTTTTAAGATTTATTTATTTGTACATACAAGAGCTGGGGTACAGGCTAGAGTCCAGGATGGTGAGACGATTCACCAGAGACAGAGTGGGGAGCAGAACAGGCAGAGTGACTGAAACACACTGTTGAGGGGAGCTACTGGCAAGACAGACAGGAGAGGTCTGCTGCATCATGTGGGTCCCCTCCCTGTCCAGGGGACGGAATTGAACTTGTGCTGCAGTGGTTGTGGTTTCTTCATAGTGTATTGCTTAACCCACTGTGCCACCAAAAAGACCCTACTTGTGTTTCTTTAAAAACAAAAACAATCTCTCTAATGTTGCAGTTGTGGATCAAGAGTCATGAAAATGGAAATACATGTGACTGTAAGAGTTTAGAAACATATGTTAAAAAATTTCTGGATAAGGTGCTTTCTCTTGACTCATCTAAAGTTAATGCAACATGACAAATAACAGAAATATGTAAGCTATTTCTATAACTTATCATCTCTGGGTTAAGTAATCCAAACATTCTTAAAAATATACAATTTTTTTAAGGAACTAATCTTGCTTTGAAATCTTATACCTAAGCTAAATTTAGTAGTACTTTATCAAATTGTTCACAATTTGGTGTGCCTGGGCTTCTTGATGCCCAAAATGTAGTTAGGAAGATATTCATGCTATGCTTATTATTTCATCAACACCAGAACAACCACAACTAAGTTGTACTAATTAAGAAAAATACTAATTTAGTTTTCTTTGTCTCAATTCGTAAGGGCCAGAATAATATCAGCTATTGTGCAATAACCATAAGAATATGAAATTGATTATTTTTTGTGAAGGAATGTATTTGTTATCAGGACAAGTACAAGCTTTGAGTTGACAGAAAGTTCAAAATCTGAGTTTTTGATCTATGAAGGGATAAGAGATAATGAAAAATTCGGGAACTACTGACAATATTATACACACAAACATATGCATACATACCCCGAAAGGATTGATTGTCTAACCAACCAGATCCAAAGAAAGCCAAAATATTAAAAATATCTGTTTTCCTAAGGAATTCAAATGTATTCTTTCCACTATGGTGTCTAAAATAATTTATCATTATTCACATCACTTTAGAATGATAGGAAGAATTTATTACTACTCTTTACTTTCTAGAGTAGTTGAGCCTATTATTCACATTTTATGGATGGTGGCTCAGCTGGCATCAATAACAGAATATAGACTTTCAAATGTTAAAAGACAGTTCCTAAGTCCCAGTCCAGTGCCTCAACAACAAAATCATATGGTCACAGCTGAGGTAAGGCAACAAGTAACTCGAGCAACACTTCTGCTTAACAGGAGCTCTTAAAAGGAGAAAATGAAAAATATTTTCATTTCATGACAAAACAGGGGAAGGTATTTTATGATACATCTCTCCTTAAGCCTGTAAAACTGTCCATTCTCCTATCACAATCAAAGCATGGGAGGAAATCCACATATTTTGGAAGTGTTAACACCATTTTTCCCCTTGGCTTTATGAAAATGTCTAGATATGCACCTGAGTATCCCTCAAAACTGACACAAAGACAAAAGCTGTGATGATGACGGGAAGCTAAGCATGGAAAGAACAGTGCACAAAGCAGGCTGATGACAGGAACAGAAGCTTCAAGAACACATTAGGAAAGGAGCAATTCCCTTCAAGGTGATTCGGTTCCCCTTCCCACCCACGTGGGAAACAACTGCTAAAATAAGTCTGCTGTTTTAACAGGATATCTCATCAAGTTTAGTTTGTAACCCCCATCAACTGGAGTTCAAATTCACATTTCTTAACACCATGAGGCCTCTGTCAACAAGTGACTCTAGAACCTACAAATGTACCTGCCTGTGGTTCTAGTACCTGTCACCTAAAAGAAAAGCAAGTTCACAGTCAAAACACACGCTGACTCTACAGCAGGTCACCTCGGTGTGGATTCCTACAAAATGTGTTGTCATCCGTTCTTCCTATGTTCTTGGGAGAAAGGAGTGTGGGGGGAAGAGTGACAATAAGTGAAATGAGAATAACCTCACCTTAATAAAAACACAGGAAAGGAACAGTAAAGCACTGTCAAAATCTTATGCTTAACACACTGAATCCTACACTGACACTATAAAAACTTGCAAACAGACTTAAGCATTTTTATTTAAGGATTACCTATTTATAATCTTTTAATATTTGTTTCATCATTATTTTATTAATATATTATTTTATTTTCTTAAGATATTGATCATTGCACATTGCTTTATTGATAATAAAATATGCATTATTTTATTAATATAATATTTTAATATTATAGTTTTAATATTTAGCTGCTTGTTATTGTGTTTTATCATAACTATTAAAAAGCATATTCTTCTAAATAATTAACTTGAGTGAATTTTAAGAACAATGAAAAGTATTATCCATTCATATGACTTAGTTAAGTTTATATTTTCAACATTAGTAATTTCAATATCTCATTGACCTTTTCTTGATATTCACTTAGAGAATGTGAAAAAGACCTTATAAAGGTAGTGACCAGTGACACACAAAGAGAACAATTAGACAAACTGACAATTCCTAGTTTTATAGAATTACTCAGTCTCTTAACCCAGGCTATGGAAGGAGAAACAAGGCAATACTCAAGGATTCTGGCGACAAGGCACTTTATTTCACATTCATATGAATATGGCCCAGTCACAGACCTTTCCTGAAAATTGTCACCAGCATAATTCTTTTGGTAGGAGACAACCAGAAGAAGATGGCAGGAACTAAGGGCTGAGAAGAGTAAGTTTCACTGATGTATTTATATTCATGCTGCATTAGAAGTGAATACAGACACTTTACTTTTTTTTAGCATCTTTACTGCTTCCACCTTAATGCTCAGTAAATGTATTTTCCTTAAAACTACTAATTCTAAAGGAAAAGAAGAAGATAACCATATACATCTTTTTTTTTCCAAATATAAACTATGTCATGTACCATGCCAGGTACTTTTTGCTTATATTATTGCACTTAATCTAACTACAAGTCAACAGGGAGAAAAGGTAATATTCCTTTTACTGATGAAAAATACTAAGAAAATATGAACCATTTGTCCTGGTTCATACAATTCCTTCAAAAAAGAAGAATGGAATAGAAAATGTACCACCTGTGAAATTTTCTTGTGAACAACTGAGGATGAAAAGGAAGTAGAAAGCAAGCAGACTATGTCTATTAGATGAAGACAATTTCTTGTGAAAGGAAGTGAGCCTGGCATCTAATATTTGCAAATGGAATCACTTATTAGTAAATATTTATCGAGTAGCTCTTATGTGCTAAGTGCTATCATTAAAACTGGGGAATAGAGCAATAAATGAACATTTTTAAACAAAGGTTCATGGATCACAACAAGGCAAGTAAAAACTTAAATATCTGTACATTATTTAGTTTATATAACAAGGCTTATTTTATTTTTTCCTTTTTTTAATTAAAATATTTTAAAATTTACATATACTTGCCATTAATTGTAATCCCCATGTATTCCCCATCACCATCTCACCAGTGCACCATCACCTCAGTCCCTCGTGCTCCCATCTTTCCTCAATTCTCCCCCTCCCCTCCCCACCAGGTGTCCCCAGTCTGTCCTTGTCTCCTCATTTTTGGTTTCTGTGTCTTTATTGCTGTTATTAACAAGGCTTATTTTAATTGACATTTTGAGAAAGATGTTGGAAAAAGTGGATCAGATTGCTGTGGCATCAGGAATATCAAATAACCAATTCGTATGAAAAACTACTAGACTGAGAGAAGAATTAACCACCAGTTAGGTGGTAGGTGGGAGACAGACTGTCCACACAATGAAAGATAATCACTTTGTCATATGTGTGTTAGTATGTCTAAAGATCAATACTAAAAAGCAACAACAATAATGAAAACCCCTACAAATGCTCAGTCTTTAACCCAATTGTCCCACTTAAAACAATACTAAGATAAAAGGATAAAGTAATATTTACTGGAGGTCAAGGACATTGATCACAGTGGAGCTTATGTTAGAGTTTGGATGATTGTGCAAAAAGAAGAGATTATTCTATTTCAAGGAGTAACCCAAAATCATGCAAGTGCCACAGAAAAATGTTTAATGACAGGAAATAATTCTCACAAAATGTTGCTTAGGAAAAAGGTAACATGCACAATTTAATTCATTTTTTGGAAAAGTAATAAACAGAGTGAAAACATATTTTGACATGATACAGATTAAAATATTTTTTTAAAAAAATTGCTGCTGAATAGAGAACAAAAGGGAGATTATGTTGAAGAATCCAAAAGCTTACATCAGAATCTTGACATCTGTCCACTACACCAGATTAAAGATGACTGTGATTTTTTTGGATACTCTTTCAACTAACAGGTGGGTTTTATGTTCCTTCTACTCAAGTTTAGGTCATCTTTTGATGAATTTGGCTAGTAGAAAAGAGCAAAAGTGATGCTCTATCAGTTTCCAGACATAGGCCTTAACAATCTTAGAACATTGTGTGTGAAACCTCTGAGTCACCATGGAAGTGAATCAGTTCTATGAATCCTCCAAGCCAAAAGTGCTGCTTGCAGACATCCAGTCATGTTCCTCACCAAGTCATTCTCAGCCACTCCCAGGCACGGCAGTGCAGCCATCTTGGACCCGCCAGATCAGGCTTTTCACCACGAGACAATGTTTACGTTGTCTCAACTGGCAGCATGTCGACCATGAAATCCCTGCTGATTTCTGCCCTTATCACTGATTTGCAAACTCACAAGATAAGGTTATTGTTTTAAATACTGGGATTTGGAGTATTTTTCCTTATAGAACAACAGATGCCATCAGAACAATGCCATTAAATATATCACAAACTCTTTTGGAAAGGAATGCAACTTTCAAAAAAGTATTGTGCATGTAATTATATGAAACACTCTTCTTACCTGCAGTAAGGAAGAATCATTTGTATTACCAAGACCAAACGCAGTCCAGTCCCTGACATTTTGTGCTCATAAAATATTTGCTGACTGGTAAATACATTCTTGTACATGATTTTAAGCTCTGATGACTATAATTAAAAATAGAATTCTTAAAGTATGTAAAAAAACTATAGAATTCAACCCTAAAATGAACTGGAAAGCAGGGAAAATAGGAAAAATCAGGGAAGAAAAAAGCTGTATGTTGCTGTTATAATTCTGTTACAATCTTTTTGTATTCTAAGAATGATAGTCAAAGGTCAGTCCCTCAATAAATATTTATTGAATGTATTCTACTCTCTGGAAGACATTTCTTTTGTGGGGAAGGGAATGTTAAAGGTAGATATGCCAAACAGAAATAGCAGCATGAGCAAAGGTTGAGAAGTTAGACTATCAAGGGATAGCAGAATAGTACTTGGGGTGGGGGTAAGTTGGCTAAAAAAGATAATAAGAGACAGAGTGAGGGAGATGAGAGAGGCAGCCATGAATTGCCTTCCATGCATGCAGCTTTAGGAATTTAGATAAAAGAGTTTGAGTATAAACAATTCCAGAAACAATGGGAGATCCAGGAAGTTTTAACATAGGTGATTTACTCAGAATTGCATTTTAAAAAATCCCATCACTTGCAGACAGGAGCAGAACACTAAGCAGAGAATTCTAACCCAGATCTAGAGATGAGTCAGATGTTGGTGGTCTGATCCAGCTGAATGGCAGAGGAAGATGAGACCAAATGTGAGTAGTGGGCAGAATCAATAGATCTTGGTGACTGCTTAGATGTGGGTAATGAGCAAGAGACTGAAGTCCAGAACAACCCTCAGTTTGACTCACAAATAAAAGTAATATGAGTATATGTGAGTGAAAGTTAAGAGGGAGAACATGGTGATAGGTTGACAGCACAACTCTGAAATAAGAGTTCCTGCTGCTTCTGAAAAGTTGTGATTTGTCCCCATCGTGGTTCTAGAAAATCTACACTTAAGCAATTTGGATTCAGAAATTGGTGGCCTGTGTAGCAAGCCAAGTCCTGGAAATAAATCAATTCTGCAACCTAAGACCGCTCAGTCATATTAATCCTGGCATCATGATGGCTATAGAAGCAATTTGTAAAGAAACTATTCCCTCCACTTCTGCATCTAGAGTGAGCTATAAATAACTTGAGTGGTGGTAGCAGAGAGGAATCAGAAAGTGACATGTACACTAGTGAAAGGAAATCAATTTAATCTTTGTGTTCATGAGATGGTATGATTACAGTTTAAAATACTTAATTCAGAGCAGCTGAACTTTTCATTCGGGAAACAGACCATTAATTTGAGCTATGAGACACTGGTCTTATCCTACCCTCTTGCCAGCACACTACTTGTGACTGTGCGTGAGAAACGCATATATCATCTGCGGTTGAATAAGATAGAAAATACTGAATTTCTTTAATTCTTAATTTCTTTAGGCAGAAGGTAGGAAAAATGGAGAGAAGACTTTGAGCAGCACAGAACAATGAGAGTGCTTGCTTTATTTTTTTTTTATTTTTTTTTAAAGATTTATTTATTTATGCAGACAAGCACTGGGGTACAGGCCAGAGGTGTGGGGGGTGGTGAGAGGATTCACCACAGAGAACAGGGAGCAGAACAGGCAGATCAATGGAAGTACACTGCTGAGGGGAGCAGC